>JAGFNQ010000838.1:164505-183206 GCA_024364735.1 Boesenbergia rotunda
ATATAGGGTTATATTCTTGATTAGGAGTCCGTAGCACCCAGACCAAGCCTAAGTACCTCGGGCATCTGCAGCACCACAAGGCATTAGGGCTTTTATTCTTGGTTGGGAGTATTTAGCACCCAGACCAAGCCTAAATACCTCAGGCATCACAGCACCATGAGGCATTAGGGTTTTTATTCTTGTTGGGAGTTCGTAGCACCCAGACCAAGCCTAAGTACCTCGAGCATCCGCAGCACCATGAGGTATTAGGTTTTTTCTTGGTGGGGAGTTCGTAGCACCCCGACCAAGCCTATGTACCTCGGGCATCCGCAGTACCACGAGGCATTATGATTTTTATTCTTGGTTGGGAGTCTGTAGCACCCAAACCAAGCCTAAGTACCTCGGGCATCCGCAGCACCACGAGGCATTAGGGTTTTTATTCTTGGTTAGGAGCCCGTAGCACCCAAACCAAGCCTAAGTACCCCGGGCATCCGCAGCACCGCGAGGTATTAGGGTTTTCTCTGATGCATTGACACTTCGGTGAAGGAACGTTCCTTTACTTCACGAAATCACTGCAGGGCAGGAGGAGTTTGACTGCACAACGAACAGAATTGCCGCCCAAGACGTTGCGACTACGGCGCCTGAATGACCGTTCAAATGCCTGAATGTGTAATATATAAAGGGGTCAAGAGCAACACTTCAGAATAACAATTCAATACTACAATCATTCTGTTCTCCTATGTGTTGCACGATCAAAGCTTCGACAACGCCGAAACATCGTTCGACTCTCCTAGCAAAAGCTTTTAGTTCAGTTAAAAAGGAGTCGGTATACTTTTTTCATTTCAATCTGTGCACTTAAATCTTGTAATATGTACATTCATCCAATTATTAGTGATTGCATAAAGTAAACGATCAAGGATCATGAGCCTTGCAGTAGGAGCCGGTCAACAGTCTGAAGCAAGTAAAGACAACTCGTGTTAGTGTGATGTGTTTTGCTTTCTGCTACTTCTTCTAACTTCTACTTAAATTTCCGCTGTGTACTTTATCATTCTTAAATCTAAAGGTTTTGTTTAAGCAATATTCAACCCCCCCCCCTCTATCGCTCTTTTTCAATCCTACAAGGTGCCTGTATGCTTACGGGCGCCCGAGAGTGGGTTTGGTCAGCAACCGCTGACCACTCCTCAACGTGACTTCCGGTATTCTTGGGTAATTTCTGACTAACCGGAGTTAGGTTCACCTGAACTTGACTCTGGCTTTTGCCCTTTGAGCATCATTCCTTCTTGCTCCACCGGCGTACTCTTCTGCAGAGCTCCGCGTCTCTCGGATGCACCGAGCCCATCGGCTCCCTTTCCGTGTTATCCTTCTCGACCGTTGCGTCTTCCGCTTGACTTCCTACGCCCCTAAGCTTCTATACACTTAGACATGGAGATTAAAAATACCAGGACCTAACTTGACTCGGTTGACCACATCAAAATCAACCTGGGGTACTTACAGACTATTCATGTTTGATGCTTTTTGCACGAACAAGAAAACCCTTTAGTTAAAGCTATTTATGAAAAATATTACATGGTTTACTTTTTTAGACTTAAATCATGCTTGCACTCAATAGGAATATCAACTTGGTTCAAATTCTTAGTTATTTCATAATTTGTTATTTCAAATTCTTTAGCATTAATTCTTAGTTACTGCTTAATTATTTCATAATTTGTTACTTGTTACTTATCATTTGCTCTTTTAAACATAACTCTTGACATTTTCAAAATTTTCTTATAATTTTGCAAAATTCATAGGCTCTGATTCTCAATATTTTCTTTATGTCTCCTTAATCAAAATTTGCTTTCAAAAACAAGTGGGAGAATAATGTTAAATATAGTTCAAAAAGAATATCTACTGTATTTTTTTTATATATGGTTAAGGGGGAGAGTAGAAAAAGTAAAGTTAAAAATTTTTACAAAAATTTTGTTTTCGAGAGGATGTTCTTTATTAAAATAGAAAACTCTATTTTTTAAATTCATATTTTCACTTTAACTTACAGTTTTTTTATATTACTCAGAAGTTCTCAAAACATTTTTATACTTAGAATTACTTTTACAAAGTAATGAGCGTTTTCATACTTAGAATTTTTTTCAAAGAAATTAGAAAATCTTTCAATTTAAAAAGTGCATATTTTTCAAAAGCTTCAGGGGAAGAATTTCAAATCAAGGGGGAGTTTTATGCACTATTTTAATTTTTCAAGGTTTTTCTTTTCAAAAATTGTAAATGTTTTTTAAAACAAGGGGGAGATCACTTATCAAGGGGGAGAGCTAGATATTTCTGTTCAAATTTCCTCAAAAGCCTTAAGAAAATTGCTTTAATATTGAATTTTTTGCTTAACTATGGTTTATTTTCTTATTCATATATTTTTAATTTAACTTTTGAACTTAGTTGCCATAAATCAAAAAGTGGGAGATTGTTGGTACTCGAAGAACTAGATCAAACCTAGTTTTGATAATGGCAGAGGGTTCAAAGTTAAGCTTATGTGGTGATCTAATGAATTTTCTAAGTGTGTAGGAAAGTCCTAGTTAACCTAGGCATGCAGTCTTGATCTACAAGGTTAAGCATGAAGTCCTGGTCGAGTACTAGACACGAAATCCTGGTCGAGGGCTGGGCACCGAAGACCTGACCGAGCGTTGGGCATGAAGACCTATTTCGAGGAATTGGGCACGAAGTCCTGGTCGGGGACTAGGCACAGTAGACCTGATCTGGAAGATCGGGCAAAAGACTTAGCCGAGCGAGGACTACGGATAGAAGTAGAGATGGGTCGAGGATCGGATGTCTCGAGATCCGGGAGTTTCAGAGGTCGAGCAATAGTCCAACTAGAGGAGCCGGTTGGCAAAAGGTAATTTCTCTAGAGTGGAGTAGGTGAGGACGCGTTCCCTGGAAGAGGGAACAGTAGGCGTCAGTTCGACCTAGGATTACATTTGAAATCCAAAGTCAGAACCAGACAGCTCTAGCTGTCATTCATGCATGCATTTACTTTATTATATTGTGTTCTTGGACTAACCTTGGTTGCAGGCTAAATGAACCAACTGCTGCGATCAGGAGCGCCTAAGAGGGCTCAGGCGCCCAAGAACCCAGGTGTTTGAGAGGACTCAGGCACCTCAGAGGGGTTTTTCAGTTGTTGGCGAAGCTGAGTTGGCGATCACCGGTTCGACGTGCCACATCAACTCTTAGGAGCCTCAGTGCTCCCAGGCGCCCAAGAACAAGATAAAGGTTGGACGAGTCTGCGAATAAGGACGCAACTGCTCCTAGGAGACCTCTCGGGTGCCTATATACTCGGGCATTCGAGACCTTTAGGGCGCCTAGCTTTTCAAGCGCCTAAGCCCTCTCAGGCGCCCTCAATGCAGCCAGCTACTATTCTTAGACTACAATCAGGCTTAGTCTAGGAAAACAATAGTATATATATAATGCATGACTATTTGACATCCGGAATTGTCTGTCCTGACTTTTGATTTCAAATGAAATCCTAGGTCGTACCGACGTCTACTGTTCCCGCTTTTGGGGAATGTGTCATCACCTACTCCACTCTGGAGAAGTTACCTTTTTTCAACCGGCACCTTCGGTTGGACTTTTGCTCGACCTCTGAAACTCCCGGATCTCGAGACATCCATACCTCGACCCGTCTCTACTTTTGTCCATTGTCCTCGCTCGGCTAAGTCTTCTTCCTGATTTTCCGAATCAGGTCTTTGGTGCCCAGTCCTCGACCTAGTCTTCATGCCCAACCCTCTGTCATGTCTTCGGTGCCCAACCTTCGACTAGGACTTCGTGCCTAGTCCTCAACCAGGACTTTGTGCTCAACCATTCAGGTCAAGACTTCATGCCTAGATAAACTAGGACATTCCTGCACACTTAGTAAATACATTAGATCACAACACAAACCTAACTTTGAACCCTTTGCCATTATCAAAATCAGGTTCGATCTGGTACTTCCAACACCAACAGTAATTGTTCCTCGAATATAAAATCTTTGAATCGATTAAGGCTAAGCCAATCAATCAGCAAATTTGGGAGATTATTTGTGAGAGACCATGAAGTCTTGGAATCAATTAGAGTAATCAATTGGAGACTTTTATGAGAGCACAGAAGGTGTTGAAATCGATTTGGGCAATCGATCAGTAATGCCAATCGATTAAGATAATCAATTAGTACTATTTTCTCTCACAAACAGAAGCTTCGAAATTGATTGACTTAATCGATTAGAAATAGATAATCGATTGGTATGACTCACTAATCAATTAGACGGGCAAAAAAGAGTCATTCTGTAGATTTTGAATGGTCGATCTTGTTGGTGTAGTTTGTACTAATATCAAATTCAGGTTTTGATGTATGATAAAAGGTCAAAGTTAGATGTATTATTTATCTAACCTTTTTACCAAGTGTACAAGTTTAAAAAGCTTAGGGCCTAACATCAGTCTATAGCCCAAGTAGGTTGATACTTGGTAGGAAGTCTAGTTGGGTCTGTGGGGCTTGACAACTAGCTGAAGCCTAGGTAGGTTGATACCTAGCAGGAAGTTTAGCTGGATCCATGGGACTTGATAGTTAGTTGAATTCCATATGGGGCATCTAGAATTCAAAAGTGGAGACACGACCCACACGACCATGTCAAATGACACGGTCATGCCTCCAGCTAGGTTGCACACCAAAAGTAAAATAGTTATAACTTTATTATTCGGTAGGAATTTTAGGATGATCTCTATATAAAATTGAAGAGGACTTTAAAATCTACAACTTTGCTAAAGATATCAACCCGAGAAAATGACGTCTTGACATTCAAAAAGGGGAGACATGGTTGGCACGGCCGTGTCAAAAGACACGGTCGTTCCAATTTAGCCATGTGGCGCACGCCCCGACCGTGCAAAATCACACGACCTTAGCATTTTGGCCATGTGGAGCATAGCTAGGCCATGCGGAATCGCACAATCATGCCTCTAGTCATATACCCTCACTATCAAAGGGGGGTTTCTCCCCTTTTGACACATCTTTAGCCTAGGGCTTGCCCCTTTTGCCTTAGGGAAGGATTCTCCCCTCTAGGGGAGACCATAGAGTTGTCATCTTTACCTCCGTCGACGATCCATCCATCTCCGGAACAAGGAGATCCTCCAAGAAGGCCGGTGACACATAGATAAACATTTTCTTCTCTCTTTTCTTCATGTTTTGAGTTGTAGATGCTTTATTCCTTATCTTCTTGTTATATATCCCTTGTAATGGAGTAGTTTCTCCGATCTATGATGTAGGGAGTAGCTATTGTGTGATGCTGATGTATAAACTATGGATTTATCTATTTCTTTATTCAATGAAATATTTATGTCTTGTTTTATATGTATTGTATCTTGTATGTGTTTTATGAAATATGTGAATGGTGAATACATATAGTTGTGAAGATTTGATCACCACGTAGAGGGAGTATCCAAGATTGGATGATCAGGAAGCCCTAGTGATAAGGGGCTACCTTTAATCGAACATCTTGGGCATTGTCTCGAAATGGAGGTCAGCCCTTTACAAGAGATTAACTAAGAACACTTAATGGGTTTCTCTCTATCTAGTATTTGGAAGTGTTTAGCGTAATCTAGAGTAGTATGATCGGGGAGCCCTTAGTGACAACACTCCAGTGCACTTCTGTAAGGTTAACACCGATATCTAGTTGGGATCTCTATGAGCACATAGACATTGAGATTAGGATATAAACAACCCATAGGGCATCAACTAGAATTGTAGCGAAACTGAAATCCTAGATTCCACCCATCCAACTCTTCCCCTAAGATCAACTTCTTTTCTCTTGCACCCTCTCTCTTCTTCTCTCTTTAGTAAGCATTCACACCAACTCTGTGATCGTTTAGATAGCATACCTTGTAGACTTGACTAGTGCTTAATCAACAGTCTCCGTGGATCGATATTTTATTACTTAATGATGTTTCTGTGCTCTTGCTGTTACATCCACCATTGGGTCAAAGGTTGATTGGACACTTGGTGAGGAAGCCCTAGTAGGTTAAGGTTAACCAGATGTTAGGCAATGAGAAGTCCCATGAAGTCAAGGAAGACTTTATGGTTGGGCAAAAGAACCCTAAACTTAGGTTGAGAGTTTAAGGTTGGGCAATCGATTAGTGTAATCGATTGACCCAAAGTAATCGATTGGTATAATCAATTGAGTGCTTTTTCGTGGAGCACAGAAAGTGTTGGAATCGATTGGAGCAATCGATTAGGCAATGTTAATCGATTGGGACAATCAATTAGGCAGTATTTTCTCCTCAAACAGAAAACCTTTGAATCAATTAAGTCTATGCCAATCAATTAGAGAATCAATTGGGAGATTTTTTGTGAGAGAAAATGAAGTCGTGGAATCAGTTAGAGTAATCAATTAGAGACTTTTGAGAGAGCACATAAGGTGTTGAATTGTTGGTGCAATCGACCCAAGTTTGATCGGGTAGATAATGGGTTTTGATGTGAGTGTCAATATGATTAAGTTAGGGTTTCATGTTGATCTAATATGTGTATTTGAGTGTGTAGGTTTGCAGGATACACATAGACTTAGTTGGACGTCTTCGGGTCCGGTGAAGGATGGCATGGGGAGATGAGTCGTGGGCTTGCATGCATCCAAGGGACCATGGACAAAGCAGGGACGATGAGCCGAGGGAGGCGGACTTCGAGGCATACGCGAACGATGGCATGGGAGATGAGCCGTGGGCTTGCATGCATCCGAGGGACGAGAGTCAAAGTCGAAGAGGGCTTGAAGGCAACAGATCGAGGCTGCTGGATGAAGAGTCAGCTAAGTCGTGAGAATTCGAGTGCTGAGGGAATTGTACTCGAGAAGGAAAATCCTAGGGTTCGAGTGCTGAGAGAAATGTACTCGGTAAGGGAAACCTTAGGTGGCAGTCGACTGATGCTTGGATCAGTCGACTGATGAAGAGCACAGAAAGTTCAGTCGACTGATCCTAGGATCAGTCGACTGGTGTCAACCAGAATGTGAAGAGTCAGGCTGTGACATTCGAATTCGTGAGGACCAGTCGACTGGTGTTAGTACCAGTCGACTGGTAACGGTCAGAACAGTATCGAGCACTATTTAAGAGGGCTCGTTTCTGGTTGTTCTTCCTTGGTGAAACAAGCTTGGGCAGAGCATGTTAGTAGCCTAAAGGTGCACAGAAATTGTCAAAGAATTGTGGCAAGGTTTCTCGACCCACAAGGACCGACAAGAGCTAGCCGGAGGTGTTCCGGGGAGTCATCCACCGAAGGATCGGGATCATCCATCTTACGGACAGCCGTGGAGTTTCATCTCTGAACCACCTAAAGGTCATGTGTTATCATTATTTTAGTTTTTATTTGAGATTTCTGTTTGTGCTTGCTAACCCTTGTAGAAAGAAAATCGAAAAAGTAGCTATTCACCCCCTCTAGCTAAACGACAAGGTCCCAACAGAAATCAGTTTGGGCAATCGATCTATAATGCCAATCGATTAAGATAATCGATTAGCAGTATTTTCTCTCACAAATAGAAGCATTGAAATCAATTAATTTAATCGATTAGAAATTAATAATCGATTGGTATGACTCACTAATCGATTAGAGCAAAAAAGAGTCATTTTGTAGGTTTTGAATAGCCAATCTTGTTAGTGCAGTTTGTACTAATATCAAACTCAGGTTTTGATGAATGACAAATGATTAAAGTTAGATGTATTATTTATCCATCCTTTTTACCAAGTGTACAAGTTTGAAAGGCGTAGGACCTGACATAAGTCTGCAACCCTGGTAGGTTAATACTTGGTACGAAGTCCATTTGGGTTCGTGGGGCCTGACAACTAGTTGAAGCTCAAGTAGGTTAATACCTGGCAAGAAGTTTAGCTGGGTTCCCGGGACCTGATAGTTAGTTGAATTCCAGATGGAGCATCTGGCAAGAAGACCCAGTGGGTCAAAGAAGATAAGTAAAGACTGAAATTGGTAAGTGAAAGTATGTCACTGGAGGAGGGATATCCGGTGAGGACAAGTCCCTATGGGACTGTAGGCATAGTCCAGCTTAAAGTCATTTTGGATGTCTAATTTGAGACCATGACTAGATCATGGTATTAGGAAGATAGGATCTAATTAATATTAATTACATCTATCCTATTTTATAATGTGTTAACTGTTGGGACCGGGTGCATGTTGACATGGATGCGGGTTCGTAATTTTAAAATTAATTACGTGCAGCGAAAGGTTTAGCATAAATAATTTCTCAAATTATTTAACCACACATCTAAGCATGTAACTTTATCTTGTGTAGACATGATCATATATTTAAAATTTTGCAGAAACGTAAACTAATTTACTTATTACCTCGTGTAACTCGAAGGAAGGGACGAGATCCAACCGTAAGCGTCCCTCGGAAGCTCCGCCTCTATTCGCGTCCACGCCGAGTATCTTCGGGATGACTTCGCAAAGCCACGAGTTTCGTGTTCTCGAGAACTACTAGATTCTCCGAGAACGCGACAAGGAAAACCAAGAGAGAAGTAATCACATCGGAAAAACTCACTACCAAGGTCGGCCGGAATCACAATTTCGGCGAGAAGGAGGAAGATGACTTGCGCCCAATCCCAAGGTGATGATGGCTGGAGAGGAAGATCGTCCCAATGGAAGAACTTCATCGCCTCGGTGCTTCTCCTTGTGCTCACGGCAAGAAGAAGGGAGAAGAACCTTGTGGCCGGCCAAGAGGAAGAAGGGAGGAGAGGGAGAGAGCCCAGGCAAGAATACTTTGATTGATTTTCAAACCTTGCCTTGGGTCCTTTATATAGTGGCCTCTCAACAGCCAAGTCTCTTTTTTCTTATGGAATAAATTTTCTATGACTTATTCCATCATGCCATGTTTTATCATTTTTTTAATTCATGATAAAAATCAACCAAGTCTCTTTTTTCTTATGGAATAAATTTTCTTATCATGATAAATCAATCCATGATTGATTTTATAAAATAAAATAAATAAATCCATGGTTCATTTTAATTTCCATGAAAAATAAACCAAACCTTGGTTTATTATATAAAAATTTATATCATCCATAATTTTATAAAACAAACCACACTTGATTTATTTTATAAATTGAGCCAAAAACTTGGTTCTCTCCCTTTGTTGTGGCCGGCCAAGCAAAGAGGATGGAGACCCTCTTTGGCCGGCCCATCCAAGCCATGCCCCAATGAATTAAACTTATTTAATTTATCTATTAAGTCTTCAAAAGACTTAGCCATTTTGCACTTCTGATGCGTGTCTGAAAAATTCAGATTCGACTTATCGTTTGGCTTAACCAAACCTAATCTCTCTTAATTGGAAAATCCAATTTTCAACTCATTTTAAATCCCTCGTATTACTCGTAGTGCGTGTGACTGAATAGGCTTTCGATTTATGTTGGCCGTCTTTAATTAACCAATTATAGAACGATCATGAGTGGCACCTAGTAGTAAATCATGATCCCCAATTAATTGAAAGATCAACGGTTAACCTCAGAAATTATTCTGAAACCCTTCAGCAGCTATAATGAATCGTGCCCCATTCCCTTCACCATCTTATACCCACTTGGTTCAGGACATGGTCTATGTGTGTCAGTCCCCACTAGGCTGACTACGTCACACCTAGCCCAAGTAACGTTTTCTCGTCCTACGGATTCTAATTACTCTCATGTATTTAAGAGATTTATACTCTGAACATGTCATGCTCTGGCCAGAGGCTTCGAGTAACAATCCGACGATAGGCCTTGGGTATACATCTCCTGGCAAAGAGTGGTGAATCCTTTGTAGGCTGTTCAAACATCTTCGGGCACTTCGGCTTATACCCAATCATCCTGGGTCCACACCTCCTTGGAGATTCTTGCTTAAGATGTTAAAGTATAAGTCTCCATGACCAAGATGACATGAACACCGCAAGTCAAAGGAACATCGCACTTAAGCTGCAGTAAGAACGTCATTGACATATATATATGTAGACTACCATATGAAGTTTTACAGCCAGTCACTCCAATGAACTAGTTCCCTTAACTAGCATTAATGTTTATCTCCGAGCATCCCAATGTCACCAGCCAGTGAGAATCAGCAAATTAGAGAATAACCCATGCTAGTCTCAACAGAATTGATAGTGTCCGTATTTATCAATTCATCGACTAGGGACAATTTCAATACTTCACAATTGCGCATGTAGAGATAATCACTAGTTGTGAATTCATCACAAATTCTCTCATGCTGTGAATTGTATTGCGGACATTCAGTAAATGAGTTTAAGATCTCAATCAAATACATAAACATGTATACTCTAATAGTGAATATTCATTTATTAAAATAAATGATTACAATCATAAGGCGATTGCCTTAGGACACTTTTCTCATATCACTAACATTAACTTTATTTTGCAAGATAGACTTTGTTTCTTGGACTAACATATTTTGTAAGGTTGAAAATGTAAAAATCAACCTCGAATCAATAATACCCGAGGCACCTCAGGTCCCACTTGTGGCGTCTCAGTTCATACTGGAGGTGCCCTAGATGGGTTGATGGGCACCTCCGTACGGATAAGGGCCAATGATCAAATTTCAGCTTGGGAGGCGCCCTGGGTGGATCTGAGGTGCCTTAGTTCAGACTAGAGGTGCCTAAGATGGTGATGAAGGCGCCTTCAAAAGGATAATGACCGAAGTTTGTGAATCAAATTGCATTTTGATCTGAGGCACCTTGGTGGGTATCTGAGGCGCCCTCAATGACCTTTATAAGGCTTGTTCATCCATGTTATGAAGAACAACAACTACTACGATCATTCTACTACTTTGTCTTTGTACTACAACCTTAATATTGTTTTACTACGCCCGACCGTTGTCGGAAGACTGACACCAACATACGAGCACATCCGAACTTCTACTTTTTGTTGGTAACAAATTTACTTAAGTGTACTTCGTTTTTGTAATTGCAAAAGGAAAGTGTAGGTGTTACACTTTCCTATTCTTGTGTACTCGATCACTTTACTAGGAGTTTACCGATAGAGGATATTAGTGGATTACCCATCAAAAAGGTCCAACGGACCTGAGTCTTAGAGTAGGAGTTGTTGAAGGCTTTGGACCAAGTAAATCGCTTATGTTCGTGTTTTTTTTATCTCTTTTTAATGCATAGTTTTTCTATTGTGCGCTTAATTTCAAAAAGGTTGAAAATGAAAACATTTTAAAAGACATGTGATTCACCTCCCCCTCTCATATTCATCGATCCTACAGATTTGATGTGACAATCGATTAGGAGTTAGGCCAATCGATTAGGAGACGTTTTCCAGCCCGAAAGAAATCCTAAAAAAGGGGGGTTTATAGAGTTTCTTCAAGACCAGTTCTTGAGAAGTTAGAAGCGAAGTACTGTTGCATTTTCAACTGATCAAGAGATATTTTCAAGCAACAAGACAGCAAGAGAGCGAGCAAGCAAGCAAGGTTATTCATTGTAAAATCATTTTCGATTGTATTTGCTTGAGTATTTTGAATTTCTCGTGCTTAAGCTTGTACGAGATTTCTCCATATCTAGTATGTTTCCGAGAAGGAGGTTTTCATAGTGGATGTTGTGAGTAAAGTGTGGATTATGTTGTTACAGTCTGGCCTGATTGTTGTTTTGGTATTGAGACCGATTTAAGTTTGGTTGAGTGAATTCAGATTAAGTCCTGGTCGGGGACTGGGCTGAAATACCGGTGAGTGAAGTCGGGTCCTAGTGAGTGAAGCCAGGTGACCGAAATCCCGGTGAGTGAAGTCGGATCCTGGTGAGTGAAGCCAGGTGACTGAAATCCCGGTAAGTGAAGCCGGGTCCTTGTGAGTGAAGCCAGGTGACTGAAATCCCGGCGAGTGAAGTTGGGTCCTGGTGAGTGAAGCCAGGTGACTGAAATCCCAGTGAGTGAAGTCGGGTCCTGGTGAGTGAAGCCAGGTGACTGAAATCCCGGTGTGTGAAGCCAGGTCCTAGCGAGTGAAGCTAGGTGACCGAAACCCAGGTGAGTGAAGCCAGGTCCTAGCGAGTGAAGCTAGGTGACCGAAACCCTGGTGAGTGAAGCCAGGTCCCAGTGAGTGAAGCCGGGTGATTGAAATCCCAGTGAGTGAAGCCGGGTCCCGGTGAGTGAAGCTGGGTCCCGGTGAGTGAAGCCGGGTGACCGAAACCCTGGTGAGTGAAGCCAGGTCCTAGTGAGTGAAGTTAGGTTGAATGAAGTCCCGGTGAGTGAAGCTAGGCACAGAGTCTTTATCCGGGGGACTGAGCATGAGTTAGAGAATGCTAGGCAGCCTGTTCTCGGGACTTAGGGTTGATTTGGTCGGAGCTGGATCGGTCTGGAGACCGATCAGGGAGTTGGCACGAACTCCCTGTTGTGGATCGGTCTAGTGACCGATCCAGCGAAGTCTGATCATTCTGGTGAACGATCAGGGAGAGAACAGAAAGGTTTCTATTTGGCTTCTGATCGTTCTGGTGAACGATCAGAGAAGGGACAGTAGGTTTCTGTGAGAACCCCTGATCGGTCCATCTGACCAATTAAAGATCAGACTATCCTTATCCTAACCGATAAGGATGGTTCCTGATCGGTCAAGGAGTGACCTGATCGATCACCTGACTGATCAGGGCACAACCTGATCGGTCAGATGACCGATCAGGTGTGTGGTTCCTGTGGGTTGTGGCAAGCAAACTGCTGGATCGGTCTAGTGACAGATCCCTGATCTGTGATTGGTCAGTGTGACCGATCACAAGAAGATCTGCGATCCCTGTAACCTCACTGTGGACCAATCAGGCTGGAGCCTGATCGTTCAGGGCTTTCACTGATCGGTCTGATGACCGATCAGCGTCATCACTAATCGGTCTGATAACCGATCAGGGTCATCACTGATCGGTCTAGTGACCGATCAGTGTCCGAACTTTAATTTGAAAACATTGTCAGATCGCTCTGAATCACTCTGATCTTTTCTGATACACTGCTAATTTCGTTTGATATGCTTTGCTAATTATCTGATGAAGTGTGCAGACGATAAGGGGATGATACAAGCCAAGGAGAAGAGTCAATGACGACTTTCACCGTGACAGGTTTGTTTGTTTCCTGTTTCCAGGTCTCAATGGCTTCTGGCGCGGCTGCCGACTGATGGAGGCTCAGCTGAAGAGGTCTTCAGTGGACTGAGTGCTCAGTGGAGTCAGTGGGTCAGGTTGTGGCTCAGTGGGTGCTGATGGAGCCTGGCGATGGTGAGCAGGAGGTTAAGAAGATGCTGAGATGCATAGGAGCAACAGAAGCGAGAACAGACAGAAAACTTGAGGAGTTTGGCTAGGTTGTTTTGAGCTCTCTATGTAGTTTCTTGCTTGAGCATTCCTGTGAGATTTGTGTGAGTTTTCCTTCTGATTTGTCTCGTGAGCTTAATTGTTATCCTACGGAGACGTTTGTGGAGAGGTTTCTCCACCGAGAAGGTGGCTTTATTACACTAGGGCTTGATCTGCCGACTAGGGCTTGATCTGCCGACTAGGGCTTGATCTGCCGACTAGGGCTTGATCTGCCGACAATCAAGGGATCGCCCACCTCACGGGCACGCCAAGGAGTAAGGGCAAGTTATCCCCGAACATTGTACATCTTTTTGTTAGCGTTGGTTTGTTTTGGTTTTCTGTTCTTCATTTCTGCTTTTATATTGTTTCCGCTGCTGCTAACCCCTTAAGTGCAGAAAGTTCAAAAGAGGCGAATATTTGAGTGTCTGGCTACATTCACCCCCCCCCCCCTCTAGCCATCCATGTTCCAACAAGTGGTATCAGAGCTTGGAGCTCTATCCAACGGCTTAACATCCGAGAGCTAACAACGATGGTAATGAGGGAAGGCTTCAGCACCAACCAACCTCCATTCTTCGACGGGGTTGATTTCCAATACTGGAGGTCGAGGATGGAGTATTACTTGAAGACCCACATCGATATGTGGTTTTCTGTGAAGGAGGGTTTCATCCCTCCTAAAGACGCTGAGGGAGAGGAGCTTGACTTTTCAAGGTGGTCGGCTGAGCAAATCAGAAAGGGGGAAGCCGATGCCAAAGCTGTGGTCACCCTGCAATGTGAGATGACCAAGGAGCAATTGATCAAGGTGGGTCCTTTCACAAGTGCTAAGGACCTTTGGAACAAACTTATTGAGCTCCATGAAGGAACTCAAGATACCCGGAGAGCCAAGAATGATTTGCTTCTCAGCCAACTCCAAAACCTTTCCATGGAAGAAAATGAAAAGGTAAGTGAACTCCATAGATGATTCAAAGAGATCTTCAATGGTCTACATTTCATCGATGAGAAGGTCGAAAATCACGACCTTGTAAGGTATGTTCTTAAATCCTTTCCGCGGAATGCCTTGTGGTCATCCATGGTGAATGCTTACAAGGTATCCAAGGATCTTTCTTTTGTTAAATTAGAAGATTTATTTTGTGAGATGGAATTACACGAGATTGCTAACCAAAGCCCAAAGGAGAAGGGTGTGGCATTTGTAGCAGGTACAGAAGGAAGAAGAAGAAGGAGAAGAAGAAGAAGAAGAAGGAAAAAGAGGAGGCCTGTCACATGGCTTTCATGGCCTTAGAAGAGTCAACCAAGGAGAGTGATAACGAATCAAGGAGCTCCTCAACCGCGCCTTCCTCATCTTCGGATGATGAAGAGGTAATCTCTCCAGAGTTAGATAAATGCTATAGGACCATTGCATGTCTAACTAATTTGTTAAAGAAATCTAAGAACAAGGTTAAATTGTTGAAATTGGAAGTAGAAGAATTAAAATCCTCTAAGGTTGAGGATATTAATGATTTTCACAATGAGTCCCTTGAGAATGAAAATAAGACCCCAAGGAGCGAACTTGAAAATCTCAAGAATATTCTTGAGAAGTTTTCAACTAGCTTTAAAACTTTAGACATGATACTAAATTCACAAAAAGTGGTTTATAACAAGGTTGGTTTAGGTTACCAACCTAAAGAACCAAGTTTCATGTCATTAATGTCTAGAACCCATATTAGATCACCAAATGATTCTAGGGTTCAAAAAATTAGAAAGAAAATGACTAAGGCATGGGTGCCAAAGTCTTTCATTGTAGATGCTTTAGGTCCCAAAATTTGGGTACCCAAAACATCTATATTTCGAATTGTATAGACATTGATTGAGGGGGAGCATCTATCAACATGGGTGGTTGATATTTGGTGCTCTAAACACATGGTCATTCCTAGTTAGGGATGTGCTTACCATTTCCTCCATTTAAGGGATATTTACTACCTATGAGGAATGGTTCTTTTCCATCTTGAATTTAGATGATTGGAATTAAATGGAAATCATAAACTCCAAACCTAATATAGATACATGGAAATTTTTCCCATGTACTCTATTTTATTGGTGTCACTTGAAAATTCTCTCATTTGTATTTGTATACATTTGGGACTATAATTTATCAAGATTACTCCAATATAATTAAGTCTATGGTTAAGACAAACCTAGATCTATGGATTATCAAAATTGGTTGTGCGAACATGTTATCAACATACTTGAAACATAATTGATCATTTATTAAAATTGATACAAACCTGTTTTAGGTATTTTTTTTTAATCCATAGAAATTCTTGATTCTTGATGTGGAATAAAGCTTAGTTAAGGGACACAAATCATGTTGTTTATTTTGGTTAAGGTAAATGAATTTTGGTTAAGGGAACTCTTTTTGGGACTAAATCTGACTGTATTAAGGTTTAGAGTGTTTGAAAGTTTGAAACAAACATGTTTCTGAAACATATCAGTTTCAGAAAACTTCCTGTGTCGAACCAGATTGGTCCACCGACCGATCAGGACTCACCCTAACTGGTCGCCGTGACCGATCAGAGGTCCTTCTGATCGGTCTGGTGACCGATCAGATCAAATCTGATTAGGAAACTCCCGGATCATTCCAAATGGTGTCAGACTACTCCTCAGTCCGATCCCCTTTCATCAATTGGTATCAGATTACTGATCATACTGATACAAACAAATCTAATACAAACCGATTATAATTGGAAAATGTTGGTGCAGAAAGCACCCAAGTCGAACCTGAGTTTTGATAATGGCAACAGGGCTCAAAAGTTAAGTCTTACTTGTGATCTAACATATTACGCAAGTGTGAAGGAAAAGTCCTAGCGAAGGACTGCTAGGCACTAGCGAAGGAATGCCAGGGGACTAAAAGTCCTAGCGAAGGACTGCTAGGCACTGGCGAAGGAATGCCAGGGTACTGAAGCCCTAGCGAAGGACTGCTAGGCACCAGGCGAAGGACAGCTTGGGACTGAAGACCTAGCGAAGGACTGCTAGGCACCGGGTGAAGGACAGCTCGGTATCCAAGACCTAGCAAAGGACCGCTAGGCAAAAGTCCAACCGGAGGAGCCGGTTGGCATCAGGTACATTCTCCCGAGAGGAGTAGGTGAGGACGCGTTCCCCGTCGAGGGAACAGTAGGCGTCGGTTCGACCTAGGGCTCCATTTTGGAGGCCCAAAGTCAGAACCAAGACAGCTGAGGCTGTATAAACTAAATTCTTATTTACTTCATGGTGTTTTGGACTAACCCTGGATGCAGGACCGAAGGAACGAGTGTCTGCAGCTCATAGAGCCTCAAAAGAGTGAGGCAACAGCTGACCAGGGCGCCCGGAGTGTCCCGGGCGCCCCCAAGGTGAACCCAAAACAGTCGAAGAAAAGAACTGCTTTTGCAGCTACTGGGCGGGGCGCCCCCGTGCTCCCGGGCGCCCCCCGCTGCTCCCGGGCGCCCCCAGGGCAAGTAGTTGAAGCAGCTCCAGCGAAAGCCATGAAGATAAGAGTCTGACCCGGTCAATGCGGGCGCTCCCAGCGTCCCGAGTGCCCCCGGTCAAAGCTTGATCCCGAGTTTTAAGAGATCAGAGCTAACCGAGAAGGATTTGGATCGACTAACACGTGGGGGCGCCCCCGACGTCCCGGGCGCCCCCAAGTGCTATAAAAGGACCCTCGAACCAAGGCTTCAGAACAACAATTGAATTCAACGCTTCTACGCTCTTCTGCTCTCGCGCTCTGCTTCGGAAACCTCCCGACTCGAGACTCAAGCGTCGACGACGTTCTGCTGCTCCGAAAAAGACAACCTACATCGGACGTCGGTAAAAGAAGAGCTTTCGTTTTAAAAGTTTACTTTGCTATATTTGTAATTCAATACTGTAAACTGATTTGCGAACTTATAGAATTGCCCGCAGAAAACGGTCAACGACCGTGGGCCTTGGAGTAGGAGTCGACCTAGGCTCCGAACCAAGTAAAACTATCTGTGTTTGAGTTTGATTGTTTTATTCCGCTGCGCAATTTCTCTAATCCCAAAATCCGAACGTTTTCCGATATTCACCCCCCCTCTATCGGTTCTCTCGATCCAACAAGTGGTATCAGAGCGGGGAAGTTCAAATTTGGTGCAACCACTAGTTTGAAAAATTTTCAGATTTTATTTAATTTTTCTTTTATTACTTTTTTCGTTCGAATTTCTTCTAATATTTTTTTCGAATTTGTTCTCGTTGATCGAGGTTGGTACAACACCACTCGACGAATATTTTTTTCTCTTATCCCGCACTACTAATCCAAGACCATGTCTTAGGACATTCTTCTTGTTTAGTTTACATTTCAGATACATGGCCATGCAAGAAGGATTCAGCATAGCCAGACCTCCTCTTTTCAGTGGAGAAGACTTTTCCTACTGGAAAAGTCGAATGTAGGTCCACCTGAAAACTCAGGTGGACATCTGGATAATCATCCAGTCCGGACTGGAGATCCCTAAAAATGTGAAGGAGTACCTCAAAGCTACACAGAATGGGACACCACTCTGAAACGCAAAATTGAAGCGGATGCAAAGGCGACACAGACTCTTCAATGCGGCTTAACAAAAGAGGAGCTAAATCGGGTGGGCCCTTTCAACAGTGCCAAGGAGCTGTGGGGGAAAACTGATCGAGCTGCACGAAGGAACATCAGATACTCGGATCAGTAAGAGAGATCTGCTCCTGAACAAACTATACACCATCAAGATGGCCGACAATGAACAGCAGCTCAGCTTCACACCCGAATCCAAGAACTAATGAACAGTCTACACACTATTGGTCACAAGGTAGAAAACCATGACTTAATAAGGTACGCTCTAAATGCTTTCCCGAGAAACACCTTGTGGGCATCTATGGTAGATGCATACAAGGTTTCAAGGGACCTTTTAAAAATAAAATTAGATGAATTATTTTCTGAATTAGAACTGCATGAACAGACTAACTGCAATATGGCCGAGAAAGGTATTGCCTTTATTGCAGGTAAAACTGGGAAGGTCAACCAAGAAAAAGGCTTCAACCTGAACCCGAGTCTAACTCAGACTCAGACTCAGAAGATGAAGAAGGAGATCAACCTAAGCTGGTCCGACTGGAAAGAAACTACTACAAAGAACTGAAGAATCAAACCAACAGAAGGAAGGCTAGCAGAAGAAAAGACGAACCAGCTGAACCCGCAAACGAAAAGAACAAACCCAACGTGACCTGCTACGAGTGCAAGAAGAAAGGTCACTACAAAACGGAGTGTCCGAACCTAAAGGAGACCAAGAAAACAAGAAGAAAGAAAGCACTCCAAGCAACCTGGGATGAATCCTCCTCCTCAGAAGAAGAAGAGGCACCCCAGTCAACCCTACTAGCCCTGACTGCCTCCGAAGAACTTGAGACCGAGTCAGAATCAGAGCAGAACGATGGAGAACTCACATTTTCAGAAATG
>JAGFNQ010000838.1:199906-241488 GCA_024364735.1 Boesenbergia rotunda
GTTTCAGAAAACTTCCTGTGTCGAACCAGATTGGTCCACCGACCGATCAGGACTCACCCTAACTGGTCGCCGTGACCGATCAGAGGTCCTTCTGATCGGTCTGGTGACCGATCAGATCAAATCTGATTAGGAACTCCCGGATCATTCCAAATGGTGTCAGACTACTCCTCAGTCCGATCCCCTTTCATCAATTGGTATCAGATTACTGATCATACTGATACAAACAAATCTAATACAAACCGATTATAATTGGAAAATGTTGGTGCAGAAAGCACCCAAGTCGAACCTGAGTTTTGATAATGGCAACAGGGCTCAAAAGTTAAGTCTTACTTGTGATCTAACATATTACGCAAGTGTGAAGGAAAAGTCCTAGCGAAGGACTGCTAGGCACTAGCGAAGGAATGCCAGGGGACTAAAAGTCCTAGCGAAGGACTGCTAGGCACTGGCGAAGGAATGCCAGGGTACTGAAGCCCTAGCGAAGGACTGCTAGGCACCAGGCGAAGGACAGCTTGGGACTGAAGACCTAGCGAAGGACTGCTAGGCACCGGGTGAAGGACAGCTCGGTATCCAAGACCTAGCAAAGGACCGCTAGGCAAAAGTCCAACCGGAGGAGCCGGTTGGCATCAGGTACATTCTCCCGAGAGGAGTAGGTGAGGACGCGTTCCCCGTCGAGGGAACAGTAGGCGTCGGTTCGACCTAGGGCTCCATTTTGGAGGCCCAAAGTCAGAACCAAGACAGCTGAGGCTGTATAAACTAAATTCTTATTTACTTCATGGTGTTTTGGACTAACCCTGGATGCAGGACCGAAGGAACGAGTGTCTGCAGCTCATAGAGCCTCAAAAGAGTGAGGCAACAGCTGACCAGGGCGCCCGGAGTGTCCCGGGCGCCCCCAAGGTGAACCCAAAACAGTCGAAGAAAAGAACTGCTTTTGCAGCTACTGGGCGGGGCGCCCCCGTGCTCCCGGGCGCCCCCGCTGCTCCCGGGCGCCCCCAGGGCAAGTAGTTGAAGCAGCTCCAGCGAAGCCATGAAGATAAGAGTCTGACCCGGTCAATGCGGGCGCTCCCAGCGTCCCGAGTGCCCCGGTCAAAGCTTGATCCCGAGTTTTAAGAGATCAGAGCTAACCGAGAAGGATTTGGATCGACTAACACGTGGGGGGCGCCCCCGACGTCCCGGGCGCCCCCAAGTGCTATAAAAGGACCCTCGAACCAAGGCTTCAGAACAACAATTGAATTCAACGCTTCTACGCTCTTCTGCTCTCGCGCTCTGCTTCGGAAACCTCCCGACTCGAGACTCAAGCGTCGACGACGTTCTGCTGCTCCGAAAAAGACAACCTACATCGGACGTCGGTAAAAGAAGAGCTTTCGTTTTAAAAGTTTACTTTGCTATATTTGTAATTCAATACTGTAAACTGATTTGCGAACTTATAGAATTGCCCGCAGAAAACGGTCAACGACCGTGGGCCTTGGAGTAGGAGTCGACCTAGGCTCCGAACCAAGTAAAACTATCTGTGTTTGAGTTTGATTGTTTTATTCCGCTGCGCAATTTCTCTAATCCCAAAATCCGAACGTTTTCCGATATTCACCCCCCTCTATCGGTTCTCTCGATCCAACAAGTGGTATCAGAGCGGGGAAGTTCAAATTTGGTGCAACCACTAGTTTGAAAAATTTTCAGATTTTATTTAATTTTTCTTTTATTACTTTTTTCGTTCGAATTTCTTCTAATATTTTTTTCGAATTTGTTCTCGTTGATCGAGGTTGGTACAACACCACTCGACGAATATTTTTTTCTCTTATCCCGCACTACTAATCCAAGACCATGTCTTAGGACATTCTTCTTGTTTAGTTTACATTTCAGATACATGGCCATGCAAGAAGGATTCAGCATAGCCAGACCTCCTCTTTTCAGTGGAGAAGACTTTTCCTACTGGAAAAGTCGAATGTAGGTCCACCTGAAAACTCAGGTGGACATCTGGATAATCATCCAGTCCGGACTGGAGATCCCTAAAAATGTTGAAGGAGTACCTCAAAGCTACACAGAATGGGACACCACTCTGAAACGCAAAATTGAAGCGGATGCAAAGGCGACACAGACTCTTCAATGCGGCTTAACAAAAGAGGAGCTAAATCGGGTGGGCCCTTTCAACAGTGCCAAGGAGCTGTGGGGAAAACTGATCGAGCTGCACGAAGGAACATCAGATACTCGGATCAGTAAGAGAGATCTGCTCCTGAACAAACTATACACCATCAAGATGGCCGACAATGAAACAGCAGCTCAGCTTCACACCCGAATCCAAGAACTAATGAACAGTCTACACACTATTGGTCACAAGGTAGAAAACCATGACTTAATAAGGTACGCTCTAAATGCTTTCCCGAGAAACACCTTGTGGGCATCTATGGTAGATGCATACAAGGTTTCAAGGGACCTTTTAAAATAAAATTAGATGAATTATTTTCTGAATTAGAACTGCATGAACAGACTAACTGCAATATGGCCGAGAAAGGTATTGCCTTTATTGCAGGTAAAACTGGAAGGTCAACCAAGAAAAAGCTTCAACCTGAACCCGAGTCTAACTCAGACTCAGACTCAGAAGATGAAGAAGGAGATCAACCTAAGCTGGTCCGACTGGAAAGAAACTACTACAAAGAACTGAAGAATCAAACCAACAGAAGGAAGGCTAGCAGAAGAAAAGACGAACCAGCTGAACCCGCAAACGAAAAGAACAAACCCAACGTGACCTGCTACGAGTGCAAGAAGAAAGGTCACTACAAAACGGAGTGTCCGAACCTAAAGGAGACCAAGAAAACAAGAAGAAAGAAAGCACTCCAAGCAACCTGGGATGAATCCTCCTCCTCAGAAGAAGAAGAGGCACCCCAGTCAACCCTACTAGCCCTGACTGCCTCCGAAGAACTTGAGACCGAGTCAGAATCAGAGCAGAACGATGGAGAACTCACATTTTCAGAAAATGGTGAAATCACTGTAAGTGGATTTTCTAGAGTACAATTATGTGAATTGATATCGTATCTTTCTCGAGATTTGGCGAAAGCCAAACTCCGAATTGAATCCCTCCGACAGGAAGTAAAACTCCTGAAAGAGGGAGCTGACTCTAAACCCTTAACCGAGAAAGTTCAAGAAGGAACTCCTACTCAAGTTGAAAAACTTGAGAAAGAGAACTCCTCCCTGAAAACTCAGGTTAAGGATCTTAGAGCTGCCTTAGAACGATTCACTTCTGGTTCCAAGGGTCTTGACATGATTCTTGGAAAACAGATGTCAGTTCTAAATTGATCCGGACTTGGATATAGAACCAAATCTAGACAAAGATCCTATTTTGTTGTACTGAACCAGTCCAGACCAAAAGTTCAGGCACGAGTACCAAAACTATGCCTGAACCAACAAACTGGATCAAATCAATATTAGATCCCCAAGGACAAGATTCACATCTTGCCAAACCATTATCATGGCTATAGTCCAGGGGGAGCCAAATTGAAAAAAGAAAGGTTATGAATTTGGAATGGAAGCACAAGAAAAAGAAAGGAAAACTACACAAATGAATTAAGAGGTAGATGGCAAGTAATAGCTCAATCAAAGGGAAACCGAATCAATCCAAAGGAGCTAAATCGAAATTAAAAGGGAACACAATGGATATTAAATGCAATTTTATTGCTGAGCAATTGAATGGGTTCAATGATGGCAGGTTTCGGAACAAACAAGTTCAACACAACTCAATGCATACGGAATTTGAAATAAAACAAACAATTCGACTTAACTACAAATTAGGCAGCTAACCAATGCAATAAAATTTAGAAATGCTAAATATGCTACCAGTGGACTTCAAACACTTCTATACACCAAAACAAAACTAGTGAAAATCTGATGTAACTTAATGCCTAAACAGCTGGGCACGCAAGAATGAAACCCTTGTGCCAAAAGCTGAAATTTTTATGCCAACTTGTGTTTGAAACTTGCCAAAACAAGAACTACCAATTCTGGAATGAGACTAATCAGGATCAGCTTTGAAAGTTGAATTAAAGGTAACTGATACGCAAAGATGGAGGAAGGAAATTCAGAAGCGAATGGAGGAGCAACTAAGAAATGGCTAAAGCAGAATTTGCAAGTGCAGAATTTTCAGAATTTCTGATCAGAATCCGAAATAGATTAACTAGTTGTAATGCAAAACAAATTAAGCAACTAAGTACACTGCTTGACACTAGCTTAAGGAGTAATAAACCTAGTGATTTCTGAATTTGGCTAACAAATCAAATGCAAACTGCATGCAAGGAAAAGAAAATTCAGATTCGAAATTGAAAGTGCAAACAAACATGTGCAGAAATTCATCCACAAAACAAATGCAAATTGAATGCAATTAGTAGGAAATCTAAAGCAATGATTCACCAACCGAGGGCCTTTTGAAGTGCTGAAATTTTACAATGCAGAAATACAAAGTTAAAATGCAGAAACAGATGGAAAATTCAGAAACAACTTGGCACGCAAGCTGGGATTTGGCACGCAGCAAATTAAGCTTAAATAAACTGAAATTTAACTAAGTTGATCACTAAACACGTTCCTAACTTACTTATCTTGAAGATTACAAACCTAATTAAGCTAAACAATCATAAAACGCAATTACAGCTAGTGAAATGAAAATGCAAAAGTAGAACAAGTGCAGAAATTCAATTACAGCTACAAAACTTGGAAATTAAGGATCTAAACTACTCCTCAACTCTTCCTAAGCTCAAGAACTTCTTGGTTGTCAATCAAGAGCTGGCTTCGAACCCCTAGGCTCAGCAAATCAGTGGAAATTCATTTCTGAAGTCGATTCTGTTCCTATTTGCGCTTGGCTGGAATTTTCAATCCGAATCTTTCTATCTCAATTGGTGGAGCTGCGATGATGAATTGGGAAACTTCTGAGCTCACCTAAGAACCCCTACAAATGGCTCAGAAGCTTGGAAATGGATCGTGGTTGAGAAAAAGGTGGTCGGACTGAGGAACTGCCGAAACCCTCAAGCACTCCCTGTTCCGGCGCAAATGGAGCTGAATTCTTCAGAGAACGATTGCCAAAGACTCAATTCTCGATCTAGGATGGAGTTTGAGGTGGTCACGCCTTCTTGGAAGCAAAAACTTTCAAAAACGATGAAGAACGGTGGAAGAACGGCGAAGAACACTGAAGACGCGACGAGGTCAGCTGCTGGGAAATTTTTCCTTAAGTAATCAGAAATGGACGGCTCAGATTTAGTTGAGAAAATCCAACGGCTGATCTTGCTCTGATTTGATCCAAATTTTTATGATGATGATCTGGAGTCAGGATCTGCCCCGTGGTAGCTCGGATCCTCCAGATGTGCAATGGATGGTCCAGATCAACTTAATCTTCGAATGGATGATCTAGAGCCCTCCAAGCTTGATCCAACGGTTGATTTAGCTCTGATTGGGATGAAACCTTCAGATCTTGATCAGATTGCTTGATCAACCCTAACCCTAGCTCGGATTGCTTCAGATTATCCCGGATGGCTCAGATCTAGCCGCTTTTGAATCGGACGGCCCGGATTAATCGTAAGCTTGATAATTCGATCCGGCTCACTTCCGACTCAAGTTTGACCCAATATGCCCTAGGTCCATGAACCTTTCATGCCTACAAAAATATATCAAAAAATTAGTGGCCAAATAATCCAAAAATATGCATATTTGCAATTTAGTCCAAAATAAGGGTAAGTTCTAAAACCTAGGGTAATTTCACAAGTTAAGCAATAAAAACATAGGTCAAACATGGATTTTAGCAACTCAAATGGTCAATAAAATAGTATCTATCACTCCCCCACACTTAAACTTTGCAATAAACTGTTCAGGTGGCCGAAGGTGATTTAAGTACAATAGCCACTTCAGAGGTGGAGTGCTATAAGTCAAAGCAAGTTCATCTCCTCCCTCTTTATTCTTTTTGGAAAATCTTCCAGGTGGTTGAAGACTGTCTAGATGTAGTACCCACTCAAGAAATCTCTGGGACCCTGCAAAAACATGTAAAACCTTCCTCAAGCATGCAGGGTAAGAAAGAAGTGCAATATCATCAATCTCTACATAAAATGTATCTAAAAATGCATCGCATCCAATAAAATCAATTTTTGGTACCTCAGTAAATTTTTCGCAAGCATATTCTACATGAGGTATATCAAGAAAAGTTTCACAGTCAATAAAATCAATCTCAGGTACCTCCATAAGTTTGTCACATTCAATTTCAGCATAAGAGATAGCAAGAGACTCTTCACAACAAACAACTTCAATTTCAGGCTCATCTAAAAATTTCTCACAATCAATTCTAGCATAATCTGTCTCAAGAATATCATAACAATGCATAAAATCAAGTCTGGGTGCCTCAAAAGAATTTTCAAAATTATTTTTCACAAATGATATATCAGGACATTTTTCACATGCAAATCTAGACATCTCCCTGAAATTTCCTAAAGGAAAAGAAGAAATACTTACCTAATCGTGATGAAAAATGTCTATTGGTTCTACCAGAAATACCTCCATCTCAGGCTCAAAATCTGGTGGACAATCAACTAGAATAGGTGATCCTTGGGTACTTGCTCCAATCATGCAAGTCCCTACACTTTCTGGAAATGGTGGTGGTTCCTGGGGCTCTGTGCAATCCCCTACACCTGTGGAATAATCTCCTGTGCATGCCTCCTTAGTAATACCTGCAACAACCTTATTAAAAAGATTAGGACTATCAATAGCAATATCATCACAAAATACGAAACAAGAAAAATCAGGTAAAGCTTCCTCTGAAATCAACTCTCCTCCAACTATGTCAAATATACCATCATCATCAATGATCTGTGCCTCAACAGTCTCCTCTGCGGTGTCTATGCTCATAATAGAACGATTTCCCTTAGGGTCCTTCATGGCATCGAAAATGCTAAACTGGACTACTGTGTCTCCCACCTCCATCGAAAGGGTGCCAGCATATACATCAATTTTAGTTCTAGCAGTCTTCAGAAAGGCCTTCCAAGGATAAGCGGGGATCTACGTGCAAGATACTCTCCCTCCATGTCTAGAATGTAGAAGTCCGCAGGGAAAATCAACTCTTTCACTTTAACTAACACATCTTCAATAACTCCTGCCGGGCGGGTCTGACTCCGGTCTGCTAGCTGAATCACAACTCCAGTGGGCTGTAGAGGACCAATGCCAAGCATCTGGAAGACGGTCCTGGGCATGACATTAATGGAAGTTCCTAAATCAAGCATGGCATCATGTAGCGTGGTGCTCCCTATCTCACAAGATACAGTAAACATGCTAGGGTCTTCATATTTCTGAGGGATGGCATGGATGAGTGATGAAACATTCTTTCCCATGCTGACCATTTCATTTTCCTTAAGCTTCCTCTTGTTAACACATAGATCTTTCAAAAATTTTGCATACTTAGGAACCTGTTTAATCATTGTCAGCAAAGGTACATTAATTTCAACTTTACTAAAAAGTTTTACCAGCTCATTGTACTCTTTTGCTTTCTCCTCCTCCCCTTATCTTCTGGTTGGAGTTCTCCCCTGTGGAAAAGGCAAAGGAATATGAACTTCCTCCTCATGAACCGAAATGGGAGGGGCTGATTTTTGAGCTGCTGTCCTATTTTTTGGAGCTGCTGTAAAATCTGTCTCGGGGCTGATTTGTGCTTCGTTTTCCACCAAAATTAGAGGATTGCTAGATGAAGAAGTTGGGCATGGGCTAGGGGTGGAATCAACTAAATTTGGATTGGTTTCGGCACTGATTTGGGCTGGAAATGAAGATGCTGCCCTGTTTTCAGAAAATTCAGCTCTTGGGTCATTTTGAGTTGATGCAACCTTCCCACTTCTCAAATAAATTGCGCTAACGTTTCCCTTAGGGTTAGGAACAGCTTGGGAAGGTAGTTGGTCTGATCCTTGAGCTTTACTTTGATTTATGTCACTAGTCATTTGCCTAATTTGCCTCTCAATGTTTTGTATAGCGGCAAAAAGATTTCCTTGTTGTGTTTGTTGTATTTGGAACTGTTGGGGCTGAAATGATGGCTGATATTGTTGTTGGAAGGGCTGAAAAGTAGGCTGGAATGTTGGAGAATTTTGTTGAGAATTACAACCTTGAAAATTTTGATTTTGAAATGGAACTTGATGAGGTGAGGGCTGAAATTGGTTGGGCCGAAATTCTTGATTTTGGGGCTGAAAAGTTTGATTCCAAGGCTAAAAATTTTGTTGTGGTTGTTGAACTTGCTGCTGTGGAGGTTGATATGGCTGTGGATAATTCAGATTCCCTTGAAATCCTTGTTGAAACCCTTGAAAGGCCTGCTGAATTGGTTGATTTGGAAGCTGAAATTGCTGATTTAGGGGCTGAATTTGCTGATTTTGTTGCTGTGATTGTGGTGGTTGCTGTTGAACTTGCTGGAACATTTGTTGGGGTTGCTGTGATTATTGTTGTGGTGGGCCTTGTTGCTAAAAAGAATTTCCATATCTTAAATTTGGATGATCCCTCCACCCGGGGTTGAAAGTAGGAGAATATGGGTTATTCCTAGCTTGAAATTGTCCCCTAACCAAAGCTGTTATTGACTCATCTTGTTGTAGGTTGGGACATGAATCTGAAGTGTGTTCCTTGCTAGAACAAATACCACATACACTCATCACCATTTGACTTGATTGTGGAGGTACCGAAAAATTGGAATTTTGATTTGCATTACAACACTCAATTGCTTAATAAATGATGCGATCTCTGCCAATGAATTCTTTATTTCTTTCTGATCATTAGAACCCATCTGAACTTCATTAACCCCTCTAGTAGATAATGCTCTGCTTCCAAACTGTTGTGAGTTCTCAGCCATATTTGAAATAAGCTCCCTGGCTTGATGTGGTGTTTTGTTGACTAAGGCCCCTCCAGCTGCTGCATCAATCATAATCCTATCCATCTGTAATAATCCCTCATAAAAGTACTGGACGAGGAGCTGCTCACTAATCTGATGCTGGGGGCAACTGGAGCAAAGCTTGTTGAATCTCTCCCAATAGTCATAGAGTGTCTCCCCTACCACTTGCTGAATGCCACAAATGCTTTTCCTGATAATTGCTGTTCTGGAGGTTGGAAAATATGTTTCTAAGAAAGCCTTCTTCATGGAAATCCAGCTAGACACATGCCCAGTAGGTAAGTAATAAAACCAGTCCTTAGCTGCTCTGGTCAAAGAAAATGGAAAAGCCCTCAGTTTGATGTCTTCCTCTGAAATACCCTGAGGCTTCATAGTGGAGCAAACAACATGAAATTCATGCAGGTGTCTATTTGGGTCTTCTCCAGATAATCCTTGAAACTTAGGCAAAAGATTGATAAGTCCAGATCTGAGCTCAAAATCTCCACCCAGCTCTGGATAGGAAATGCTGGAGTACTGAAATGAAGCATCTTGTGCTGCGAGTTCTTTCATGGTCTTCTGGTGGTCTGCCATCTGATCAACTGAATAGGCTGGAATAGACTGAGAAGGAATAATGTCAAAAGCCTCTGAAACACTGAGCTGGCTCCTTCTAGCTCTGAAAGTCCTCTCAATCTCAGGGTCAAAATCCTCTAGATCACCACCTGTAGACCTGGTCATAAAAACAAAAACAAATCGCAGTACAAGTATATAGAAAGATGAAACAAATAAACTCAGATCACAAGATATAGCAGTAAGTGCAAAGATAGATCAAGAAAATATGAAATGATCACACAAGCGAAAATCAAACAACTCAACTAGTATGTCCCCGGCAACGGCGCCAAAAATTTGATGGACCCAAATGAGCTGTCACGAATGTCTGTCTAAAATTTAGATATTTATAAAATGCTGGAAACCCTTTTTGCAATCAAAGAAGAAAGACGTAGTAAAGGGGCCACAGGTCGTATTTTTTCCAAGGGCTAGTTCAAGTTGTGTGATTCGAACTCGCGTTTATGTGTCGTTAATGTTTTTGGGTTTCAGATAAAACTTGGGTTTGATTTGCAATGAGGAAATGGAAACACAATAAAAAAAAGAGAGAAAACTTAACTAGACAAGTTTAAGCTAGGAATGGCAATTGATGAGCTTAACAATCGAACAACTAAATCAAACCAATGAAACTTGACTGAATTTGGAAAACAAGTATGAATTCAAATTGCAAGAGTACATTACAGATTGTTTTGAACTTAAGGTACTACCACTCAAAGTCGAAACCTAACTTGACACAATTTAAGCTATGAAACTTGATACGCAAGGGATAAGACAACTATGTGCCAAAATGACTCGAAATGGACTGATCATTAGTTTGGAAAAGCAAGGCTGTTAATGAAAAGATTTGCAGGACTGAATGAGAAATTCGCAACCTTAAAACTGATCAACAAACAGAGTTATTGCAGCAGTTAAATGGAGGAAAAACAGATTCTTGAAGCAGAGATGCAGCAACAAAAGTTTGATGCAAAGTGCAAAAGAAAAGCAACTGATGTGAATCAATTGGGTGTGAATCAAACAAGCCTGGTACAAAATTCAGTAACAAGAAAATGCAGAATCAGACTCTAGTGAAACAAAAATTTAGAACAAAGCATGATGTGCAGAAATGGAACATAACTGCAGAAATAAACTTGTATGCAGGGAATTCAGCTGGCAAACTAAGGCAAACACAAACAATTCAAACTCAGATTGAGAAGGTAAGCTAAGAGTAAACTGATATGCAAGTCATGAATGGAAAAATGCAATTTCAGAATCTAGAACAATTCAGAAACGTCTAAAGCAAAAGCAGTTTACAGAAATTAAAGCAAAAGCAGTAATGAAATCAAGAATTCTGAATTCTGAAAGGAGAATTGCAGAAATGAAAGCAAGAACTTAATTCAATACAATAGAGCAGATTTGTTTTAAACGAACTAATGTATACTAGATACAAATCTCAGTACTTATAAACTGAAATAAGGCAGCAATGAAATTGAAACATCAAGCAACTGATTTGCAGAAATTAAGGCTGATAAGCATCAACTAGAACTGAATGCAGATCTTGATCTTAATTGCTAATGAAATAAAGCTACTGCAATGTGAATTCAGAAGGAAATCAAGAACTTGCATCGACACAAGCTTAGGAACTTAAGACAAAAGAAACTAATTCGCAGAAACACACTGGTACATAGGAATTCAGCTGATACGCAACAGTTAAAAGAGAACAGCAGAAACGAATTCAAATTCAGAAATGATTTGAAGCTAACAAACTGATTTAAATGCCATTGTTCATTTCACAAATAACTTGGCTAACTAGATTGCAGATTTGAAAAGCTATCAACTACGAGAAACGATCCACTAGAACTGGTACAGAACTCAGAAACTACAGCAGATACGAAAAACAGAATTGAAAGACAATTGAAACTGAAATTATAGCTAAAGAACAGAAATTAACTAAGGAAATTAACTCACAATCACTCTCTTGTCTTAAGACAACCTTGTTCGTCACGCAAGGGCAAGCCAAGAACCCCTTCAACTCGCAAACCAATGGAAATTGGCTCCAATTTCAGATCTGCTCCCAGATTTCGATCGGCTGGAAAAACCAATCTGATCTCCTTGATTTCGCAATGAGCAAATGCGATTGAGCTTTGGTGATGATCAGAGTGTATCAGAAAACCCTTCAGATAGCTCCAATTGAGAAGATTGGCACGAAATCGCAATCAAGTTGATCAAATTACAGAAGTTGATGAAACCCTCACTCAGCCCCTGCTCCGATGCAAATCTGTGATTGAATCTCCATAGAAGCCTTCTCCAATGACCCAAATCTCGCTCCAAGGTAGTGATCGAGTTGGCCACGCCTTCAGATCGAAGAAATTGCAATGAAAACGACGAACAAATGAAGAAACTTGAAACGGAGCTGCGAAGACGCAACGCCGATCTGAACAGGGGAGGTTGGTTTAAGTAGTTAAAGCAGTGGACGGCTGAGATTAATCCCGCTTCATCCAACGGTGGATCCTTGTCCGATTTGACTCAAATTTCCCAGATCTTGATCAGAGGTCAGGATCATCCTCGTGGTAGCTCGGATCTTCCAGATTTGTAGTGGATGTCTCAGATCAAGCTTGATCTTTGAATGGATGGTCTAGATCACTTTGATCATGATCCAACGGCCAGATGCTCTCCGATTGGGCTGAAACCTTCAGATCTTGATCTGATCGCTCGATTAGACTTAATCCCAGCTCGGATTGATCAGAAGTTCTCAGATGGTCTGGATCTAACCGTTCTTGCATCGAACGGTCCAAATGAGTCGACGCTTGATCACTTGATCTAGTCCACTTTTGACTCATCATTTGACCCAACCTGACCTAGGTCCATGATTCCTCCAAGCCTACAAAAGTAGATCAAAAATTTAGTGACAAAACAACTCAAATATATCAAAATTTACAATTACGTCCAAAAAGAGTATAAATCCTAGAACCTAGGGTTAATCCACAATTATACAAGTAAAATATGGGTCAAACACGAATTTAAGTATATAAAATGATCAACAAAATGACACTTATCAGGGTGCCCGAGTGCTCTAGGGCGCCTGACACGTGACCTGGATGTTATCCATTATGCAACGGTCGCTAACGGTAGATTGGCTGATAAGTATGGACTATCGGGCACCTATATGCACAGGGGCGCCCTATTGCTCAGACGCCTGAGAAGCCTTTGGTCAGCAACTTGCTGACCAAATTTCAGCGGATCTTCTTTGGGTGATTTTTGGCCAACCAGAGTTAGGCTCACCCGAGCCCGACTCCGGCCTTTCACCCCTCGAGCATCCCTCCTTCTGACTTCTCGTCCCTTGGATGTTCCGCATGTCCTTCTCACTCCACCGGTGTACTCTTCCACAGCTTCCGCGTTCCATGGATGCACCGAGTCCGTTGGCTCACTTCCCATGCAATCCTTCTCATCTACTGCATCTTACGCTCGACTTCCTCCCCTCCTAAGTTCCTGCACACTTAGACAGAGGGATCAAAACCAACAGGACCTAACTTAACTTGGGTGATCACATCAAAACTAATCAGGGCACCAACAATCTCTCCCTTTTTGATGTACATCAACCTAAGTTCAGTTAGGGTTATACTAAAAGAAATAACACCAAATATTAAAAAGATGTTTGCAAATTAAAACATCACAACCTCCCCCTAAACTGAAGCTACTCTCCCTCTTTGATCACAGAAAAAATGGGGCACATCAAAAGCTAGTAAAAATATTTTTGTAGCTAATATGAATGAAATAATTTCTAACCATTCTTTTGTTTGTTTTTTTGTTAATAAAAAAAATTTCGTTGGAAAATATTTGAAAACTTTTGTGTAAGTCTAAGAAATCAAATAGTCATAGATTAAAATATTTAAAAACTTTCAATATGTGAAAAAAAATTAGAGAAAATTTCTTTAAAGTCAACAGAGAAAGAGTAGATCTAGAAAAATTAGACTTTATAAAAATAATTTTCTATCAAAATTTAAAATTAAAAATTAAATTTTATCTATTTTAGAATTTAAAATTTGAATTTAGAACGTAAAATTGTGAAAATTCAAAAAATAATCAAAAAAATCTCAAAAATTCACAGTAAGTAAAGAAAATGTTTATGTATTGAGAAAAAATATGAACATAATTTTATCAATTTAAAATTTGACAACTATTTATTTTTCAAAGATAGTAAATAGATTGTTAAAAAAATAATTAAAAAAACTGTTTGCACTAAAACATATAATGACTGAAAATTAATTCGGTAAAGACTTTGGAACTCAAAACAAGTTCCTATCTACGGGGTTAATTAAGAGTTTTGCAGGAATATAGTTCTTGGATACATTTCTAAGTTGGTCCCTGTGATTTTTAATATACCAATTCAGATTATCAGGATAATTGTTTTTCTTTCGGCGTAAACATACAATGTCAAATTCTAGTTTTTCAACTAAATTTCTCAAACTAATTTTTTTATTTTTTAGTTTATTAGAAACATCAAAAGAACATTCATTAGTCAATTTTATTTTTAATTTTTGATTCTCTTTTTCTAATTTAAGATTAGCTTTAAGCATTGCTTTCATACCTGAGTACAGTTGATCATGAGGGAGGAAACATACCTCACTTACCGGGTCACTTTCGAAAAGAGGGACTCCCCCTTCGTCGCTGCTTTCTTCTGGCATAGCTCCCCTTTTTTCAGTGCTTTCCTCTTGATGATTTGCCATCAGCGCAAGTCCAGCGTATTCTTCGGCTTCCGATTCATCAGACGAGGTTTCATCCCAGGTGGCTTTTAGCGTCTTCTTCTTCTTTGGCTGGTTCTTAAGTTTGGGACACTAGCCTTTTAGATGACACTCCTCTTTACAATTATAACATTGGACTGTACATTTCTTTGGAGATCGTCTTTTACCCTGAAACTTAGAAAATTTATTAGCCCTTTTAAAAAAAAATTTAAGGTTTTTTACCATCTCCGCTGTATTTTCATCGTCCGTTGATGACTCCTCCTCAATCTGGTTTCTCCTCACGTTCAGAGCGACCTTTTCCGTTTTCCTATTTTTCCCTACACACCAAGATTCGTGAAGCTCTAAAATTGAAAATAGTTGTTCTAGAGTACTTACCTCAAGATCATTTGAAATAAAATATGCATTCATTATTGAGGTCCAATCCGGGGTTCTCGGGAAAGCATTTAGTGCGTACCATTGAGCGCCCTGACTTGATACCTTTTCTCCGAGATTCTCAAGGCTCGTGATTAGTTCTGTTACCTTAGCGTGCAGTTGAGCAACTAACTGTTCATCTTCCATTTGGAGGTTGGTAAGCTAGCTTTGTAGGATATCTCATCGCGCTAGTTTTGCCTCCGAGGTGCCTTCATGCAATTCCAGGAACTTTTCCCAAAGTTCCTTCGCTGAGTCGTACTTCCTGATTCGATTGACATCTTGTTCGAGGAGGATGGTCAGTAGATGGAATTCCGCCTTTCCGTTTGCTATCGCATCTGTTTGCTCCTTTTTGTTCTAGGAGTCAAGTTCCTTGATTTTTCCTTCGTTATCTTTCGGAACTGAAAAACTATTTTTCATTGTTAGTAATAATTCGTAATCAGTAGTAAAAAAATACCTTCATTTTTCTTATCCATGATACGAGCTCCTCTCAAACTTCGGCAGGTAAATTATGTTGGATCGAGAGAAAATGATAGAGGGGGGTGAATATCGTAAACCGTTTCGGATTTAGAGAGAGAGAATGCACAGCGGAAAATTAACACAAAAACCAAACTCGAACACAAGGATTTACTTGGTTCGGAGTCGCGGTCGGCTCCTACTCCAAGGCCCACGGTCCTTGACCGTTTACTGCGGGCAAAACTATAATTGTGCAAGTTCTTACAAGAAGTTGTACAGTAACAATAATAGTGCAGTAAGAATACAATTAAACTAACTCTTCATTATCGACGCCCGGTGTAGATCGTTCTTTGGTGCGTAGGGTCGTCATCGGCGCTAGAACCTCGAGATCAGAAGTTTCTGGAGCAGAGCGCTTGAGCGAAGAGTACTGAGGCGTTGGAAAACTGTGTTATGAAGCCTTGGGGGTCGAGCCCCTTATATAGTGCACCTGGGGGAGCCCTGGACATCGGGGGCACCCTCAACATGTCACACGATCCGGCAAACTCTCGGTCAGCCTTTATCCCTTAGGATCAGGCTCGAGGTTTGACCGGGGCGCCCGGGACGTAGGGGGCGCCCGGGTTGACTTGGTCTGCTGGCTTTTTGCTGAGTTTAACTCTATCCTCTTCGTTGGCTTGAGCCCAGGGCGCCCAAGGCATCCGGGGCGCCCGGTAGCACGGGGGCGCCCGGGAGCATGGGGGTGCCCCGCCCAGTGAGCTTCCGAAGCTTATTCTTGCTCAACTCTTATTTGGCTTTTACCTGGGGGCCCGGGACCTCCCGAGCGCCCAACCCAACTGCTGCCTCTTTCCTTTGAGGCATCTTGAGCTACAGAGACTCGTTCCTTCGGTCTTGCATCCACAGTTAGTACTAAACATGATAAAGCAAGTATGTTAGTGAGTCTTACAGTCGTAGCTATCTTGGTTCTGACTTTGGGCCTCCAAAATGGAGCCCTAAGTCGAACCGACGCCTACTGTTCCCTCTACGGGGAATGCGCCCTCACCTACTCCTCTCAGGAGAATGTACCTGTTGCCAACCAGCTCCTCCGGTTGGACTTTTGCCCAGTAGTCCTTCGCCATGTGCCTAGCAATCCTTGGCCAGGTCTTCGTTACCAAGCAGTCCTTCGCCTGGTGCCTAGCAGTCCTTCGCTAGGTCTTTGGTTCCAAGCAGCCCCTCGCCTGGTGCCTAGCAATCCTTCGCTAGGTCTTTGGTTCCAAGCAGTCCTTCGCTAGGTGCCTAGCAGCCCTTCGCTAGGACTTTGTTTCCTGGCAGTCCTTCACCAGGTGCCTAGCAACCCTTTGCTAGGACTTTGTTTCCTGACAGTCCTTCGCCAGGTGCCTAGCAGCCCTTCGCTAGGACTTTGTTTCCTGGCAGTCCTTTACCAGGTACCTAGCAGCCCTTCGTTAGGACTTTGTTTCCTGGCAGTCCTTCGCCAGGTGCCTAGCAGCCCTTCGCTATGACTTTGTTTCCTGGCAGTCCTTCGCCAGGTGCCTAGCAGCCCTTCGCCAGGACTTTTCCTGCACACTTGAGTAACAACATTAGATCACCAATAATACTTAACTTTGAACCCTTTGCCAATAACAAAACAAGGTTCGATATGGTGCTTCCTGCACCAATAATCTCCCCCTTTTTGATTTATGGCAACACAATTCAAAGTTAAGTAAAAATTACAACAGTTTAAGCAAGAAGGTTAAGACCAATAAAACATAGCAATTCTGAACAGTATAAAGTCTAAAACCAATGAAAAAAAATTTCCTCATATTAAAACCAATGTAAAAAAAATTCTCATATTCCCCCTGAATAATTGTGTTATACAACAATAATTAACTTAACTCTTAACTTTGACCTTTCATACCAACATAACTTTGACCTTTCCTCCCCCTTTGACATATATCAAAAAAAAAACATTTATGGGTGAACAACATATCTAACAGGGATTTTTGAGTTTTTCTAAGTGCTTCATGTTTTTGACAAAGTGTTTTTCAAAAAATAGAGTAAAAGCATTTTCACTAACAAAACTTTTTACACTTAGATAATTTTCCATTATGAAAAGTTTTACAGGCCTAAATTTTTAAGAAAACTTTTACTTACAAGGCTTTACAAAAAAAAATTTACTTAGGCAAAATTTCCATTCTTAAAGCCAGCTTTCCAAAAAGAATTCAACTTTTAGAATTGAAAAAAAAAATTTGTTTACTAAAGAAAATTTTGCACATTTAGACGAATTTGCTTGGAAACACTTTGTGAATTTTGAAAAACACACTTCTTAAGAAATTTCTAGATAAGTTTTTCCAAAAGAAAATTTTACTTAGAAATATTTGCCAAAATAAATTTTCAAAGAGTTTTGCTCAGACAAATCTTGTTTACTTAAGAAAAATTTTACTTAAAAAAATTTGAAACACTTAGATACTTACAAATTTTTGCTTTACTTTAAAAAAAAATCTTTCTTTCTCTCCCCCTTAATGTGAAACTTTTCTCCTTATGTTTTAGACCATTTCTAAAATAAACTTTCATTGAAAAGGGGAAAAAGTTTAAGGAAGAATTTGATTTCACTTTTTCTACTCTCCCCCTTGGCCATATATTAATAAAGAACTTTTGAAAAATATATTTTGAAAGAAATTTTAAAATTTGTGTATCAGAGCTTATGAGTCTTGAAAATATAAAAATACTTAGCATAATTCTTGAATACATAGCAAAAAGCTTTAAATTGCACCAACAAAACTCCACTTTGAAAGGTATAAAAAAAAGTGTATTTGTAGGCAAGTCTTTTAGAAAATTCACGCACTTAGAACACTATTGCCTTGAAAAATATTAGTACTTTTGAAAATATTATATTTTGAAAAATAGAAGTACTTTTGAAAGATATTATGCATTTTTGAAGATATAAGCACTTTTGAAGATTATACATTTTTGAAAAATATAAGTACTTTTGAAGATTATGCATTTTTGAAAAATATAAGTACTTTTGAAGATTATGTATTTTTGAAAAATATAGGTACTTTTTGAAAAAAAATGTTATGTATTTTGAAAACATAATATTTTACTTGACTAGGTTTCTTTTCCAGTCTGACATAATCCTAGGAACCCTTGTTAACTACAAGGGCATTTTCCTAAGTGTCCTGAAAATTCTCAAAACTCAAGAAAATATTATTTCAAAAGGTATTTCAAAAATGATTTTATGAGCCACAAAAACATCAAAAAATAATAATAATATTTTGTAAGACAAATTACTTATGTTTTCTACACAATTTTGAAAATTTAGTGTATGGAAACATATTATTTAGAAATGTTTAATAACTCTTTTAATTTGACCTCTCCCTAAACTTGACACAGTCCTTGGAAGCTTGTTAACTACAAGCATTCTTCCTCTGAGTTCTTAGGGTTCAGTTCAGATCAAAAGAATTATTTAATAATTTCAAAAATACTTGCCAAGAAAATACTTGTTAGAAATAATTTCTTTTGGTTTAGACTCCCCCTAAATTTGACACATCCTTGGAGTTCTTGTAGATCATTAAGTAGACCTCCTTTGTGTCTTTAGGGTATAAAAAAAATTTTGAACAACCTTTTGAATATGATAACTTTCAAGGAGATAAATTTTTGAATACATAACTTGAAATTATAGCATAGTTTTCGAAAAACATTTTGAAATGATGATAATTTTTCAAACAGATAGTAGTATACAAAGGTTTTTAAATCAATTTTTGAAAATCTTATTTTGAGATGATAATAAGTTTTAGAGCATAAGGTTTTTGAAAAATCTAAATTTTTTGAAATAAAAACAAAAAAACCCCTTTTGTATCCGATACGTCTGACTTTATCTATGTGCCTTAAGGGATTTCAGTGTTGACTAGGATTGACTGTTTTGACCATGTTTGACTCAGTTGACTATGTTTGACCGATCAATAACTAAATCAAACAAACCCTAGATTATATTTAAAACGAGTCTATTGAGATATTTAACATGAAATTCAATATATTAAAAGAACTGTTAGAGTTGGAAAAAGTAGGGTGCAGTAAACTGAATTAATTTGAAAACTAGAGATAATTTTGAATAACTTTTGAAAATACTTTGAGTTTTATTTAGAAGGATAGTGACATATACTCTTAGGTCCTAGATATCTCACTCAGTTCTATGTGATCAAACATGTTAACCTTATGGGTTTTGTGAGATAAATATTTTTAATTTTGAAAACATGGTTAATTTTGAAAATTTTGTTATGAATCTACGATTAATTGAAATTTGTGTTAGATTCAAATCTGACAATAATAAAGTGAATTTGATTTTCAATAATTGGCTTCCAGGTCTTGACGAGGCACTAGGCCTTCTTTGGTCGTAGCCTTTTTAGATCATCAACCCTTTCCTTGACAAAGCCTTTTATAGAAAATTCACCTTCAAGTCACTTCTTGAAAGATTTTAGTCTAACTAGTTTGGGTCTTGGATCGGTAGCTTCGACTAGTTCCACCATAAAGGTTTCCCTAACGTACTATCTTCTCACCTCCACCCAATACTATGTTGTTCAAATTTCAATTAACTCTTTAGTCCTTAAACTAATCAATCCTAATTTTAAGAAAAATTAAATTAAATTAAAAAGAAACACACAATTAAAGCAACCAATTATCTAAGTAAGGTCACAATTGGAGTAATACTCCGGATTTTCAAAATCAGCAAAATTATGAATTAAATTTTCTAACATATTGACCTTATGTTTTAGGGTTTCATTTTCTTGTTTCAATTTTCTGAAATTTGCCTTAATTAATTTACATGAATCAATCACATTATTCAAGGTAAATACCGGATTTTCAAATACTGTAAATTTACCTTTATCGATGTTTTGTCCGGCATTCTTGGTAGCTCTTTTATCTGTGCATTAACCTTTGTAATGCCCGAACTCTACGCACTTGAAGCATTGGATGCGACTTTTGTCCTTTCGTGCTTTTGGAACTGGTTCCTTTGTCGCCGTTGGTGGTGTCGTTCGTATCTTACGAGTAGGACACCTACTTTTGTAGTGCCCTTTCTCCCTGCATGTGTAACAGATTATATGATTTTTTAAATTTGAATTTACAAATTTACCTTTTGATTCCTTATTGGGAATCTCCCCCTTGATTCTTGTCGCCTCGAATCTAGGCTCATCTTCTGATTCTGTGTCTGAGTCGGACTCGGGTACTGGTTGAAGCTCCTTCTTTGGTTGTTCTTTAGGAGTTTTACCTGCAATAGAATTTACACCTTCCTCGACCATTACAGTATCTGTTTGATTATTTAATTCTAATTTTGAAAAGAATTCAAAATCGGTTACTGTCTCAGTCAATTCGTCGTCAGATTCTGATTCGATTTCGACGTTGGATTCGGGTTCAGACTCTGACTCGGCTGTTTGTGCTTGGACCGAAAGGGCAAGATAACTTACCTGATCTTCTTCTTCATCTGAGATCTCTTGATGAAGGTTAATAAATTTTTCCCAGATTTCTCTAGCACATCTGAATGGACCTACTAGTTCGAGTTGCTCCTTGGTTAGGCCACATTGTAGGATTGCAGTTGCCCTTGCATCGGTATCGATTTGGTTGAGGGTTCGTTCATCCAGTTTATCCCACTCGATTGATAACTCATCTTCTATGGGGAATTTGAACCCCATTTGAATTATCAACCATTTATCCAGATTGGCCTTCAAGTGGGATTCCATTAGACTTCTCCAGGAATTGAAGTTCTCGCCGGAGAATAGCGGTGGACGGGCACTGTTCCACTCTTGGATGGCCATTTAGTTTAAACCTTGCAAACAAGAGAAATAACAGAAATGTACCAAGACTTGGTCTTGGATTAGTAGTGCGGGAGAGGGAAAAATAGCCAAACAAAAAATATTACATGAATTTCGAGGCAAAATAATAATAAAATAATAAAAATTTTATGACAAATTTTTGAAAGTGTTACTTTATCAATTCTGATTAATGATGAAAGAGTAAGACTTCAATGCTTGAGAGAAAATTTGCTTGAATTAAGGTAGCACGAATTTCAAAAAAATATTAAAATAGTAAAAAAAATTATGACAAATTTTCAAAACTTGATTGTTTTATCAATTTTGACTTATGGTGAAAAAATAAAAATTCAAAATTGAAAAAGGCGTTGCACCAAACTCGATCAACGAGAAAGATTAAAAAAAATAATTTCAAAAATCCGAAAAACTCTCAAATTGGTGGTTGCACCAAATTTGAGCTTCCCCGCTCTGATACCACTTGTTGGATCGAGAGAAAACGATAGAGGGGGGTGAATATCGTAAACCCTTTCGGATTTAGAGAGAGAGAATGCACAGTAGAAAATTAACACGAAAACCAAACGCGAACACAAGGATTTACTTGGTTCGGAGTCGCGGTCGGCTCCTACTCCAAGGCCCAAGGTCTTTGACCGTTTACTGCGGGGAAAACTATAATTGCGCAAGTTCTTACAAGAAGTTGTACAGTAACAGAAATAGTGCAGTAGGAATACAATTAAACTAACTCTTCGTTATCGACGCCCGATGTAGATCGTTCTTCGGTGCGTAGGGTCGTCGTCGGTGCTAGAACCTCGAGATCAGAAGTTTCTGGAGCAGAGCGCTTGAGCGAAGAGTACTGAGGCGTTGGAAAACTATGTTCTGAAGCATTGGGGGTCGAGCCCCTTATATAGTGCACCTGGGGGTGCCCTGGACTTCGGGGGCACCCTGGACGTCGGGGCGCCCTCAACGTGTCACACGGTCCGGTAAACTCTCGGTCAGCCTTTATCCCTTAGGATCGGGCTCGAGGTTTGACCAGGACGCCCGGGACGTAGGGGGCGCCCGGGTTGACTTGGTCTACTGGCTTCTCACTGAGTTAAACTCTATCCTCTTCGTTGGCTTGAGCCCAGGGCGCCCGGGAGCACGGGGGCGCCCGGGAGCATGGGGGCACCCGGGAGCATGGGGGCGCCCCGCCTAGTGTGCTTCCGAAGCTTATTCTTGCTCAACTCTTGTTTGGCTTTTACCTGGGGCGCCCGGGACCTCCCGGGCGCCTAACCCAACGGCTGCCTATTTCCTTTGAGGCGTCTTGAGCTGCAGACACTCGTTCCTTCGGTCCTGCATCTAGGGTTAGTACCAAACATGATAAAGCAAGTATGTTAGTGAGTCTTACAGCCGTAGCTGTCTTGGTTCTGACTTTGGGTCTCCAAAATGGAGGCCTAGGTCGAACTGACATCTACTGTTCCCTCTACGGGGAATGCGTCCTCACCTACTCCTCTCAGGAGAATGTACCTATTGCCAACCAGCTCCTCCGGTTGGACTTTTGCCCAGCAGTACTTCGCCAGGTGCCTAGTAGTCCTTCGCCAGGTCTTCATTACCAAGCAGTCCTTCGCCTGCTGCCTAGCAGTCCTTCGCTAGGTCTTTGGTTCCAAGCAATCCTTCGCCTGGTGCCTAGCAGACCTTCGCTTAGTGCCTAGCAGCCCTTCGCTAGGACTTTGATTCCTGGCAATCCTTCGCTAGGTGCCTAGCAGCCCTTCGCTAAGGACTTTGTTTCCTGGCAGTCCTTCGCCAGGTGCCTAGCAGCCCTTCGCTAGGACTTTTTCTACACACTTGAGTAACAACATTAGATCACCAATAATACTTAACTTTGAACCCTTTGCCAATATCAAAACAAGGTTTGATATGGTGCTTCCTGCACCAACATATTACTGATCCAACCATTCTTTAGAATTTACTGTAGTTGGCGCTTAGTCCTTCTATGGCTTCCTGGCTCTGATACCACTTGTCGGTTCGCGGTGGACCGGCAAGAGGGTGTGAATTACCGCTATAAAATAAAACTAAATTTTTTGTGCGGTCTCACAAAGAATTTAGATTAGTTACAATAATTAGTTAAAACAAACATAAACAAATTAAACTAGTAAAAGGCTAAGACACAGAAATTTATTTGGTTGCAACCTAGGTGATTGCTAATCCAAGATAACTGAAGCTCACTATCAAAATCTTCTTCTGACGGAGAAGCCTTTTACAAACTTTAAAGCACAAGACAGAAGAAAACTAAGAAATGAATTATATGCAGTTGATGGATGAATTGAAACTATGCTCTATGGCCTATTTATCACCCCAGACAAACTTATCTGTTTGCTGACGTAGCAGTACTAGGGTGCCCGAGTGCTCCAGGGCGCCTGACACTTGGCCTGGATGTTATACGGTACGCAACAGTCATAAATAGTAGATTGGCTGATAAGTATGGACTATCGGGCGCCTGTATGCATAGCGGCGCCCGAGTGCTCAGGTGCTCAAGAAGCCTTTGGTCAGCAGCTTGCTGACCAAATTTTAGCGGGTCTTCTTTGGATGATTTCTGGCCAACCGGAGTTAGGCTCACCCGAGCCCGACTCCAGCCTTTCACCCCTCGAGCGTACTTCCTTTCGGCATCTCCTCCCTTGGACGTTGCGCACATCCTTCTCGCTCCATCGGTGTACATTTTTGCAGCTTCCGCGTCCCTCGGATGCATTGAGCCTGTCAGCTCACTTCCTCGAGCAATCCTTCTCGTCCACTGCCTCTTATGCTCAATCTCCTCCACTCCTAAGTTCCTGCATACTTAGACAGAGGGATCAAAACCAACAGGACCTAACTTAACTTGGTTGATCACATCAAAACTAATCAGGGTACCAACAGTTCAAAGTTAAGTATGTTTTGTGATCTAACGTATTTGCTAAGTGTGCAGAAATTTCCTAGTTTGTCTAGGCACAAAGTTTTGACCTATAGGGTTGAGCACGAAGTCCTGGTCGAGGACTGAGCACAAACTCCTAGCCGAGGGCTAGGCACCAAAGACCTGACTGAGGGTTGGGCATGAAAACATGGTCGAGGACTGTGCACCGAAGACCTGATCCGGAAGATTGGGTAGAAGGCATAGTCGAGTGAGGACAACAGACAAAAGTAGGGACGGGTCGAGGAACGAACGTCTCGAGACCGAGAGCTTCGGAGGCCGAGCAAAAGTCCAACCGGATGTGCTAGTTGACAAAAGGTAAATTCTCCAAAGTGAAGTAGGTGAGGACGTGTTCTCCAGAAGAGGGAACAGTAAGCGTCGGTCCAACCTAGAATTTCATTTTGAAATCCAAAGTCAAGATTAGACAGCTCCGGCTGTTATAAATGCATATATTCCATATATTAGTTATTGCACTTTGACTAACCTATTTTGCAGCCCAAGAAGTTGACCCAGCTACTTTGAGGGCACCCCAGTTGGTTTTGCTCAGCGTTGGCGAAGTTGAGTTGGTGACTACTGATTAGATGTAACACCCAATAAGTTTTTGGTATTATTAGGGATTTTTCGGAATTTTTCTAGCATTTTTCGAAATTAAAATAAATAGAAAAAAAAGAGGGGTTGGATTTGATCTCGCGACCACAGGGCAAAGCAAGCCCTTAAGGGAGTTGGGGTAACCAGCTGGGCAAGGGTATCAAGCACAAAAAATGATGAGCGAAATAATGTTATAGGTAAGTAAGTCCTTTTCATGATGAGATGTCTCAACTTCCACTTAAGTTGTGTTAAGACCCCTTTTAGGGTTTCGGGAGGCCGCGCGAGCAGAGGTGAGGAGGCTGCGAAAACAGGGAGAAAGGGGGAGTTTTCTTCCTCCTTCTTCTTCCTCTTGAAGTAGAGAACCTAGGGCTTCTTCTCTAGGGCCAAGGAGTGAAGTTTTCTCGCAAGGGAAGAGAGGAGGAGCTCTACACTAGGAGTTTCTGCATATTTAGTGAGTTTTCTTCAAGAAAATGGGATAAGTAAATCACTCACCTGCAATAGAAGTAGTTTCGTATGTAGTTCTCGTTGTAGAACCATGATTTTGTGATCTAAGTGCATGCTTTAAGAATATTATTTTATTGTGTGATTTATGTTTCTAAAGAATACATGTTTTTTTATCATAGAACTTGAATTTGAGTAGGTTTTGTATGTGTGACCTAAGCATGATAAGACCAAGTTCTTGAAAAGTCCCAAAAATGAGTTTTGGGTTAAGGGCACGCAAGGTGCTCGATGAAAGTTCCAAGTAAGAAAGGTAAAGTTTTGTAGTGCAAAAAGTTATGCAAAAAGAAAGATAGCTTGATAAGTATAAGCTTTATGAGTAAGAAGTATTTTACTTTTATAAAGTGACATGTACCGGGCAAAAGAGAGGCCCACAGAAAGTTAGAAAGAAGCTCTAATAGGGTGCGGTGGCTAGCTACCCCGAAACCTATTAGGGATGCGCGCATTGGTACATTGATACCATGGTACAGTGTTAAGGCCTGAGAAAGTTGATTATTATTTTGAAGTATATGAATATATGTAAGTGTTTCAATTTTCTTAAGTGCATGTTTTTGGTTATGTATGTTGACATGGTTATGTTATAAGCATGTTAAAGAGAAAGAGCAAAGAAGTTTGTGTTTTAAAGTATGGAAATGTATCATTAGTAAGTTTCAAAAGAAATCATGAGCATGTTAAGTTTGCAAGTGTTTTGATGCTAGTAAATGTTTTCAAGCATGATTGAGATTGATAAGTGTATGAAAGTTCCCATGTGTAAATATTTCCAAGTGCATGTATTTTGAAGCAAGCATTCTTGGAAATGAGCATGTTTATTATCGATAACATGGATTTGTGAGTTAGGATTTACTTACTAAGCAATTCGCTTATTAGTTGCATTTCCTCCTATTGCAGATAAAGGTAAAGAAAAAGCATAAGCTATGGAGGCTTGCATTGATGTTCAGTGGCGACGGAACCGTGGAAGAGATCTTTGGGATAAGTGTTAGAGGCATTTTGATTTATAGAAACTCATGGTTGATGTTTTGGATTGGTAGGATGTGATCACCTTATTTAAACTTTACATGGAGTCAAAGTTGGGTACAAAGTTAGTAGGGATTGCATGTGTTTTGATAAGTTTGTTAAATTTCGTAGAAATCCTAATTTCACGTTATTAGATTCGTTTTGAGTTGTTAAGATGCTTATAAAACTAGTATGGAGTTTAGTTTTGGAGTGGTTTCATTATATGCATTGGAAGAGTATGAATTATGGACCCTTGGAAGGAGTTTTCAGGTCTGAAACTACAGTTTTCAGGCGTGCCAGTCGACTGGTTCAGAACCAGTCGACTGCGATATCAAACAGAACCTTCTGTTCGATGCACCAGTCGACTGCCATGAGGCCAATCGACTGGTGCCGGACGTAGAAAGTTTCTGTGGCCGATACCAGTCGACTGGCTATCTAGCAGTCGACTGGTACCATTCAAAAGAAAGTGTTGTAGAGCAAATGGTTAGTGCTTTAGTTTTACAACTAAGAGGTCTAGGGGTCAAATCCTTGAAAAGCAAATAAAATGAAAGTTTTTTTTTAAAAAGTTGTTTTTGGAAAAAAAAATGAAAAAAAAATCAGAGCAAGTTAAGGGAAGTCAAGTAGTTGTAACCTAAGGCTAAGAATAAGGTAAAGTTAAGGTTAAGTAAAAGTGACGCCCACCTTAAGGAAGAGAGAGAGAAGTTAAGGAGGCGGGTCGTCACATTAGATGGGTCATGTCAGCACTCAAGCACCCCAGAGGACTTAGGCACCCGAAAGTGGATAAACTTTGGCCGAGTCAGCGGATGACGACGTGGAGGCACCCCTATGCGCACTCGCGCGGGCGCCCGAATGCCAATATAAAAGGGGATTCGCCCCCTTAATCTCAGTTCTCATTTTCGAAATCAGTTCAAGAAATTACAATCATTGCAGTCAAGTTTTCAACCTTCCGTGCTCAAGTTCACTGCGCCAAAACAGAGATCGACGACACGTTGCTTCGATGACGAAACGCCCTCGCTCTTCTTTAAGCAAGTGTTGTCGGTATAGATTTACATTTTTATTTGTACTTAAACTTACATATTCTTTAACCCATTTTGGGAATTATAGAATTGTCCAACGAAAATGGTCAAGGACCGTGGGCCTTGGAGTAGTAGTCGTCACATACACCGAACCAACTAAAAACAAAGCTTGTTAGCGTTGTTTTGACTTGTTCGTTTTATTATTCCGCTGCGTTTACTCACATTTTAAATCCGAAAAATTTCATATCGATATTCACCCCCCCCCCTATTGATCATATCAATCCCACAATGACTCCCTAGGTATCACTGAATAGTGTCTGCAAGAACCAGTCGATTTTTGTTAACGTACAGTCTGGTCCCCTCATCTCATATATCCCGGTCATATCTACAACCATTGGTACATCGAGAGTTGTATATTGATTCAATAACTATGTAATGTATCTTATAGTGGCAATGTATATGCAACTAGGAAACTCCTTTCCTAAAGCACATCTTACAGCTCTGATTAAAGACTTCATACACTATAGAACAATATATTATATAGGATATCCACACTTATGGGTATGTGGTGAATCCCCGATTATAATGCACTAACTCCTATATGTTTCATTACTACATCCAATTTCATCACTTGATGACCCTAATTGAGTCAGTAAGTGAGTCAAAGTGCAGCCCCAGCATATAGAGTCTCAGTGTTGTCCCGGGTTATGAGGACTACTACTGCACAATAATAATCAAGGATTTATCCACTCGATAAATGATAACCACTTGGAAAATTTGTATGAGGGTGGTTCAATAAACTCATTGTATAAGCATTCATTTGTATGTTTGAATATCTTTATGTCCTTACTAATGAAACGTGATACACTAAATTATAGATGTTAGTATCTAGCTCGTGCTATCTTTTATCCTTGTTTATTAGGCGGTCCAATTAATTAGAAACATGTTTAGAATATATAGCGAATATTGATGTATTTATGATGATCATTATATGTGTCACCATATGTCACTATAGTATACTCAAGGACTTTATCTATGCGTCTAGCATAGGTATTAAGATAAAGTAAATGTCATACTGAATAGAATTATATTAAAATAAAGGATATATATCTATAAGAGTCAATAAAGTCATAGCTAATAGTTGGCTTGTAGAGCACCTACTCTAACAGTTGGGAAGTTAAGCTTTTTCTAGGGATGACCTTACAATCTTAACAAATTTTTCTATCTCTCTTCCTAACCATAAGAAAGTTAATTTGTAATTTATTATTCTCACTTTTGAACGCGATCAAGTGTTCTTGTTTTTTTTAAAAAAAAGTATTATCTACTATAAGGTCATATGCTATCGCAAAATCTAATTTAGTTTTCGTTTTTTCATTGCTTGTTCCAAACTCATAACCCCAATGTCTCTCTCATATTCCTTATTTTTCACTCTTACATCTTTATTAGATCGGCTTCTATTAAAATCATTTTATTTAGAGGAACATTTTCTAATACTTAATTCATCTAGGTTATCCAAAATCTTAATTTAGCATTTTCATCTAATCCTACTCGAGGTGCATAAATGTTAATTACATTCATAGTTTCTTTCACCACTACTATCTTGAGAAATATAATTCTATTCTTTTTCAAACTACTTCTACAACTTCTTCTTTAATGAGTTATCTACAATAATACTCACTCTATTATTGGTGCAGACAGCACCTAAGTCGAACATGTGTTTTGATAATGGCTAAAGGGTTCAAAAGTTAAGATATTATGTTGATCTAACATGTTCACTAAGTATACAGGAAAAGAAGTCCTAGGTACACTGGGCACCAAGTACTGGCAAGGAGCTAGGCACCGAAGACCTGCTCGGAAGGTGGGCACGAAGTCCTGGTCGAGGACTGGGCACGAAGCCCTGGCAAGAAGCTGGGCACCGAAGACCTGCTCGGAAGGTAGGCATGAAGACCTGCTCGGAAGGTGGGCACGAAGACCTAGTCAGGTGCATCGAGCAAAAGTCCAACCGGAGGAGTCGGTTGGCAAAAGGTAAACTCTCCTGAGAGGAGTAGGTGAGGACGCGTTCCCCGTGGAGGGAACAGTAGGCGTCGGCTCAACCTAGGGCTCCATTTTGGAGACCCAAAGTCAGAACCAAGACAGCTACGGCTGTAAAACTTACTAACATGCTTGCTTTGTCGTGTTTGGTACTAACCCTGAATGCAGGACCGAAGGAACGAGTTTCTGCAGCTCAGAACGCCCCAAAGGAGAGGGGTAGCAGCTGGGCAAGGCGCCCCGGAGGTCCCGGGCGCCCCCAAGGTGAAGGCAAGACAAGCTAAGCAAGTAATGCTTCGGAAGCACACTGGGGAGGGCGCCCCCGTGCTCCCGGGCGCCCCGGATGCTTAGGGCGCCCTGGGTCCAAGCCAACGAAGTGGATAAAGTTTGAGCCAGTGAGAAGCCAGCAGACTGAGTCAACCAGGGCGCCCCCTGCTTCCCGGGTGCCCCCGTCAAGGCTCGATCCCGATTTTGGAGGGATAAGAGCTGACCGAGAGGGTAACGGATCGAAGAACACGTAGAGGGCGCCCCCAGACCTGCTATAAAAGGGGCTCGACCCCTGAGGCTTCAGCATCACTTCGAAAAATGCCAATACGCTCTTCTACTCAAGCGCTCTGCTCCGGGAACCTCCCAACTCAAGATACAAGCGCCAACGGCGTCCCTCCGCTCCGAGATACATTCCACACCAGACGTCAGTAACGAAGAGCTGTCCTTTTACGTTTACTATACTACCATTGTAATATCTGTCTGTAAACCTTTTTGCGCACATATAGAATTGCCCGCAGTAAACGGTCAACGACCGTGGGCCTTGGAGTAGGAGCCGACCGCGACTCCGAACGTAGTAAATCGCTTGAGTTCTTTGCGTTGTGTTTTAAATTTCCGCTGCTAATTCTCTTAATCTCGAATCCGAAACGTTTTACGATATTCACCCCCCCCCCTCTCTATCGTTCTTCTCGATCCAACAAGTGGTATCAGAGTGGGGAAGCTCAAAATTAGTGCAACCACCAGTTTGAGAATTTTTTGGATTTTTTGAAATCTTTTTATTTTTTTTTTGTTCGGATGTTTTTTCGTTAATCGAGGTTGGTGCAACACCCCTCGATAAATATTTTTTTCCCGCACTACTAATCCAAGACCAAGTCTTGGGATATTTTTTTTCCTTTATACTTATTTTTCAGATAAAATGGTCATGCAAGAAGGATTCAGCACAGCCAGTCCACCACTTTTCAGTTGGGAGGACTTCTCCTACTGGAAAAGTCGGATGGAGGTCCATCTGAAAACTTAGGTGGACATGTGGATAATCATCCAGTCGGGACTGGAGATTCCAAAGAATGCTGAAGGAGTGCCACAGTCATACACTGAATGGGATACCGCCCTGAAAAGAAAAATTGAAGCTGAGGATAAAGCGACCCAGACTCTTCAATGCGGCCTAACCAAGGAGGAGTTGAATCGAGTAGGACCATTCAACAGTGCAAAGGAGCTGTGGGGTAAGCTGATCGAGCGACACGAAGGAACTTCAGATACTTGAATCAGCAAGAGAGATCTCCTCCTGAACAAGCTGTACACGATCAAGATGAACGACAACGAAACAGCAGCTCAACTCCACGCCAGAATTCAGGAGTTAATGAATGGACTACACACCATCGGTCACAAGGTAGAAAATCGTGACCTGATAAGGTACGCTCTTAATGCTTTCCCGAGAAACACCATGTGGGCATCTATGGTAGATGCATACAAGGTTTCAAGGGACCTTTCAAAAATTAAATTAGATGAACTATTTTCAGAACTTGAGTTGCATGTGCAGACTAACTGCACCCTAGCCGAGAAAGGCATTGCCTTTATTGCAGGTAAAGATGGAAAGATATCCAAGAAGAAAACTCAACCTACACTCGAGTCTGATTCAGACTCAAACTCAGAAGACGACGAAGGAGATCGACCTAAGCTAGTCCGACTGGCCCGAAACTACTACAGGGAATTGAAGAATCAATCCAACAGAAGAAAAGCCAGCCGAAAGAAGGAAGATCAAGCTGAATCAACTAAGAACAAATCAAGTGTGACTTGCTTCGTGTGCAACAAAAAGGGACATTTCAAATCCGAATGCCCTAACCTAAAAGAAGCCAAGAAAGCAAGAAGAAAGAAGGCACTTCAGGCAACGTGGGACGAGTCCTCCTCCTCCAAAGAAGAAGAGGTGTCACAGTCTAATCTGCTCCCACTAACCACCTCAGAAGAAATCGAGACCGAGTTAGAATCGGAGCTGGATGACGGCAAGCTCACTTTTTCAGAAAATGGCAAAATAACTGTAAGTGGTTTTTCTAGAATTCAATTATGCGAATTAATTTCTTATCTTTCTCGAGATTTGGCAAAAGCCAAAATCTGAGTCGAGTCTCTCAGACATGAAGTAAAACTCCTGAAAGAGAGAGCAGACTCTGAACCCTTAACTGAGAAGGTTCAAGAAGGAACCTCTGCTCAAGTTGAAAATCTTGAATCAAAAAACTCTTTCTTAAAAACTCAAGTTAAGGATCTTAGAGCTGCCTTAGAACGATTCACGTCTGGTTCCAAGGATCTTGACATGATTCTTGGAAAACAGAAGTCGGTTCTAAATCGATCCGGGTTAGGCTATAGAACCAAATCTAGACAAAGATCCTACTATGTTGTACTGAACCAGTCCAGACCTAAAGTTCAGGCATGGGTACCCAAACTGTGCCTGAACAAATAAACTGGATCAAATCAGTATTGGATCCCCAAGGACAAGATTCACATCTTGCCTAATCACTACCGAGGCTTTAGTCCAGGGGGAGCCAAATTAAAAACAATATTTATAGTTAGATAAATTTCAATTCGTGTTTTCTAATTGCATGATTGCTTGCTTATTTAATTTCTACAATTTACCATGCTTAGACTTAGGAATGGTTAGTTTAAGGACTAAACTAACTTAACTAAAATTTGAACAACATAGTATTGGGAGGCGATGAGATGATAGTACGTTAGGGAAGCCAATTCTAATAAGGTCAAGTATACTCTACTTGGTCTCTTTAGACTGGTGAAACTAGCCGAAGCTACCGATCCAAGACCCAAACTAGTTAGACCAGAATTCACCAAAAAGTAATTTTGAAGATGAAATTTCACTAAAAGGCTTTGTCAAGGAAAGGGTTGATGATCCAATAAGGTTACCGCCAAAGAAGGCCTTGTGCCTCGCCAAGACCTGGAAGCCAATTTTTGAAATTCAAATTCAATTTACTCTTTGTTAAATTCGAATCTAACACAAATTTTCAGTTAATTTTAGATTCAAATATCTCTTTTCAAAATAAATTTAAATTGGGTTTAAAAAATTAATTTAAGTCTTTCAAAATAAATCATAATTTTTTTTAATAATTCTATCTACCAAAACCTGTCTCACAAAACCTATAAGGCTAACGTGATTGATAACCCTAGATTGGGTGAGACAGTAAAATTTAACTTAGTCGAACTTTATTTAATATCTGCATTGTTGTTTAAATACAAACATTTAGTTTAGAATGGCATTGACCTAATACTAGTCAAATCATTGTCAAAGTAGTCAAACCATGGTCAAATCATAGTCAAAGCAGTCAAACCATAGTCAAGGCAGTCAAATCATGGTCAAAGTAGTCAAACCATGGTCAAAATAATCAAACCATGGTTAAATGGTCAAAAGTTGTCAAGTCACTCCTAACTCGGGCACCCGTGACTCCTCGGGCACCCCGCACAACACTTTCACCTCTCTCAAGGCAAAAACCTGCCATTATCACTTAACCAGGGCGCCCCGAGTACAGGTCAAAGGCAGCAATGCTGCCATCCAAGTCTGACCAGGGCGCCTGGGCTATCCCAGGCGCCCCCGACCAGCATTAGGACACTGCCAAAGGCAGAAGTCCCTGTCCCGGGCGCCCTAGACAAAATACCTATATAAGGCAACCGAATCTCCTTATCTTGCAACACCCAAACCCTTTCTTCTCCCTAACTCTTCTCATTCAAGGCGAACTAACACCTCCTGCCCAAGTGATTCTCGTGCTCCCTCAACCTCAACCATGCCTCCTCGGTATGATTTCTCTTATGTATTTAAAAATTATTTTTCTTAATTCATTTCTTATAAATGAATGCCTTTTATCTTAGAAAACGCCGAGCAAACCAATCTGTAACACCCCAATTTTTACAATCCTGAATACCTGGGGAATTGTTTAAAGTTCGGGACGAACTTTCTATAAGAAAGGGAGGATTGTAACACCCCAAATTTGTCAATGTAAAATCATGACAATGTATGAAAACGGTTACAATGAAATGATATAAATTTCATGCAATCACATGCTATAAAATGTTATGAATGCATGAAATATTATATGCATGAAATATTATATGCATGAAATATTATTATCATGAAATATTAGCATGAAATATTATATTCGTGAAAATGGAATATTAAAAATATTATGAAATAATATTTTTGGGATATTATGAAATATTCTGAATTCATAAAATATTATTCATATTATGAATTTCATGATGGGCTTGGTTTATTGGGCTTGGAAATGAATGGTGCTAAAAAGAAAGTGCAAAGTGGAGGAAGCAAGGATTGAACCTTGGACCTCCTAGTTGCACTCACCATGTCATAACCAATGAACCAAGCAATATTTCATGTAGAAGGAGAAAGGAACATGCTTGTTAAGTGGGTAAGAGTGAAGAGACATGTCTTTTCATGAGAAAAGTATAAATAGGTGGAAGTTGGAGCAACTTCCTTCTTTCCTTTTCTTCTTCCTCTTCATCTTCCAAAACCGAAAACCCCTTTCTCCCTTCCCTTTCCATTTTCGAAATCCCAACCCTAGGGTTCTAACCCTAGGGCAATTGCAAGAAGGGGAAACCAAGTGTTAACACTCCCTACCAAGACCAAGGACTACTAGAAAGAAGTTTGGAAGGAAAGGATCTTCGCATACCCTCCAAGTGTAGGGCACCCTACGATTTCAAGAAGGCGAAATTTCCAGCGCTAGGATGTAAGAATCCTCTCGCCTGCAGTATAATGGTTTATGTATGATTTCCTTGTGTTCTTGTTTTGAAAAAAATGGGAGTTCTCCCTTATACAAACTTTCGGCCACCTCTAGTAAGGGGGTCCAAGAGAAGGTGTTTGATCACACCTTGATGCATGCTAGTACCCCTAGGGATTTTATACATATATGTGTTGTTTCCAAATTTTTGGAAGGACAAAAGTTAGGGTTTGGTACCCTACAAACTTTCGGCCACCACCCATTTATGGGCCTTGGTTGCTTCTTGATGCATGAGGATATCCCTAAGAACTTAGGGTATGAATTTAGGTTACTTTGCCATCATGTGTGATAACAAGAATTAGGGTTTTGGTGCCCTACCATTTTCGGCCAAGGAAGAAAAGTTAGGGTTTTGGTGTGGCTTGCTACCTTATTGTGTTCCTATGATTAGAATGGTAGATAAAATGTTGTATATATATGTGTGTGGTTTTGTGAATGATGACTTGTCCAAAAACCCTAGAAACCCCCCACTCTACCATTCGGCCATCCCTTGTAATTTAGGGTTAGTGGATGCTAATCCCACTTTGAGATATAAACCTTGTTCAATTGGTAACATGAAAGGTACTTGAGGTGTTTGTAGAAATGTTTGAATGAATGCTTACTTGGAAAACCAACTCCTCTTTACTTGTGACTTTCGGCCAACCCTAGTTCTAGGGTTGGGAAGTACCTAATGAGACCATGAAGCATGCTATTACATATGTGATATGTGTATAAATTATGTGACCTATCTTGTTAGGTATAAAAGCATGCCTTATAGCCCATGGGGCACTCTTATGACATGAATATGATGTGATTGAGATGTGGATGATAATATGCATAAAAAGGTTACTCTATTAAAACTGGGATCAAGAGCACCCGAATGCGTGGTGTGTCCCTGGGGGATCAAGAGCACCCGAAGGCGTGGTGTGTCCCTTTGAGAAGTGATTAAAGAGTACCTTTAGGCATATACATATATGAGTAATTGCATGATAAATTATTTTACTTTGGAAAGTTGTCTACCCGACTCGGAAGGGGGTCGTTAAACAAATCCAATGAGCATGTTAAGGTCATGGCATTGGTAGGACGGAAGGGTCCTGCTCTAATTAGATTGGTGGCTCGCTACCCCAATTTATTAGGGAACGCGCATGATGATGTGGTACGACAACTGGGCCCTGGATGATGATATGTTATTTTGAAGTACTTACCATTATGGAACTTTTGAAAAACATACTTTTCTCATCATGTGATAATATTGTTCTGTAAGTACTTAGAGATAAATTGATGTGATGTTTATGATGCTTTGATGAGATGCTTATGATGCTGATAATTTTATCTGATTACTGTGTACATGATACGATGTATTGATATGGATTTTGCGAGTAGGCCCGGATTCTTACTAAGCATGTTTTGCTTACTAGTTCCTGTTATTTTTCTTATGCTGCAGATAGCGGTAAGAAATACTCGAACTAAAGGAAGAGGCAGAGGGAAGGTTGGAGGATGTGTGTGGTGATGGCTCGGGAAAGGATGAAAGATTCTATCTACCTTAGTTTGTCTAGAATCTAACTGCTTCCTATGAAAGATTGAAATTGTTTTGCTATACTCTGATTGTATGATGACTGTGACTACTCTACTATTAGAGATATGAAACCTAAACCATGTTAGCTAATACTATCCTTAATGTCTAATTCCTATAGTATGCATGCCAGTAAAATGCTAGATGTTAATACTTCCGGTTGCTTATAAATGCTTCTTATGTATATGCTTCTTTTGCATGTGTCTAAGACTAGATAACTCTTGCTATATGCTTATTTGAGATTTCCTGCTATAGTGTGTTAAATGCTTTCCATATTAGGTTATAAATGCATGTAGATATAAATGAATTATTTGATTGGAAAAAACCTTGTTTGGTAATTTAGTGTTCAATAAGCATGCTTATTACTAGTTCATGTATTGTAACTGGTTACTTTGGATATATGATATGAATGTGTGGACCCGTAACCCCGCCTTTAGGGTAGATATAAGGTCGGGCGTTACACAATCAAACCCCGGTACCGAACCTAGTCCCGATCCTAGGTTCCCAACCTTAGAGCTTTGCAATAGATTTGCTCGAACAACATATAAGCTTATTAAGACAAGTTACCTAAATAGGCAATTCTTTACTCAATCTTGTCCATTGGCCATGAATGTCATCAACTTTTACCAACTAGACAACCTTGTATTCTACAAGACAATCTTATGTTTGCCACCATCGTTCAAGGGATACCCTTGACAATCACCCCCTCATTGCTTAATCGATTTCTTGGACTACAACTCTCACAGTGCACCTTTTGCTATTACCCCCCTAGGGAGCCTCCCTTTGATGCTCCCTACTCTCACATTTGTTGGGACCAGGTGCATGTTGACATGGATGCGGGTTCGTAATTTTAAAATTAATTACGTGTAGCAGAAGGTCTAGCATAAATAATTTCTTAAATTATTTAACCACACATCTAAGCATGCAATTTTATCTTGTGTAGACATGATCATATATTTAAAATTTTGCAGAAACATAAACTAATTTACGTATTACCTCGCGTAACTCGAAGGAAGGGACGAGATCCAACCGTAAGCGTCCCTCGGAAGCTCCGCCTCTATTCGCGTCCACGCCGAGTATCTTCGGGATGACTACGCAAAGCCACAAGTTTCGTGTTCTCGAGAACTACTAGATTCTCTGAGAACGCGACAAGAAAAACCAAGAGAGAAGTAATCACATCGGAAAAACTCACTACCAAGGTCGGCCGGAATCACAATTCCGGCGAGAAGGAGGAAGATGACTTGCGCCCAATCCCAAGGTGATGATGGCTGGAGAGGAAGATCGTCCCAACGGAAGAACTTCGTCGCCTCAGTGCTTCTCCTTGTGCTCACGGCAAGAAGAAGGGAGAAGAACCTTGTGGCCGGCCAAGTGGAAGAAGGGAGGAGAGGGAGAGAGCCCAGGCAAGAATACTTTGATTATTTCGATTGATTTTCAAGCCTTGCCTTGGGTCCTTTATATAGTGGCCTCTCAACCGCCAAGTCTCTTTTTTCTTATGGAATAAATTTTCTATGACTTATTCCATCATGCCAAGTTTTATCATTTTTAATTCATGATAAAAATCAACCAAGTCTCTTTTTTCTTATGAAATAAATTTTCTTATCATGGTAAATCAATCCATGATTGATTTTATAAAACAAAATAAATCAATCTATGGTTCATTTTAATTTCTATGAAAATTAAACCAAACCTTGGTTTAATATATAAAAATTTATATCATCCATAATTTTATAAAACAAACCACACTTGGTTTATTTTATAAATTGAGCCAAAACTTGGTTCTCTCCCTTTGTTGTGGTCGGCCAAGCAAAGAGGATGGAGACCCTCTTTGGCCGGCCCATCCAAGCCACGCCCCAATGAATTAAACTTATTTAATTCATCTATTAAGTCTTCAAAAGACTTAGCCATTTTACGCTTCCGATGCGTCTCTGAAAAATTCAGATTTGACTTATCGTTTGGCTTAACCAAACCTAATCTCTCTTGATTGAAAAATCTAATTTTCAACTCGTTTTAAATCCCTCGGATTACTCGTAGTGCGTGTGACTAAATAGGCTTTCAATTTATGTCGGCCGTCTATAATTAATCAATTATACAACGATCATGAATGGCACCTAGTAGTACATCATGATCCCCAATTAATCGAAAGATCAACGGTTGACCTCAGAAACAATTCTGAAACCCTTCAGCAGCTATAATGAATCGTGCCCCATTCCCTTCACCATCTTATACCCACTTGGTTCAGGACATGGTCTATGTGTGTCAATCCCCACTAGGCTGACTACGTCACACCTAGCCCAAGTAACATTTTCTCGTCCTACGGATTCTAATTACTCTCATGTATTTAAGAGATTCATACTCTGAACATGTCATGCTCTGGCCAGAGGCTTCGAGTAACAATCCGATGATAGTCCTTGGGTATACATCTCCTCGCAAGGAGTGGTGAATCCTTTGTAGGCTGTTCAAACATCTTCGGGCACTTCGGATTATACCCAATCATCCTGAGTCCACACCTCCTTGGAGATGCTTGCTTAAGATGTCAAAGTATAAGTCTCCATGACCAAGATGACTTGAACACCACAAGTCAAAGGAACATCGCACTTAAACTGCAATAAGAACTTCATTGACATATCTATATGTAGACTACCATATGAAGTTTTACAGCCAGTCACTCCAATGAACTAGTTCCCTTAACTAGCATTCATGTTTATCTCCAGGCATCCCAATGTCACCAGCCAGTGAGAATCAACTGATTAGAGAATAACCCATGCTAGTCTCAATAGAATTGATAGTGTTCGTATTTATCAATTAATCGACTAGGAACAATTTCAATACCTCACAATTGCACATGTAGAGATAATCACTAGTTGTAAATTCATCACAAATTCTCTCATGCTGTAAATTGTATTGCGGACATTCAGTAAATGAGTTTAAGATCTCAATCAAATACATAAACATGTATACTCAAATAGTGCATATTCATTTATTAAAATAAATGATTACAATCATAAGGCGATTACCTTAGGACACTTTTCTCATATCACTAACAAACTCCCACTTGGCCTAATGCCAATCGCTACGGTATCTAATATCACTGGCTCTAACATGACCCTTAAACTTGCTTTGAGGCAAGGCCTTAGTTAAAGAATCCGCTAAATTCCTTTCAGTGAAAATTTTCTCAATTTGTATATCATTCCTACTTATAATCTCTCTGATCAGATGATAGCGTCGAAGCACATGTTTGGATCGCTGATGAGACCTTGGTTCCTTTGCTTGTGCAATAGCTCCATTGTTGTCGCAGTAAACCGGTATTGCTTCATCAATGGTTGGAACCACACCAAGTTCTGAGACAAACTTCTTGATCCAGTCTGCTTCCTTTGTTGCTTCCGAAGCTGCAATATATTCCGCTTCCGTAGTAGAATCTGATACGGTGTCTTGTTTGGAACTCTTCTAACTTATTGCGCCTCCATTTAAAATAAATACGTATCCGGACTGAGATTTGGAGTCATCCTTATCTGTCTAGAAATTGGCATCTGTATACCCACGTATTACCATATTACCTTCTCCATATATTAGGAACACATCTTTAGTTCTTCTTAAGTACTTGAGGATTATCTTGACAGCCGCCCAATGATCCATTCCTGGATCAGATTGGTATCTTCTTGTGACGCTCAGAGCATACGATACATCGGGCCTAGTACATAACATAGCATACATGATAGATCCTATCGCGGATGCATAAGGAATCTTATTCATGTAAATCCTCTTGTCTTCTGTGCGCGGACACATAGACTTCGAAAGGTTGATCCCATGCCTAATGGGAAGGTAACCTTTCTTGGATTCCGTCATGCTAAACCTTTCTAGCACTCGTTCTATATATGTAGACTGTGAAAGACCAAGCAACCGTTTTGATCTATCTCTATAGATTCTAATCCCAAGGATATAGGTTGCTTCTCCCAGGTCTTTCATGGAGAAAGTTTTGGACAACCAAATTTTAACTGACTGTAAGACTGAAATATCGTTTCCTATAAGTAATATGTCATCGACATATAACACGGGGAATACGACTGCACTCCCACTAACCTTCTTGTACACACAAGGTTCGTCAGGATTTTGTGAGAAATCAAACTCTTTGATTGTCTCATCAAAACGGATGTTCCAGCTCCTGGATGCTTGCTTCAGTTCATATATGGATCATCGAAGCTTGCATACTTTGGTTTTATTAAACGATGTGAAGCCTTCAGGTTATATCATGTATACATCCTCAAGCAGGTTTCCATTAAGGAAAGCTGTTTTCACATCCATTTGCCATATCTCATAATCATAATGAGTTGTTATGTCCAGGAGCATCCGAATGGATTTAAGCATAGCTACTGGCGAATAAGTTTCGTCATAATCAATTCCTTGTTTCTGACGATATCCTTTTGCCACTAATCTAGCATTAAAGGTAACAACATTACCTTCTATGTCAGTTTTCATTTTGAAAACCCACTTGCACCCTATGGGCTTAATCCCTTCAGGTGGGTTAACCAAGTCCCATACTTGATTTTTATACATGGAATCCATTTCCGACTTCATGGTTTCAAGCCATTTATCCCTTTCTGAATTTTTCAGAACATCTTCATAACTGATAGGTTCATCATCGTTAATGAGTAACACGTCGTTCGATTCACTTATGAGAAATTCGTATCTCTCTGGAATATTGCGTGTCCTATCAGACCTACGAAGAAGTGGTGTTGTTTTATGTTCAACTGATAGCTCATCATTATGAGTTATTGGTTGTGGGTCTAGACTAGGTGTCTCTGTAATATCTATTGGAGTTTCTTGAACTTCTTCAAGTTCAATGCTACTCCCACTGTTTCCTTGTAAAAGAAATTCTTTTTCTAGAAATACAGCATGCCTTGAAACAAACACCTTTTGTTCCAAGGGATGATAGAATTGGTAACCTTTCGTTTCCTTAGGGTATCCAATAAATAGACATTTATCAGACTTAGCATCCAATTTGTCTGATACCATCCGCTTTACATAAGCAGGACAACCCCATATCTTAAGGTGAGTTAAGTGGGGTTTCTTACTATTCCATGTCTCATATGGAGTAGTTGAGACTACCTTGGTCGGGACTCTGTTTAGCAAGTAAACAGCTATCTTAAGTGCATAGCCCCAAAAGGATTTTGGAAGAGTTGCATGATTCATCATCGACCTAACCACCATCAAGGTTCAGTTGTGCCTCTCAGATACACCATTATGCTGTGGTGTATACGGCGGAGTCCATTGGGATAATATCCCATTGTCCCTAAGATAATCTTGAAACTCTTGACTTAAGTATTCACCACCCCGATCGGATCGAAGTATTTTAATACTTTTGCCAAGCTGTTTCTCTACTTCATTTCTGAACTCTTTGAATTTCTCAAAAGCTTCAGATTTGTGTTTCATTAAGAACACATACCCGAATCGTGAGTGATCATCGATAAAGGTAATGAAGTAGCTATAGCCTCCTTGTGCAAGAGTTGACATTGGTCCACATACATCAGTATGTATTAGACCAAGCAATTCTCCCACTGGTTTACCTTTTTCGAAAAAGGGTAATTTGGTTATCTTGCCTTTTAAGCATGATTCGCATGTATCAAATGAACCAGGTTCAAATGATTCCAGAATTCCACATCGGTGTAATTTGGTCATGTGTTTCTTGCTTACATGGCCAAGACGACAATGCCATGTATAGGAGTCTATTTGATTATCTATTCGAGCACGTTTGTTGCTAACTTCGATATTGAAAACGTCACCGGAAAAATCTAACGTGTAGATACCATTGCATAAAGTTCCGGTCCCATAAAAACACCATTTAAAGTTATGTAACAACAATTGTTACTAAAAGTTAAATGGTAACCCTTTTCATTCAAGCATGAAATAGATACAATGTTCTTTATTAACGAAGGAACAAAATAACAATTATCCAATTTTAAGACAAGTCCAGTAGGGAGCTTTAGCAAATATGTTCCGATGGCAATAGCAGCAATCTTTGCTCCATTTCCAACTCACAAATTTGCTTCTCCCTTGACGAGTCTTCTTCTATTCCTTAGCCCCTGTATGTCATTACATATATGTGAGCTACACCCAGTATCAAGTACCCAGGTGTACGAGGAAATAGAG
>JAGFNQ010000839.1:0-43819 GCA_024364735.1 Boesenbergia rotunda
AGCAATGACAATTTGGGGACCAAATTTTAATTAGTGGGGGAGAATGTTAAAATACGAAAACATAAAGGGCTAAAATGTAAAAGGTCCGAAACCAGAGGGCTCATGTTAGAAAAATCGAAAATAGGGTGGGGTTAATTGAAAAAGGGTTCAATGATATAATCGGTTGGTTCATCACTTCGCTTGCCCTAGCATCCAGCCCGCGCCGACCTTTCTCTCTTCCTCCGCTTCGGCTTCCATCGGTTTCTCGTGCGAACGGAGCTCCAAGGCCGGCGACCGATCTCCTGCGGCGAGCAGGCGACATCGGAGAGTACCTCGCTCTTCCCTCGGGAGTCAGATCGAGGAGTCGGATCGAGGTCTTCGGTTTTCCTCTTCTCCATCTAGGGCAGATCGAGGTAAGGTTTTCTTCCCAGACTTTGGTTTGAGGTGTGGAGGTACTAGTGTTGATATGCGGTTCTGGATTTGTAGAGTTCTTTGCTCTTCGTCTGAGCGATTGGGTTTTCAGCGCTTACCTCCGTTCTCCTTATGCGATCTCGAAGAGGGGAGTCGAATCTTGAGCAGTTGGTATTAGTTTCAGAGCTGAGGAGTTCTTCCGGCACACACGCAGAGGTAAGTTGGACATTTTGGCACCTTCGTTGGTTCTTTTGGGTTTTTCAATTAGGAATCTGCTCCGGTCAAAATACGATTAGAAATCTATTCTTGATCAAGAATTTAGGGTTTGCATCAGTTTTTAGTTTTGCCGATTAACTCCTGCTATGTTCGAATGATAGAGGGTGCAAACGATTGGAATTGGTTAGGAATATGTTGTTGCAGGTTGGATCGATCCGAGTTTTGATATTTCAATCTTTGTTCGTGTTTGAAATCTGACCTTGGAATTGATGGATTGGTTCTGATTTGTGTTCTTGAGGAATAGCTTTCGGTTAGCTAATGAATTGGGATCATGTGATTGGCTTGGATGCTAATCTGTTGAAGCTTAGTTGATCGTGATCGGGGAATTGATTTGGGATGGTCGCTGGTTGATCTGTTAGTTTCTGATCGAAGTGGTTTGGGATTCTAGCTACTCCTTCGGCTTTGGATCAGTTCAGAGTTGGGGATGTGTTGTAAGGAATCAGTTTTGATCCTATTGTTGTGGCAATTCCATATCTACCGTGAGTTGTAAATGGGTTAGGGTTTATTTGGTTGATTAACTACACATGATAGTTTGGATTAGATCCTGATATTTTTTAGCATTAATTTAACTATTAGTACCATTGTAAATAGTTAAATTTATGTTTATGGTACAAGCCACTAACTTGGCGATTGGACTCCACTAGTGGCGGATATTATTATTTCAGACGGGGGTTCTTTTCGCTTACGATCTACTACATCGGAGGCGGGTATCTCTGACTTATCTTTTATATTAGTCATAGTTTATATGCTTGATATGCTAGGTTTAGCGGTAGAGTAATGTAGTATTTTATATATGCTCTACCTTGGCTGATACTGATTATGATATACCCGGCATGTGATATCTATACCTTTAGGGCCTAGGTTATGGTGCATTATTTATGATCCTTGCATATCATGTTGATATAGGTGGATTAGATAGTGGATGCTGTTTGACCAACGTCATGCATCATCGTGCACTATGCATCACTGTCGATCAGTGACCCCTTATGGGTGAGTCAGATCGACAGTCATACTGACCTATCCATACGGCCACTCATGGGTTAGTGGTTGACGGGGTATGGGTAGTGTGCTCTGTGCTGCTCCGCTCATGCACTCATGGGTTAGTGAATCGGAGCGTGGTATCAGGCAAAGGTCCCTCCTTGAGTAGTCCATATACCAGGAGTTGAGAGAGGGAGATCTCTCTCCCATTTATATACATGGGGTAGGTGTTAACACTCAGGTAAAGATATCCTCCAAAGATGGCCTGGGGCTGATAGTGATATAGCCAGGATAGGTGATGGCCTGGGGCTGATAGAGATATCGCCAGGATAGGTTTTGGCCTGGGGCTGTTATTGATATCGGCAGGATAGGTCATGGAGTATGGGGTGTTACGCCGACAGCATACCGTCTACTCGATCACTCAGGAGCAGTGATGGGAGAGTACGGACGGCAGTCGCAGCTCTACGCCAGAGGGTGGCCTCCGTTCAGCTTCCTCCCGTACATAGGTGACGATGTCTGACCGGCGACAGAGGTGACCATGTAATTGCACCATGTGCATACGCATCTTTTGCACTTGCTGTGCTTGTTACTTGGATGTTGCATTTGATTGACATACACATACAGGAGACCCTTAGGTCTGGTTTCGACGACTCAGCTAGATTGGTATGATATTTCTATTCCTGTTTCAGTTATGCTTACCACTGCATGTACCTGTGTTATTTCGATTGCCTGTTACTCTATTGCTAGCTTAGACTATCCTGTATATCTGATGAGATATTCGCTGAGTATTATGACTCACCCCATTAGCTCCCTGTTTTTATTTCAGGATGATTGTCTGGAGTGCCCGGCAGCCTGTCCCAGTTCGCGTCTTTCTCGAGATCATTTCCGGGATGTCTCTTTTACCTTGTTGGTGGTACATGTTGGTACCCGTTTTCTATTCCTTTTATTTTACCTTTCCGCTGCTGTACTCGTGTTTGGTTTTGTCATCTTATACGGCGGTATAGTTGTACTTTTGTGAGCCATGGAGGCCTTTTGCTTTGCGTTCGTCGTAAGTCGTACCGGTACGCAGCTTTCATCGTCGTCTCGCTTTTGTGTATTTCGGACGGTTGTTCCAACCCTATAGGTTGTGGTACAATCGATTGAGGTGGTCGTAGATGTTAGGTTTCTGAATTGTCCGTCGGTCGAGGGAGTGGCAGTCCGGTTGGTATCGGACGGGCAGCTCCTTGGGGCGTGACATATGCTCCATAGACCAAATCATCCATAGCCAATAGGAAACACACTAAAGTAGCAATTACTGATTAAAACTTCAAGTAGACAGCTAAATAGTCACTTAGGGTAAGATTGAGATTAACTTATAATCTCAAGGGTCTCACATAGTAGAGAAGCAGGGATCCATTATCCTACTATCCTTATTGTCGCTATAGTACATTTGGTATGAATCACATGCTACGATGTTTTTCTCTTTACCAAAAAAGAGTGCATGTTTTTCTCAAATATTTAACATCATACAGATTTCGATCTAGACATACCTAATGTCTAATCCAAATTCAACTTATGAATTCTAATCTGGCCTTTAACAGGTTTAGTAAATGGTGGGTGCATTTACTTTGATCATTACATAAATAATCTCATCTTGATACAAAAATCAAGGCGACATCAACTTATTAGTATATCTCTATTCACAACTACATAAGTTATCTCATAAGTAATGGTCTTACCTCTATTGATACTCAACAAATAGAGACGATTATCCATGTGAGTGGACCAACCTCAGCCTGCCAACATACTCATCGAGACTTTTATCTAAATGTAACAACCACATTTACACTGAATAGATCATGACATTTCATATATATAACAGTCTTTACAATGTGTTACATCTTGTGTAGTCCTAAAGACTTCACATGTCCATGAAATGACTCTTTAGTCAATGGTTTAGTAAAAGGATCTGCAAGCATTGCTCGTGTAGGGATATACTCAAGAATTATCTTTTTCTTATCAACAATATCCCTTATAAAATTATATTTAATTTCTATGTGCTTGCCTTTGCTGTGATATTTAGGATCCTAGGAAAAAGCTATAACAGCTTGATTATCACAATACACTGTAACAGGACTCCCACTATTCTCAGCAATCTTCAGATGCTTTAAGAACTTTCTCAATCAAACAACTTTTTGTACAGCCGTTGCACAAGCCACATACTAAGCCTCCATTGTCAACAGCACTACACAAGCCTGTTTGATAGGGCTACATAAGCCTATTTCGACAGTGCTACACAAGCTTGTTTCTTATTGTTCCATGAGATGACGCCACCATTCAGCAAGAAGGCATAGCTAGAGGTGGATTTTCTATTATCAAGGTCCCTTGCCCAATATGCATCTATAGAGCCCTTATGGCTCAGCTTTGATCCTTTTCACTGCTTTCCAGTGTCTCGATCCTAGGTTTAACTAGAAACGACTAACTGGGATGAGTACACAACATCGTATACATCAAACTACCAATGACACTAGCATATGATTTTTTCTTCATATCAGTTATCTCTTCAGGAGTCTCGGGAGACATACTTTTGCTCAGAATAACACCTTTCGCTGTAGGTGTTCGTTCAATGTTGCAATCCAATATATTGAAGTGTTGTAGCATCTTAGTGATATAAGCTTCTTGGAACAAACCCAAAAGTTTTTTTGATCAATCACAAATGATCTTCACTCCTAAGATGTACTCAGCTTCTCCCATATCTATTATGTCAAATTGTGATGAAAGCCAAGACTTGACTTCAATCACAAATTTTAGGTCACTTCCAGCTATTAGTATATCATCAACAGATAATGACAAGATGACAAACTTTCCTTTATCCTTCTTTAGGTAAACATAATGATCCTCATTGATCATTTCGAAACCATAAGACTAAATGACTTTATTGAATCTTATGTTCCATTGCCTTGGCGCCTGCTTTAGCCCATACATAGACTTCTTAAGTCTACATACTTTATTCTTTTGACCCTCAGCTATATAACCTTCTGGTTATGTCATATAGATTTCTTCGTCAGGATTACCATTAAGGAAAGCCGTCCTTATGTCCATTTGATGTAATTCTAAGTCAAAATGTGCTACTATAGCTAGGATGACTCGTATTGACACAAACTTCACAACTGGGGAGAATGTCTCTTCAAAATCAATACCCTCCATTTGGGTATATCCTTTTGCAACCAAACGAGCTTTGTATCGATTAATCGACCTATCTGCTTTCCTCTTAATTTTGAGAATCCACTTATTCCCAATAGCCCTTCGGCCCGGAGGAAGATCGACTAAATCCCAAACTTGATTCATTCTCATGGACTCTATTTCCTCATCCATTACAATTTTTCATTTCTCCTTAACTGAGCATTTCAATGCTTCCTCAACCGTTGAAGGTTCTTCATCATCAACTGGGAGAATCATTAATGTCTCATTCTCAATGTCAAACCTTCTCCGAGGAATAATATGACGATTACTTCTTCGCAGGTTAGACTGTTGAGAAAGAGACTCATTTATAGGCCATTTACTCCCTCTAGGTTGACTAGATTCAGGTATCCCCAGTGATTCCTGATTCGTTGATAGAGGAACAGTATCCTCCTCCTCTATTACAAATAGAGGAGTTGATTTATCAACTTCACCTCTTGTTGGGAACTCAGTTTCGAGAAAAGCGGCATCTCTTGACTCTATCTCAGAGATGGTTCCATCTTGTTACTCACCAATAAAAACATAACCCTTAGAGGTTTCAGAATATCTTACAAAGATACACTTTCTACCCCTAGATCCTAATTTTTCATATTTGTGAGTCTTGTCAAGAATATAAGCAGCTGACCCCCATAGTCTCAGATTACTTAAATCTGATTTTCTGCCTATTCAAAGTTCATGTGGAGTAGATGGAACAGATTTAGAAGGCACCGGGTTAAGTATGTAGGTTGCTGCCAATAATGCATCTCCCCAATAGGAAATAGGCAAATTAGCTTGAGCTATCATCGACCTAACCATTTCAAGAAGAGTTCGATTTCTTCTTTTAGCAACTCCATTTTGCTGTGGAGTCCCAGGGATAGTTAACTGTCTAATAATCCCTTTCTCATTACATATTGTCTTGAACTGATCAGATAAATATTCACCTCCACGGTCAGTGCGAAAGGTTTTAACCTTACGTTCTAATTGATTCTCAACTTCGTTCAAATAATGATTAAAGCAATCTAATGCTTCAGATTTATGAGAAATCAAATACACATGACCAAAACGTGTGAAGTCATCAATAAATGTAATGAAATAAGAACTTCCATGTCTAACCTTCATGTTCATCGGACCACAAATATTCGAATGAATCAATTGCAATGGTGATTCAGCCCTAATAACCTTGCCAAATGGTTTCCTAGTTGCTTTTCCAACAAGACAATGCTCACATATAGACAAGTCAACTTTAGTACGAGTGCCAAGCAGACCCTCTCTTGCTAATCTATTCATTCTTTCTTGTCCTATATGTCCCAGTCTAGCATGCCAAACTTCATCATTAACATCAGCATGGCTAGTAAGAGCAATGTTTGAAGAACAACGATTATTTCCACAATTAACATCTGGTTCTACATCAAGAGCATTGAAACCATTTGATACATAACCATATCCAATTAACACAGAGTTAATTTTAAGTTCTACACAACGACTATAAAAGTTCATACAATAACCCAATTCAAGAAGGCAATTAACAGAAATCAGATTTCATCGAATCTCAGGAGCATATAGGACATCATGCAGAAATAAGGTACGCTCACCACGAAGGTTGAGTTTGCAAGTGTCAATTCCTTTGACTTCAATTGTTGCATTGTTTCCCACATATGTCCACTTATTGCCAGCTGGTACCCGACGATACTCCACGTATGTAGTTCGATCATGAGCTACATGGTTCGTTGCTCCTGAATCTTTTTCGGCTCAGTACATTCCCGAGCAAAGTGACCCTTCTTGCTGCAGTTGTAGCAAGTCAGCTTACTTTTCGATTTCTTTCCAAACTTCATTCCTTTCTTCTTGATTCGGGTCTTGCACAGCAGTAGCACTGGTTAGTGTTTTGGAATCATTTTGTAGCAAAGATGTATTTCATTTCAAAGAAAAATTGTGAGGTTGACTCAAAAAGTTGCCAAGTGAGTTGAGTTTGGTGTCAAGAATGTGCAAGAGAGATAGAAGCAATTGGAGATCTAGATTCCGTATTATACTTTGAAGATTCAAGTGGCAAGCAATGGAAAAATCTGAAAAAATGGCACACAAACAAAGAAAAATCTGTGCCAAAGTAGTTAAGTAGAGTATCAAAAAATGGAATCTAAAAGCAAAGAATTCAAAGAAGAACAAATTATTTCGGTATCACTGGATTGCAATGGGCACAGTTTAGTATCCATCTCAAACTAAAATTTGGATTTTGGAAATCAATGATGCAGTGCTGAAATTGTAACACCCAATAATTTCCTGATATTATTAGGGATTTTTAGGAATTTTTTTAGCATTTTTTGGAATATTATAGCATTTTTTCGGATCAAAATAAGAAAAAAAATATATAAGAGGTCGGGCGAGATTTGATCCCGCGACCTCTCCAGTTCATGGCTAAAGCAGAAACCAGCTGGGCTAGGGTATCAAGCACAGAAAAAGGTGGAGAGAAATAATGTTATAGAGTAGTTAGGCCTTTTCATTAAGAGGTATATTAACCCGCTTAAGTCACGTAAGGGGGATTAGGGATTTTGTCGGCTGCGTGCGAGAAGGGGGCGAGGGAGGGGCTGCGAAAACAGAGGAAGCCAAGGATTCTTCTTCTTCTTCTCCTTCCCCTTTAGTAGAGAGAATCTAGGGTTTCTCCCTAGGGCCAAAGAGTGGAGGTTTCTCACAAGGAAGAAGAGAGGAGTTCTACGCTAGGTTTATACCTCGATTTAGTGAGTTTTCTTCAAGATAACGGTAAGTAGATCACTCACCTGCGATAGAAGTAGTTCCGTTATGTAGTTTTCGATGTAGAACCTTGATTTTATGATCTAAGTACATGTTTTAAGTTTATGCTAATTGCGTGTCTTAAGTTTATAAAGAGAACATGTTTATTAACCTAGAACTTGGTTTTAATTAAGTTTTGGTTGTGTGACCTAAGTGTGATAAGACTAAATTCTTGAAAAGTCCCAAAAATGAGTTTTGGGTTAAGGGCACGCAAGGTGCTCGATGAAAGTTCCAAGTAAGAAAGGTAAAGTTTTGTAGTGCAAAAAGTCATGCAAAAGGAAAGATAGCTTGATAATTATAAGCTTTATGACTATGAAAGTATTTTACTTTTATAAAGTGACATGTACCGGGCAAAAGAGAGGCCCACAGAAAGTTAGAAAGAAGCTCTAATAGGGTGCGGTGGCTAGCTACCTCGAAACCTATTAGAGAAGCGCGCAATTGGTACATTGATACCATGGTACAAATGTCAAGGCCTAAAGAAAGTTGAATATTATTTTCAAGTATATAAGTATTTACAAGTGTTTTAGCTTTGAGTACATGTCTTTATTTCAATAAGTTCACATTGATACTTTGCAAGCATGATAAAGGGTAAGAGTAAAGAAGTTAGTGTTTTTAAGGTATGAGCATGATAAGTTTGCAAATGTTTTATGCAAGTAATGTTGTCATCATGATTGAGCATGATAAGTATATGTAAGTTTCCCATGTGCATGTATTTTGGAAGTAAGCATTTTTGAAAAGAGCATGTTTATCCCTTATCGTTTGGATTTGTGAGTTAGGATTTACTTACTATGCAATTTGCTTATTAGTTGCATTTTCCTTCTATTGCAGATAAAGGTAAAGAAAAAGCATAAGTTAAGGAGGCGAAGGGACTTGCTTTGATGTTCAGTGGCGGCGGAACCGTGGAAGAGATCTTTGGGCTAAGTCTTGTAGAACATGTGTTTTGGTGTTTTGAAGTGGTAGAATGAATGACCTTGTTTAAACTACGCATAGAAGTTAAGTTTGGTACAAACTCTAGAGTGTTTTGCTTATATTTTGATAGTTTTGTTAAATCTCGCAAAGTTCCTAATTTCAAGTTAATGGATTCGTTTTGAGTTGCTAAAATGTTTATAAAACTAGTATAGAGTATAGAAATGGAGTTATGTCTTTGTATACATTGGAGGTATGTGAATTGTGGACTTTTGAAACAAGTTTTCAGGTCTGAAATGCAGGTTTTCAGGCGTGCCAGTCGACTGGTTCAGAACCAGTCGACTGCCCTATCGAACAGTAGCTTATGTTCGATACACCAGTTGACTGCCAAGAGGCCAGTCGACTGGTGCCGCGCCCAGAAACTTGCTGTGGCCGATACCAGTCGACTGGCTATATAGCAGCCGACTGGTACCATTGAAAAGGAAATGGTATAGAGCAGCTGGTTAGTGCTCTAGTGTTACAACTAAGAGGTCTAAGGGTCAAATCTTTGCAAAGCAAATAAAATGAAAGTTATTTTGTTTTTTTTGAAAAAAAAGAGAAGGAAGAAAAAAAAATTTAGAGCAAGTTAAAGGAAGTCAAGTAGTAGTAACTTAAAGCTTAAGTAAGTAACGAAAGGTGGGTCGTTACAGAGTGGTATCAGAGCAAAGTTCCATCCTTCCGCCACACTGACATCAAGCATCAATCCTGCCGCCTGCCAAGTAAGAAGTTCATATGTTATAGTTTTGCATGCTTTTCATTATTGACTGCTAGTATCAGTAAGTGCATTATGAAGAAGTTCATATGTTATAGTTTTGCATGTTTTTCATTATTGACTGCTAGTATCAGTAAGTGCATGATGAAGAAGTTCATATGTTGTAGTTTTGTATACTTTTCATTATTGACTGCTAGTATCAGTAAGTGAAAGATGATAAGGAAGTATGTTAGTATTATTATATACTAATATGTGCATGGAGATAATGAAGTAAGTTAGTAAGGAAGTATGTTAGCTTTATTATATGCTATTATGTGCATGATCAGTATATGCTATATGAGTAAGATGACATGATATGACATATCATGATATGAGTATGATGATATGGGAATGATGATAGTGAAGTAAGTTAGTAAGAGATAATGAGCTTTTATTTTCTTTATGATATAAAGTAAAAGAATGTCAAGAGGACGTCCTAGATGATATAAAGTAAGAGAATGTTAAGAGGAAGTCCTAGAAAGGCCCAAAACGAGGAGCATGCTCCTAGAGGGCAAGAGGCAGAGTCTGTACCACCACCAAATCTCTTAGAGGTGGTGGCGCAGCTACAAAGACAGTTAGCAGAGTAGCAGCAAGTTATTGCCACCATTATAGCTAACCAGTAGGCCACTCCTGTTACCCCGTTGGTGGCGAATGTAGTGGCACCAGTTGTGACCAATGACCCATCAGTTACTTCTGTAATCCCGACAAGGAGAGTAAGGCAAGAAGCATACCTCATCAAGTGGGAGAAACTAAAGCCAGGGAACTTCTCAGGCATAAGCGAACCATGGGATGCTCAAGCATGGTTCAAAACTTGGGAAAGCATAGCAGAGTTACTGGATTGACCAGAGGTAGAGAAGATAATGTGTGCATTTTTCTGCCTTACAGGAGATGCTAGAATATAGTGGGAGAGAGTCAAGGCCAAGAGAAATGTCAGCCAGATGACATGGGCCGACTTCGAGACTGAGTTCTTCGAAGAATACCTTCACATGCAAGTAACCAACAAGCATTATGATGAATTCACGGAGTTCAGACAAGGAGAACAATCCGTGGATGAAGCAGTGAAGATGTTAAGCGGTTAGCTTATCTGTGCCCAGAGCCAGTTAACACAGAAAAAGAGATAGTTAGACTAATGCTCAAGATGTTAAGGCCTGAGATAGCGTTAAAGGGGGCTAGCGGTGATAAGAGGCCGCAAACCTCCGAAGAACTAATAAGTAGTCCTTTGATCACTGAGTACTACTTAAACAGTATAAAGGCCACCAGAAAGGTTGAACGATGAAGTTCTTAACAACCTTACCGTCAAGGGAAGTAATGGCCTCTACTCAGAGGCTAAGGGCAGTACCAATCTGGATTTCCAACCGAGAGCTCTACAGTGACTTGGTAGTCCTTGAGATGAAGGATTACGATGTCATTCTAGGGATGGACTTCTTGAGCAAGTATAATGCTTCGATAGACTGCCGCAAGAGAAAAGTCAAGTTCACACCAGAAGCAGAACCTTCGTTTGAGTTTATTGGAGACCCAAGGAGAAAGACAAAGAGGTTCCTATCTACCTTGCAAGCTCAGAGAATGTTAGAGAAGGGGTGCTCTGGTTTTCTAGCTCATATAGTGGATGCAAGTCAAGGAGAAGGATTGAAGAGAGAAGAAGTGAGGGTAGTCTATGACTATCCTGAGGTGTTTCCTGAAGAGTTACCAGGACTCCCTCCCAATCGGGAAATTGAGTTTGAAATTGAGTTGGCCCCAGGAACCAACCCAATTTCGAAGGCACCTTATCGCATGGCGCCAGCAGAACTGAAAGAATTACAAGAACAATTGCAAGAGCTGCTTGACAAGGGTTTCATCCGCCCTAGTCATTCACCTTGGGGAGCTCCTATACTGGTTGTCAAGAAGAAAGATGGATCTATGCGAATGTGCATAGATTATCGACCTTTGAATAAGGTAACCATCAAGAACAGATATCCTTTGCCAAGGATAGATGATTTATTTGATCAGCTGAAGGGAGCCACCGTGTTCTCCAAGATAGATCTGCGATCAGGTTACCATCAGCTCAGAGTGAAGGAGAGTGATGTGCCAAGGACTGCTTTCAGTACAAGATATGGGCACTATGAGTTTGTGGTCATGCCCTTTGGAGTGACAAACGCCCCTGCAACGTTTATGGATCTAATGAATAGAGTGTTCAAGGATTTTCTGGACAAGTTCGTCATTGTCTTTATTGATGATATCCTAGTGTATTCAAAGACTCAGAAAGAACATGAAGAACACCTGAAGATAGTGTTGCAAACCTTACACCAAAAGGAGTTGTACGCCAAATTCTCAAAGTATGAGTTTTGGCTTGATCAGGTGGCCTTCCTAGGCCACATTATTTCCAAGGAAGGTATTATGGTAGACCCAGCCAAGATTGAAGCAGTTAGTAACTGGAGTCAATCAAAGAATGCTAGTGAGATCAGAAGTTTTCTGGGTTTGGCAGGGTACTACAGAAGGTTTGTGGAGGACTTTTCAAGAATAGCTTCACCACTTACAGCCCTTACCAGAAAGAATAAGAAGTATGAGTGGACTGAAGACTGCGAGCAGAGTTTTCTTGAGTTGAAGAAGAGACTGACAAGCGCTCCTATTCTTACAGTACCCGAAGGTGATAAGAGCTTTGATATATACAGTGATGCATCAAAGCTAGGACTTGGAGCAGTCCTTATGCAAGAAGGTAGAGTCATAGCTTATGCTTCCAGACAACTCAAGGACTATGAAAAGAATTACCCCACTCATGATCTAGAGTTGGCAGCTGTAGTCTTTGCTCTAAAGATATGGAGGCATTACTTGTATGGAGTGCAGTGTAAGATTTATACAGATCACCAGAGTCTGAAATATTTCTTCACTCAGAAAGACCTCAATATGAGACAGTGAAGGTGGCTTGAGTTAGTAAAGGACTATGACTGTGAGATTCTTTACCACCCTGGTAAGGCAAATAGAGTAGCAGATGCACTGAGTAGAAAGACTTGTGCCACTTTGATGTCCTTATCATCATTGGCACCACCATTACAGAAGGAGATAGTAGAGTATGGAGTGAAGATTATTGATGGACAGCTAGCCCTATTGACACTAGAGTCAACTTTGCTTGAAGAGATACAGAAGGAGCAAGCTGAGGATTCTGATATCCAGAGGATCAAGCAGGAGATGCAAGAAGGAGAGAGTAAGGAGTTTAGAGTATCTGACAGTGGGATACTCTACTATGGTGACCGTTTATGTGTCCCCAATCATGAAGAGCTGAGAAAGAAGATTCTTGAAGAAGCCCATGGAACTCCCTACTCAATGCATCCTGGTTCCACTAAGATGTACCAGGATTTGAAAAGAGGATTTTGGTGGTCAGGGATGAAGAGAGACATAGCTAAGTATGTCAGCACCTGCCTGACATGTCAGAGAGTTAAAGTAGAACACCAGAGACCAGGAGGTGTTCTACAGCCCATTCAGATTCCAGAGTGGAAATGGGAAGACATAGCCATGGATTTCATAGTTGGTTTACCAAAGACAACTAATGGCTATGATGCTATCTGGGTGATAGTAGACAGATTAACCAAGTCTGCCCACTTTTTTGCAATCAGAGTGTCTTACTCAATTGAAAAGTTAGCTCAATTATATGTGCAGGAAGTGATCCGACTACACGGAGTCCAGAAGACCATTATCTCTGATAGGGATGGTCGTTTCACTTCACACTTTTGGGAATGCGTACAGACAGCGTTAGGCACCAAACTGAAATTCAGCACAGCTTTCCATCCCCAGACTGATGGACAGACAGAGAGAGTAAATCAGGTTTTAGAAGATATGCTCAGAGCTTGTGCATTGGACTTCAAGGGCAGTTGGTGCAAGTATTTATGTTTAGCTGAGTTTGCCTACAACAACAGTTACCAAGCCACTATTGGTATGGCACCCTATGAAGCTCTTTATGGTAGGAAGTGTAGATCTCCCCTCTGTTGGTATGAAGGTAGTGAGAAGAAAGAAATGGGGTCACAGACTGATCTCATAGATGATACCACAGAAGCTATAAGGAGTATCCGCCAGAGGATAGAGACTGCTCAGAGTAGGCAAAAGAGCTACGCCGATGTACGCCGTAGGCCGTTAGAGTTTGAAGTTGGGGTTACAGTTTTCCTCAAAGTAGCTCCTATGAAGGGTGTGATGAGATTTGGCAAGAAAGGCAAGCTAAGTCCTCGATACGTAGGACCCTACCCAGTGATGAAAAGAGTTGGCAAAGTAGCTTATGAGTTGGAGCTACCCTCAGAGATGTCAGCAATACACAATGTGTTCCATGTCTCAATGCTAAAGAAGCATATCCCAGATGCCAACCAAGTGATTGAGCCACAGATGGTACAAGTGCAAGAAGATCTCAGTTATGAAAGTCGACCTATTCAGATAATAGATCGAGCAGATAAGAAGCTGAGGAACAAAGTGGTACCATTAGTGAAAGTCTTATGGCTGAATCAGAAGTATGAAGAGGCAACTTGGGAATCAGAAGATAGCATGAGGCAAAGGTATCCAGAGCTGTTCTAAGTTCGAGGACGAACTTTTTATAAGGTAGGGAGGATTGTAACACCCAATAATTTCCTGGTATTATTAGGGATTTTTAGGAATTTTTCTAGCATTTTTTGGAATATTATAGCATTTTTTCGGATCAAAATAAGAAAAAAAATATATAAGAGGTCGGGCGAGATTTGATCCCGCGACCTCTCCAGTTCATGGCTAAAGCAGAAACCAGCTGGGCTAGGGTATCAAGCACAAAAAAAGGTGGAGAGAAATAATGTTATAGAGTAGTTAGACCTTTTCATTAAGAGGTATATTAACCCGCTTAAGTCACGTAAGGGGGATTAGGGATTTTGTCGGCTGCGTGCGAGAAGGGGGCGAGGGAGGGGCTGCGAAAACAGAGGAAGCCAAGGATTCTTCTTCTTCTTCTCCTTCCCCTTTAGTAGAGAGAATCTAGGGTTTCTCCCTAGGGCCAAAGAGTGGAGGTTTCTCACAAGGAAGAAGAGAGGAGTTCTACGCTAGGTTTATACCTCGATTTAGTGAGTTTTCTTCAAGATAACGGTAAGTAGATCACTCACCTGCGATAGAAGTAGTTTCCGTTATGTAGTTTTCGATGTAGAACCTTGATTTTATGATCTAAGTGCATGTTTTAAGTTTATGCTAATTGCGTGTCTTAAGTTTATAAAGAGAACATGTTTATTAACCTAGAACTTGGTTTTAATTAAGTTTTGGTTGTGTGACCTAAGTGTGATAAGACTAAATTCTTGAAAAGTCCCAAAAATGAGTTTTGGGTTAAGGGCACGCAAGGTGCTCGATGAAAGTTCCAAGTAAGAAAGGTAAAGTTTTGTAGTGCAAAAAGTTATGCAAAAGGAAAGATAGCTTGATAATTATAAGCTTTATAACTATGAAAGTATTTTACTTTTATAAAGTGACATGTACCGGGCAAAAGAGAGGCCCACAGAAAGTTAGAAAGAAGCTCTAATAGGGTGCGGTGGCTAGCTACCCCGAAACCTATTAGAGAAGCGCGCAATTGGTACATTGATACCATGGTACAAATGTCAAGGCCTAAAGAAAGTTGAATATTATTTTCAAGTATATAAGTATTTACAAGTGTTTTAGCTTTGAGTACATGTCTTTATTTCAATAAGTTCACATTGATACTTTGCAAGCATGATAAAGGGTAAGAGTAAAGAAGTTAGTGTTTTTAAGGTATGAGCATGATAAGTTTGCAAATGTTTTATGCAAGTAATGTTGCCATCATGATTGAGCATGATAAGTATATGTAAGTTTCCCATGTGCATGTATTTTGGAAGTAAGCATTTTTGAAAAGAGCATGTTTATCCCTTATCGTTTGGATTTGTGAGTTAGGATTTACTTCTAAGCAATTTGCTTATTAGTTGCATTTTCCTTCTATTGCAGATAAAGGTAAAGAAAAAGCATAAGTTAAGGAGGCGAAGGGACTTGCTTTGATGTTCAGTGGCGGCGGAACCGTGGAAGAGATCTTTGGGCTAAGTCTTGTAGAACATGTGTTTTGGTGTTTTGAAGTGGTAGAATGAATGACCTTGTTTAAACTACGCATAGAAGTTAAGTTTGGTACAAACTCTAGAGTGTTTTGCTTATATTTTGATAGTTTTGTTAAATCTCGCAAAGTTCCTAATTTCAAGTTAATGGATTCGTTTTGAGTTGCTAAAATGTTTATAAAACTAGTATAGAGTATAGAAATGGAGTTATGTCTTTGTATACATTGGAGGTATGTGAATTGTGGACTTTTGAAACAAGTTTTCAGGTCTGAAATGCAGGTTTTCAGGCGTGCCAATCGACTGGTTCAGAACCAGTCGACTACCCTATCGAACAGTAGCTTCTGTTCGATACACCAGTGGACTGCCAAGAGGCCAGTCGACTGGTGCCGCGCCCAGAAACTTGCTGTGGCCGATACCAGTCGACTGGCTATATAGCAGTCGACTGGTACCATTGAAAAGGAAATGGTATAGAGCAGCTGGTTAGTGCTCTAGTGTTACAACTAAGAGGTTTAAGGGTCAAATCCTTGCAAAGCAAATAAAATGAAAGTTATTTTGTTTTTTTTGAAAAAAAAGAGAAGGAAGAAAAAAAAATTTAGAGCAAGTTAAAGGAAGTCAAGTAGTAGTAACTTAAAGCTTAAGTAATTAGTACCAAAAGGTGGGTCGTCACAGAAATCAAGTGAAGCATTTATGAAGAAAATTCTGCAATAAAAAGAAAAAAAAAATGGCACGCAGTGAGAAATTTTATGCCAAAGGAAATTTGTGAAGCATGTCTTGGTCAGAATTGTGTGGACTGCAGCTGTACCTTGCTAGGAAAAGCAGTAACACTCTGCTAGAAGATGAATTGCAGCTGAACAAATCAGAAATGGAATTGAATTGTGACTACAGAAATCTGTACAAGCTAATTCAGAGTAAACTGTTGAAATGAGTGTCTATTGAAGCTGCTGAAATGATATAAACTAATTCAAAGTAATCTGCAAAGTTCTAAATCTAGTGAAGGATTGTTGTTGAAGCTGAGTTGAAGGAATCAGATTGGAACGTGGAGCTGGACAGATCTGAAACAAATGCAGAAATCTGCACCATTTCAAGAAGAAAGAAAGAAAATCTGTGGCAAGTTTCTAATGGTAAATTGAAGCCTAATTCCGGAAGACTTTATAGGTGTGAAGCTGCAAAGTGCTGAAAAATTTGTTGAAGAGATGTTGTCAATTTCTGCATTCGAGCTGAAGAAGAAAAGAAAAAAACATCAGTAGAAATGCTATTAAGGTAGTTTGTACCAACTTGCAACTAAAATTGGGGTTCCGAGGCTATAAATCAAGGCATCAAGTATATAAATGTATCAAAAAGTGTTGGGTACATCAAGCTGATCAGAATAAAGAAAAAGATTGGCTGCTTGGATGTTTTAGATCAGAACAGAGGAAAGAGCTGAACCGTGAAGCTGAGATCTGAAAAAAAAATATAGAAGTTGCCAACTTGGAAGAACATGTATCAAGAGTGAGTGGCAAAAGTTGTTAGTGAGGATTGTATGTGGGGCATCTATGTTACTTGATGTCTTAAGTTCTCTGATATAAATCTGATCCGAAATGCTCCATTAGAAGAATTCAGAGCAGAAAAAAAGAAGAAGAGAAAACAGTTTGAAAAAAAAGAGAGAAACAAGTTGGCACACAATTGAAGTTTTGGCACAATGAGACCAAAAAGGGTTCTTTTCATCCGAATCAAAAGCATTATCCAAATTCTTACTCCACCACACTTTTTACTTCACTAGCGGACTGTAAAGAGGGCAAAGCACATTGAAAAATATTCTTGAGCAACCAAGTCTCCCACTTCATCAATTTTTCTAATTTTCTTGGCTTTCACTTCATTCTTACCATTTCCTCTGTTTTCACTTGTTTTTGTAGATGTGGATCCTAATCATGAATAATGGTGGAGAGTAGATAACAAGCAAGCCTATGGTAGTGCAAAAAGCATGTGTGTTTGAGTGGGCTCCACTTTCATCATGAATTTAGAACTCAAGAAGAGAGCCACTAAAAACTCCCCTTGAGAGGCTAATGAGTTAAATTCATCTCAATGAATCATGAAGGATGAAAATGCTAAGTTGTTGATTTAAGGACAAGATACTAATCCATAGAGCTTAGATTTTTGAGAATTGACAACCTTAGGTAATTTCTTTTCACTTGCTTCTAATTATTCTTGGAAAGAGCCTAAGGGATACATACATAGTAGTTTCGCGAGACGCTCAAGCTTAAGTGTGGGGGAGTTGATAAGTGTTATTTTGCTGATCATTTCAGGTTATTAAATCCATGTTTGACCCATATTTTACTTGCTTAATCTTGCATTTATGCTAGGTTCTAGAAATTACTGTTATTTTGGACTTAATTATAAATATCGATACATTTGAATTATTTTGCCACTAAATTGTTGATCTATATTTGTAGGCATGGTAGGATCATGGACCTAGGTTATGCTGGGTCAAATTCGAGTCGGAAGTGGACCCGGATTGAGTGATCAAGCTTCAGACAAATCTGGGCCGTTCGATTCAAAAATGGCTAGATCTGAGCCATCTGGGAACTTCTGAGGTAATCCAAGCTAGGGTTAAGGCTGATCAAGTACTCAAGTCAAGATCTGAGATTTTCATTCAAATCAGAGATCATTCAACCGTTGGATCAAGCTCAGAGGGCTCTAGACTGTCCATTCAAAGATTAGGTTGATCTGGGCCATCCGTTGCAAATCTGGAAGATCCAAGCTACTGGGAGGTAGATCCTGACCCTTGATCAACATCATCAAAGTTTGGTTCAGATCGGATAAAGATCAGCCATTGGATCTTCTCTAAACAATCTGGGCCGTTCATTCTTAAGTATTTAATCAAAATTTTCCCTCAGCTGCAGCTTGTCGCATCTTTGCCGCAACGCCTTCTCCTTCGATTGTTCTTCGTGTTTTCTTCAAGCTTTTCTTTATCTAAGGAGCGCGACCACTCAATTCTTCCATTAGATCACGTTCTAGGTCATTGGGAAGATCTCTCGGTGAAGTTCCAGCTCGACTTTTGCCCAAGAAACAGAGCTGATGTGAGGTTTCCTTGGCTCTGCTGTTTGCTATCTTAGATCTCGGTTGTGTACCATTTCTTCCATCCGAGCTATCTGGAGGGGTTCCCTGGAGTGCTCGGATCATTCCCAAGCCATCAGCGCAATCAACCACAGCGAGATTGAAGGAATCGAATGGAATTTTCAGATTGAGCAGAGTTTGAGCTTGGATTGATTTGCAGAGACAGTTTCTCAATGATTTGTGGAGCTTACGGGTTCGAGGCTCACCCTTACTCAAAAATTTGATGGACCCAAAAGCTAGGTTGTCACGAAGGTGGGTCTCAAATTTAGATATTTATAAAGCTGGAAACCCTTTTTGCAATCAAAGATGAAAACGTAGTAAAGGGGCCACAGGTCGTATTTTTCCTAGGGCTAGTTGAGACTGTTGGATTCAAGCTCGTGTTTATGTGTCGTCAAATGTTTTGGGGTTTCAAATAAGATTTGGGTTTGGGTTGCAATCAAAAATGAAAACACAATGAAAATAAAGGAAACTTAGCTAATAAGCTAAACAAAGTGTTGGTAATTAACAACGCAACCAATGGAAAACCTAATTAACCAAGGCAACTCAACCGAATTTGGAAGAGCAAATCTGAATTCAAATGCAACTAAATGCTAAACAAAGGAATAAAAACAGTGGCTGAATTTTCAGTTGAACTAATGCAAAAACTTACCTTCGGAATCAAACTCAAAACAAGCAAATGAAAGCAATCTAAAACAGTCCAATACCAATCCAATCCCGAGACTTCACTTGATACTAATTACAAGAATCCAAACTAAACTGCAGAAGGAAGAACCAAATTTCGCAGGCAATCAACTGTAAACATTAATTCAGAATTGGACTTGGTACGCAATTGAAACAACTTTTGTGCCGAAAGCTTAACTAATGCAGATCTATAAATTGATGTGAAGCAATTGATGAGAAACAAGCAAGTAAAGTGCAGACTTCTCGAGCAAATGAATGCACAGGAATTGTAATTGGCACGCAAGGAAGGACTGATACACAAGTTGGAAACCAAATTCAGAACCTGATATCAATTGCTATTAAATGAAACAAACTGCAAAGTGAATTCAGAAGTTAACACTAAGCTCACTTGATACCATTTCAGAAATAACAACTGAGGATTACCGAACTGAACTCAATAGCAGATATGGGAATTGAATTTCAGAAATGAAGTTGCAGTTTTGCAGAAATAAACTGACATGCATCAATAGAAACTAAATGCAGAAATGAACTCAAGTGCTTTGCAGACGAGACAAGCTACAATTTAAATTCATAAGATAAAACCAAATCTAGCTTGAGACGCAATTTAGGAATTCAAGAAGGAAACTGATACACCAAAAAATGGTGCTAATTCAGAAATAAATTGATGCAGGAATCGATATGCAGGAAGGTAGAGTCATGAATGCAGAAATGCAGCTTCTAATTGAATTCAAAGACAAACAAACAACTAAGATCAAGTACACAATTCTAGTGTTCAAACACGATTTAGAAAAGCTAGGTTTATGGATGCGAAATTCAGAACTGAATACTGAAACTAGCAGACACTAAATTGATACGTAGAAAACAGAGCTGATATGCAAAGGGAAAAACTGAACAAAACTAAAACGCAAGCAACTAACAGAAAATAAACTGAAATTGATGCAATTGTTCACTCAACAAGCAATATGTCTACTTAACTTGCAGAAATTAAACCTAACTAAGACAGAATCGATTTGGAAAAGAGAGCTACAGCAGCTAATACAAAATTCAGACTGAAAATGAACTGCAAAAATGAAAATTACAGCTAATAACTGAAAATTCACTAAGTAAACTAATCCTCAATCCCTTCTTTAGCTCAAGAACTCCTTGCCGTCACACAAGGGTGAGCCTCGAACCCGTAAGCTCCACAAATCATTGAGAAACTGCCTCTGCAAATCAATCCAAGCTCAAACTCTGCTCAATCTGAAAATTCCATTCGATTCCTTCAATCTCGCTGTGGTTGATTGCGCTGATGGCTTGGGAATGATCCGAGCACTCCAAGGAACCCCTCCAGATAGCTCAGATGGAAGAAATGGTACACAACCGAGATCGAAGATAGCAAACAGCAGAGCCAAGGAAACCTCACATCAGCTCTGTTTCTTGGGCAAAAGTCGAGCTGGAACTTCACCGAGAGATCTTCCCAATGACTTAGAACGTGATCTAATGGAAGAATTGAGTGGTCGCGCTCCTTAGATGAAGAAAAGCTTGAAGAAAACACGAAGAACAATCGAAGAAGAAGGCGTTGCGGCGAAGACGCGACAAGTTGCAGCCGAGGGAAAATTTTGATTAAATACTTAAGAATGAACGACCCAGATTGTTTAGAGAAGATCCAACGGCTGATCTTTATTCGATCTGAACCAAACTTTGATGATGTTGATCAAGGGTCAGGATCTACCTCCCAGTAGCTCGGATCTTCCAGATTTGCAACGGATGGCCCAGATCAACCTAATCTTTGAATGGACAGTCTAGAGCCCTCTGAGCTTGATCCAACGATTGAATGATCTCTGATTTGGATGAAAATCTCAGATCTTGACCTGAGTACTTGATCAGCCTTAACCCTAGCTCGGATTGCCTCAGAAGTTCCCAGATGGCTCAGATCTAGCCATTTTTGAATCGGACGGCCCAGATTTGTCTGAAGCTTGATCACTCGATCCGGGTCCACTTCCGACTCGAATTTGACCCAGCATAACCTAGGTCCATGATCCTTCCATGCCTACAAAAATAGATCAACAATTTAGTGATAAAATAATTCAAATGTATCGATATTTACAATTAAGTCCAAAATAGCAATAATTTCTAGAACCTAGCATAAATGCAAGATTAAGCAAGTAAAATATGGGTCAAACATGGATTTAATAACCTGAAATGATCAACAAAATAACACTTATCAAGCACCAGCTTTTTTTCCCTTACCCTTTCCTTTCTTGAACCATCTTTTCTTATTCTTGGATCCAGAACCTTCAGCTACAAAAGCTTGTTCAGAAATCCTTACGGATTCAATTCTCTCCGCCTCCAGTTCAATATGGCGTGAGACATTAATGAAAGTCTTGATACTATCACTGTGAGTAAGGTTCTATTTCATCGTTTCCCAAGAATCAGGAAGGAAACGAATAACTGCCTGAACCTATTGTTCATCGGTCAACTCATGACCAGCAGCCTTTAGCTCCTAAATTATATTCCCTAATACCCTTAAATGTTGGGCCATGGTAACATTTTGGCGCTTTTTACAATTGTCAAACTTGATTGTCAGTTGGCGAAGCTTGCTTATACTAACTCCACTGTATTTCTCTCTCAGGGCTACCCAGACAGCATGAGCTGATGGTAGTGGTTTGCACTCAAATACCAGGTCGTCTACCATTGAACTAATCAATATCCCCTTAGCAGTGGAGTCCTTTTTCTTCCATGCCCTATAGGCATCTAGATCAAGTCTATGCTGTGCAGTTGAACCATTAGCAGGTTCTTCCATGAACTGATTTACAGCCTCCAGAACTTCTTGTTCCTCAAGAACATATTGTATCTTGAGATGCCATATTTTATAGTTATCCTCATATAATCTCTCTCCCTTATTCAGTTCAGCTATGATGTTCTTAGTTGTCATGATCTTAAAATAAACACATTATTTATTGACTCAGTGTAATTTATATGCATGTAATTCATGATTGACTCATTGTAAATTTGAATTAGTTTACAAAATCAAGTGGTAACTACGTTTCCACTCATCATTCGTATAATCTAATCTAATCAACATTGATCAATTCTATTACACACATCCCATCAAATGAACTAATCATTTGTATTAATGAACTAATCATTATATAAACTAATCATTAAATGAACTAATCATTTATAAGAATGAACTAATCATTAAATGAACTAATCATTTGTAAAAATGAACTAATCATTTGTAGGAATGAACTAATCATCACATGAACTAATCATTTGTAGGAATGAACTAATCATTTATAAGAATGAACTAATCATTTGTAAGATTTGTTAACATATAACATGACCTTTTTTTTTCATAAAATAACGTTGTTTGTACAAAACAACAGTCTATACCACATGACTTTCATAAACTAAATGGGCCAATACTGTTCGTACATAACGACAATAACAATAACAAACTTTAATAAATTAAATAAGCTAATATCACTATCACTAGGACAAACACTAGTGCAGTTGTTAACATAATTCATTTTATGTTAGACTTTATTCTATCTCTTCAATCGTCTCCCTCAGCTCATTCTGTCACACATCAAGATAGGTCATCGTGTGTATCATCCTTGGCATGTGGAATTGGAAAAATATAATTGTTAGTACAAAACTGGCAATACAGTAACAAAACTGGCAATCCAGTAACAAAACTGGCTCATTTCAATTCACATATATGCATAGGACACACAGAATGATAAGCAAGTAAGAAAAAAAAATTTCTTTATTTGAGGAACTCTAGTTGACTAACACACTGGATCAGTCGATTTGGAAATTAGATCTCAAGTATTAGCTTATTCCTTTGTCCTTATTAGAACTGATCAAATTAGATATCTTGTTGTTATTGTTAAATTCTATGCCCATTTACATTTAAGTCAAACTATTGATCAAACCAATTAGACTGGTTATAATTTAGACCAAATTGGTTTGGTTAAACCAACCAATGATTTGAACTAGACCCGACCTAATTGGATCAAACTGAACTGATTAAACCAACAAATGGTTTGAACCAAAATTCGATATGATTGGACCAAACTAATCTGATTAAACCAACTAATGGTTTAGCCCAAGTCTAATTGGATAGATTAGTTCAAATTAATTGAACCAAAATTATAAATAACTCACAGACATAGCTCTTGGTTTAGCCTCATCTCTCTATTAGAGAGGATGGCAGTTCGATCCTCCATTGGGAATTTTTTTGCCGCCTTTTAAATTTATTTTTTCCCATTTGATTTAATTAAATCAAACTTCTTCTCGCAAAAATCGATTGGGAAATTTTTTGCCGCCTTTTAAATTGATTTTTTTCCCGTTTGATTTAATTAAATCAAACGTCTTCTCGCAAAAATCGAAACAACCACGACAGAAATTTTTGAAGCACTTTTAAAGAAAATTAAACAAAATTTCCTTTCTCTCCCCCTTAATGTGAAATTCTTCTCTTTCTATTTTAGACCATTTCTAAGTTCAGTTTTGAAAAAGATATTTTGAAAAACTTCTGAGTATCACAAAGGAAATTCTTAGTTAAGAGCAACTCGAAGTTTTTAATAAAGTTTCTTTAAAAAGGAAAAAGTTTAAGGAGAAAGTTTGTGTATCAGAGTCTATGAGTTTTGAAAACATAAAAATACTTAGTATAATTCTCGAAAGCATAGCAAAAAGCTTAAATTTCTAGATTAAATCTATTTTGAAGAGTATTGTGAGGTTCTAAAAAATATTTTGTAAGAAAAAAAATTTCTTTAAAAAATTTAGAAAAGATTTTTCAAGTACTTTTGAGATAAATTATGATTTGAAACACATAAGTACTTTTAGAAAAGTGTTAGACTATGAAAAATATGAGTAATTTTTGAAACGTATTAGACTTTGAAAAATATAATATTTTACTTGACTAGGTTTCTTTTCCTGTCTGACACAATCCTAGGAAGCCTTGTTGACTACAAGGACATTTTCCTAAGTGTCCTGAAAATTCTCCAACCCAAGTAAATATTATTTCAAACATAATTTCATAAGCCACAACAATAATAGCATTTTGAAAGACTTATATTTTCAGCAAGGATTTTGAAGATATAGTTCATGAAAATATGTTATTAAATAATTTCAAAACAGATAATTATTAATAAAAACTTTTCAGAAATTCTTCTTTTGATTCAGCCTCCCCCTAAATTTGACACATCCTAGGAGTCCTAGAAAATTATGTAGTGGACCTTCCTCTGTGTCTTTAGGGTTTACCAAAATCAAAAGAATAACTTTGAAGTATGATAATTTTTAAGAAGATAATTTTTGAAAACACAACTTAGAATGATAGCATAGTTTTCGAAAATCATTTTGAAATGATGATAATTTTTCAATGAGATAGTAATATACGAGGGTTTTTGAATCAAATTTTTGAAAACCTTATTTTGAGATGATAGTGAGTTTTAGAGCATAAGGTTTTTGAAAAAATCTGAATTTTTCGAAAAAAGAAACAAAAAAAACTCCCCCTGTATCTGACACTGTCTGACTTTATCTAAGTACCTTAAGGGACTTCAGTGTGGACCAGGTTTGACTACGTTGACTATGTTTGACCAATCAATGACTAAATCAAACAAGCCCTAGATTCTCTTTAAAGCATGTCTATTGTGATATTTAACATGAAATTCAATATTTTGAAAAAACTGTTAGAGTTGAAAAAGTAGGGTACAGTAAACAGAGTTAATTTGAAAACTAGAGATAATTTTCAATAATATTTGAAAGCACTTTGAGTTTTATTTAGAAGGATAGTGACATATTCTTTTACGTCCTAGATATCTCACCCAGTTCTACATGATCAAACATGTTAACCTTATGGGTTTTGTGAGATAAATATTTTAATAGAAAGATTTATTTTGAAAAATTGAATTAACTTTGAAAACTATTTTAATGAATGTTAACTTTATTTTGAAAAAGTAGTTGAGTCTAAGATCAATTGAAATTTGTGTTAGATTTGAATTTGACAAGAAGTAACTTGAATTTGAATTTCAAAAATTAGCTTCCAGGTCTTGGCGAGGCACTAGGCCTTCTTTGGCCGTAGCCTTATTGGATCATCAACCCTTTCCTAGACAAAGCCTTTTAGTGAAATTTCATCTTCAAAATCACTTTTTGATAAATTCTGGTCTATCTAGTTTGGATCTTGGATCGGTAGCTTCGGCTAGTTCTGCCAAAATGGCTTCCCTAACATACTATCATCTCACCTCCACCCAATACTATGTTGTTCAAATTTCAATTAAATCATTTTAGTCCTTAAAATAACCAATCCTAATTTAAAAAAATAACTAAAATAAAAGCAACATACAATTAAAGCAAACAAAAAATTGATCTAAGTTACATCATAATCAAAATAAAACTCTGGGTTTTTAAAATCAGCATGGTTGTGAATTATGTTTTCTAACGTATTATCCTTAACTGATTTATACGAGTCAATCACATTATTCAAGGTAAATATTGGATTTTCAAATACTGTAAATTTACCTTTTGATTCCCGGTTGGGAATCTCCCCCTTGATTCTAGCCATTTTTCTTTTGCTTGATTGTTTCTTCGATATTTTGTAGCGGCCGCGAGCCAACCAGACCATTTTCCAAGAATCCCTTCCTTCGTCATCAGATTCTGAGTCTGAGTCGGACTCAGGTACAGGTTGAATCTTCTTCTTTGGTGGTTCTCTTGGAGTTTTCCCTGTAATAACAAATATACCTTCCTCGACCATTGTAGTATCAACTTGATTATTTAACCTTAATATAGAAGAAAATGATTCAAAATTAGTTACCAACTTTGTCTCAGAAAACTCGTCGTCTGACTCAGGTTTGATTTCGACGTCGGGTGTCGAGTCTGACTCGGCTGTTTGTGCTTGGATTGAGACTGCAAGATAACTTTGGTAATCTTCATCTTCATTTGATTCGTCCGATGATTCGAACATCTCTCCTTTAAAGACCTCAATACCGGAGCTCTTTTCGTGTAGGCTGAGTAGCTTCTCCCACATCTCTTTAGCACATCCAAATGAACCGACTAGCTTGAGTTGTGCGTTGGTTAGACCGCATTGTATGATTACTGTTGCTTTAGCATCAATCTTGATCTTCCTTAGAGTTAGTTCGTCCAATTTGTCCCAAGCGATCGATGTTCCATATTCCGTGGGGAATCTGAACCCCGTTTGGATTATCGACCATAAATCTAGATTAGCCTTCAGGTGGGATTCCATTTGACTTCTCCAGGAGTTGAAATTTTCGCCAGAGAAGAGCGGGGGACGAATGCTATTCCATTCTTGATTGGCCATTAAAAATGATCCTTGCACACAAAAGAAATAACAGAAATATACCAAGACTTGGTCTTGGATTAGTAGTGCGGGAGAAGGGAAAAAATAGCTCAAAATAAATATTGCATGAATTTCGAGGAGGAATAATACTAAAATAATAATTTATGACAAATTTTTGAAAATATTAACTTCGTCAATTTTGATTAATGATGAAAAATCAAAAATTTAATGTTAAAAAAAATTTGCTCGAATTAAGGTAGCACGAATTTCGAGGAAAATATTAAAATAATAATAAAAAAAGTTTATGACAAATTTTCAAAAATTGTTCGTTTTATTAATTTTGACTTATGGTAAAAAAAATGAGAATTCAAAATTGAAAAAGGCGTAAGAATATTTTAAATACACCTACAGATATTATTTATTTGAAAATAAAAGGCGAGACTGATCGAGTGGTGTTGATTAAAAAGAAAAGAAATAAAATAAAAAATTTTGTAAATCCGAAAAACTCTCAAATTGGTGGTTGCACCAAATTTGAGCTTCCCCGCTCTGATACCACTTGTTGGATCGAGAGAACCGATAGAGGGGGGTGAATATCGAAAATCGTTCGGATTTAGGGATAGAGAAATTGCACAGCGGAAAATAAAACACAACACACGCAAACACAATTATTTTTACTTGGTTCGGAGTCTAAGCCGACTCCTACTCCAAGGCCCACGGTCGTTGACCGTTTACTTTGGGCAATTTTATATGAGGCGCAAAAATAGTTTACAAAAATGGATTACAATAGTAGTGTAATAAGCACAGAATTAAAATATCGCTCTTTTGTTACCGACGTCCGAGGTAGATCGACTTTTCGGAGCGGAGGGACGTCGTAGGCTCGAGTTGGGAAGTTTTCGGAGCAGAGTGCGGGAGCAGAAGAGCGTCGAAGCGTTGAATGAATTGTTGTACTGAACCTTGGGGTCGAGGGCCCTTTATATAGCCCTGGGGGCGCCCGAGACGTCGGGGGTGCCCCCCCCCCCCCACGTGTCAGTTGATCCGGTAATTGCTCGATCAGCTTCTGATCCCTTTACATTCGGGATCAGCTTTGACCGGGGGGCCCGGAGCGCTCGGGGCGCCCGTATTGACCGGGTCAAACTTTCATCCGTTGGCTTCGAGGGGAGCTGCTTCGGTAGTTGGCGCTGGGGGCGCCCGGGAGCAGCGGGGGCGCCCGGGAGCACGGGGGCGCCCAGGAGATGAGCTGTCGAAGCCTGCTCTTGTTTTATGTGTTTTGTGTTCACCTTGGGGGCGCCCGGGACACTCCGGGCGCCCTGGTCAGCTGTTGCCTTATTCCTTTGAGGCTCTCTGAGCTGCAGACACTCGTTCCTTCGGTCCTGCATCCAGGGTTAGTCCAAAACACCATAAAACAATAAAATATTAGTTTATACAGCCTTAGCGGTCTTGGTTCTGACATTGGGTCTCCAAAATGGAACCCTAGGTCGAACCGACGCCTACTGTTCCCTCGACGGGGAATGCGTCCTCACCTACTCCTCTTGGGAGAATTTACCTGATGCCAACCGTTCCTCTGGTTGGACTTTTGCCTGGCGGTCCTTTGCCAGGTCTTGGATACCAAGCTGTCCTTCGCCCGGTGCCTAGCATTCCTTCGCCAGGTCTTCAGTCCCAAGCTGTCCTTCGCTTGGCGCCTAGCATTCCTTCGCTAGGGCTTGGATACTGGCAGTCCTTCGCCAGTTGCCTAGCAGTCCTTCGCTAGGGCTTGGATACTGGCAGTCCTTTGTCAGGTGCCTAGCAGTCCTTCGCTAGGGCTTTGTATCTTGGCAGTCCTTCGCCAGGTGCCTAGCAGCCCTTCGCTAGGACTTTGTTTCCTGGCAGTCCTTCGCCAGGTGCCCAGCATTCCTTCGCTAGGACTTTGTCTCTGCACACTTGAGTAACATTGTTAAATCACAAATAAACTTAACTTTGAATCCTTTGCCAATATCAAAATAAGGTTCGATATGGTGCTTCCTGCACCAACACGCTCATGGCGAGCTTCAGGGATATGCTAAATGGGATGCACCCCTGAAGAAAAAGATATAAATTGATGCCAAGGTGACTCAGACTCTCCAGTGTGGCCTCACCAAAGAGGAACTCAACTGCGTCGACCCCTTTAATAGCGCGAAATAACTTTGGAACAAGTTGATCAATCGAGCTTCATGAAGGGACCTCAGACATGAAGATAAGCAAGCACAACCTACTTTTGAAATAACTGTACAACATAAAGATGTAAGATGGTAAAACTGCAGCATAACTACACACATGCGTCCAGGAGTTGATGAACGATCTTCATGCAATTGACTACAAGGTAGAGAACTGAGATATAATATGATATGCACTAAACTCTTTCCCAAGAAACACGTTGTGGGCGTCTATGGTGGATGCATACAAGGTTTCTAGGGACCTTGCTAAAACTAATTTAGATGAATTATTTTCTAAGCTTGGATTGCATGAACAAACTAACACTACACAGGTCGAGAAAGGTATTGCTTCTGTTGTAGGTAAGATCAAGATGAAAAAGCCACAACCAAAACTCGAGTCTGACTTTGACTCGAAATCTAACAAGGATGACTTTGACTACACCGAACTAGTCAAGATATTTTGGAGTGTGAACAATGTAAGATCGTTGCCGTCCGCTAGAAGGGGGGGTGAATAGCAATTCCCGGTTCGTTCTTGTACCTACGTTGTTAGTTGCACAGCGGAAGACAATAATGAAAAGAACAAACAACGCTAACAAACCGTATTTAGTTGGTATCTACCCCGGTCGGGTGACTAATCCAACAATCTGTTGGTGGATCACTCCCCGGATAACCTCCGGCTATCACGTGTCGCTCCTTGTGGGTGGAGAAACCTCACCACAACACCTTGGACGCTTTGTGAACACAGTAGACTACTAACCGGCTTTACCCAAGCAGGTTTCGTCAAGAAACTCAGCCACCACGAAGTCCTCTTTAAATAGGACTGATAAGTACCATTTTTGTGATTATTTTAGATGTTAAAATCCATGTTTGACCCATGTTTTTATTGCTTAATTGTGATTTTACCCTAGGTTTTAGGATTTCCTCTTATTTTGGACTTAATTGCAAAATTACATATTTTTGGATTATTTGGCCACTAATTTTCTGATATATTTTTTATAGGCAAGAAAGGATCCTGGACCTAGGGCATACTGGGTCAAACTTGAGTCGGATGTGAACCGGATCGAATTATCAAGCTTACAATTAATCCGGGCCGTCCGATTCAAGAGCGGCTAGATCTGACCCATCCGGGATGATCTTAAGCAATCCGAGCTAGGGCTAGGGTTGATCATGCACCCTGATCAAGATCTGAAGGTTTCATCCCAATCAGAGCTCAATCAACTGTTGGATCAAGCTTGGAGAGCTCTCGATCATCCACTCAAAGATTAGCTTGATCTGGACCATCCGTTACAAATTTGGAGGATCCGAGCAACCACGAGGCAGATCCTGACCCCAGATCATCATCATCAAAGTTTGGCTCCAATCAGAGCAAGATCAGCCATTGGATCTTCTCAAATCAATCACAGTCGTCCATTGGTTATTACTTAAGGAAATTTCCTGCGCATTCTTCCCTGTCGCGTCTTCTTCGCCGCAAATTTTTCCTTCAGCTGTTCTTCATTTCTTCGCTAGTTTTTCTTCAATCCAAGGGGCGCGACCCCTCAATTCCTTTCTTAGAGCATGTGTTAGGTCATTTGGAAGGTTTCATTGGTGAGGTTCTAGCTCAAATTTGCCCAAAAACAGAGCTGTTGAGAGGTTTCCGCAGTTTTGTTCAATTGCTGCCTTTGGATCGGTTGTGCTCCATTTCCATCTACCCGAGTTTCTGGAGGGGTTCCCTAGATTGCTTGGATCATCCCCAACTCATCATCAATCGCGGACACAGCTGAATTGAAGGATGTCGAATGGAAATTCAGATTTGCGCAAGCTGAGTTGGAGTTGAATCGCAGAGACAATTTCTTGATGATTTGCTGAGCTTGCGGGTTCGAGGCTCACTCTTGCTTGACGACCAAGAAGCACTAGAGCTTAGGGAGTGATTGAGGATAGTTTGTTTAGTTAATTTTATTGTTTTAGCTGTACTTTCCATTTCTGCGTGATGTTTCATTTTCTGTATCAGATGCTTAAGTTCCATTTCTTGAGTTGCTTTAGTCTTAATTAGGTTCAATTCTTGCAGGTAGTCAGTTAGTGAACTTGTGTAGTGATAGATTGCATTTAATTTCAGTTTATTTCTGTTTTAGATGCTTGCGTATCAGAATTTCTTAGCTAGCATATCAGATTCAATTAGTTATTCAGTTTCAGTTTTCTGAATTTTTCAGTTGTAATTAGGTTTCAGTTCTCAAGTTTGTAAGCATTAGATAGGTAGTTTGTTATGGAGTAATTGTAACTACTTTAGTTTGTTTCACATTTGATTTAAATTCTGCACTTCTGCTTGGATTTTCTGCCAAATCTGTTGCGTGCCAATTTCAGTTCGCGTATCAACTTTACTTCGGAAACACTTCAGTTTCTATTTCTGAGAATTGTCACTTAAGCAAAAGCTTTATTTAAGCTTCTTTGAACTCTAGTATGCGTGTGAATTCAGCTTGCATCTGTTGCTTGTGCATCCAATTTATTTCTGAAATTTTGCATCCAGATCATGCAATTCTGCACCAATCTGCTGCTTCTAGTTTTTGCAGCATTCTTGGACAGTTTTTGAAGAATTAGGAAATGGTTTCTAAGCTGATTAGTGAAATTTCTTAGCAGCAGTTCCTTGTATCAATAAAGTGTTACTGAATTCATATTGCTACATTCGAAATTTCTGCAATCCGAAATCTGCTCATCCAATTCTGCAACTTAGCTATGTCAATTCCTGCTTATTGATTCCATTTCTGCAAGAGTTCATTTCAGTTTCTGAATTGTGAATTGGTGAGAATCAGTTCCGAAATTTCTCCTGAGTGTTAATTGCGACTTTAGCCATTTGGTTTGTGAGTTTTAGTATTTGGTTTGCCTGTTAATGTGTTGCGTCAGTTTGGCATTACTGAATTCATTTTGTGCTGAAATTTTCCATACTCTGCATTTCTGAATCCATTTCTACATGTAGTTGTTTCTGAATTGGGCAATTTCATCTCAGCTATTCTAAGTTTATCAATTCGGAAGCTAACCTTGGGCATTTGAAATCAGTAGCTTTAAGTGACTTGCATCCAATTTGTATCAGAAATTCTCCTTTCATCTCTGAATTTCAGCCCTCACTGTATTGAATTTCTGTGTCTATTCTCATTTCCTTCATTCAACCTTGCATCGGAAGTTAGTATCAGTTCTTGTGGAACCTAGATTGCTAGCATTGGTCTGTCTTGCATAGTTTCAATCTAAAGTCAACTGCTGTTGTTTCATTGATTAGCATTCGTTTAACACTTGAAATCAGATTCATTTTCCAAAAATTGGGCAAGAGTTTTAGTTGATTAAGTGGTAAATTGATTGAATCATTAAATGCCATCATTGGGTTAGTCATGAGTTAAGTCTTCTTTCCTTTCAATTCATTTTCATTCATAATTGTAATCCAAGCCCAAATCACATTCGAAACCCGAAAACACAAACGACACATAAATACGAGCACGAATCATTCAACATCAACTAGCCCCGAGAAAAATACGACATGTGGCCCCTATATTACATTTTCAGATATTTGATTGTAAAAAGGGTTTCCAGTTATTCATTTATACATTTAAATTTGATGAGCCCACATTTTCATGACAACTTTAATTAGTATATTTGGGCCTATCAAATTTTTGGCGCCGTTGCCGGGGAAGCAACTAGTTAATTTGTTTGATTTTTGCTTGTATGCTTTTTGATATATCATTGGGTTCTGTTTTATTTTGCTTTATCTTTCATATACGGTTGCTGCCATTTTTCTTGTTTGTTTTGTGACAGGGCTGAAGGTTTAAAATGTTCCCATCTACTTATCAGCAGCCGTGTCAACAATTCCAACAAAACCAGCAACCAAATCAAGATTTCCAACATTCCTGTGCAAATTTTCAACAACCAAACCAGTTTTTTCAACCTAATTGTCAGCCAAGTCAGCCCTTCCAATTTCAGCAGCCAAGTCAATCTAATTTTCAACAGTTTCAGCATGGGCAGCCACTATTTCAGAATTTTGATCAACAAAGTCAGCAATTTCAGCTACCATGGCAACAGTTTCAGCCACCATTACAACAATTCGAGCAACCACAACAATTCCAACCATTTCAGCCGGATTTTCAGCCAATTCAACCAATTTTCCAGAATTTTCAGAATGGGCAGCCTTTCCAAAATTTTCAGCCCAATCAACCAAATTTTCAGCAAGAGTTTCAGCCCGAGTTTCAGCAATTTCAGCCTTCTAATCCTAATTTCCAGCCTACATTTCAGCAATTCGAACCTCAATTTCAGCCTTATCAACAGGGGCAGCAAGTGTGTCAAACATTTCAGCAAGATCCGCCTCAAAACCAGCCATTTTATCAGCTCACACAGCCCTTGAATCAAAATTTTCAGCCTTACAACCAAGGGTTTCAAAATCAAAATTTTCAGCCCTTGCCACAGAATTTTCCACACCAAAATCAGAACTTTCAAGGCTACAACTCCCAGCAAAGTTTCCAAGAATATCAGCCCTTTAATCAGCCTCAACGGCCATGTTTTCAACCAAATCAGCAAGCTCAAAATTTTCAACCTACTTCATCCTTTCAAAATCAGTCAAGGAGCTATGCTAACCAAGGAGGCTTTGAGAATCTTAATGAGAATGAGGCACAACAACAAAGAATGGAGGAGATTTATCAACTAGTTGTACAATATCATCAACAGCAGCAAAGGCTTCAAGACATAGAAAGAGGCGTTGGACAAATTGCTAGTCAAATGAATCAAATGCAAGTTCAAGGTGACCCTAGTGCCTGGCCAAGTCCTTCTTCAAGTAATCTTGCACATTTGATAGAAGAAGAAGAAGATGACGTACTCATCAAAGTCTGGGCACCTACAGCATGCATCCCTCCGGAGATTCCTACTCAAAATTCATTTTCAAATTTTTCAGCTCCAGAAGAAGAAACTGAAGCTCCACAGGACCATTCTAGACTTTTATTTTCTGATGATAGTATTATTGATGGTCCTAATTTTTCTGATACTGTTATTGCAGATATTACTGAGGAAACATACATAGGAGACGATTCTATAGGTGTAGGGGATTGCACTAAGCCCCAGGGACCACCACAGTTGACTGGTACATTAGAAGATTCAGAAGATGCACCAGAAAGTGTAGGGACTTGCATGGTGGAAGCAAGCACCCAAGGATCACCTGCTTTAGTTGAGTGTCCACCAGAGTCTGAGGCTGAAGAGGAGCATGTACTTGACCAGGAGGAAGCCATGGACACATCTACCCTTGTAGAACCTCCAGGTATTCTCCAGCACGCTCAGGTAAGTATTTCTCCCCTTTCTTCAGAAAACTGCAGTGAGGTACCTAGTGCTGATGTTATTGATTCTGATGAGTTTATTGATATACCTTGTGTAGAAATTGTTTGTGAAAATCCAATAGAGGTACCACACATTGATTTTATTGATCATCATGCATTACTTGACACATCTCTTGTACATATGGATAGCGAAATAATTTCAGAGGCACCCATAATTGATGTAGTTTGTTATGATGAATCTTTAGATACATCTTTTGTGAATATGGATAGTGAAAATTTTTTAGAAGTGCCTGAAATTGATGTTATTTATTTTGATGAATCTCTTGTTATGTCTTATGCTGAAAATGAATGTGAAAGACTTTTGGAAATACCTGATATTGATTTCATTGGAAGTGCCACATTGCTTGATACACCTTTGATTGAAAATAATTGTGAAATTTCTATTGATATGCCAGAAATTGATTTCTTTATTTGTGATGAGCCTCTGGATGCAAATTTTATAGAAAATGATTTTGAAAATTTTATTGAGGCACCAGAATTTGATTTAATTGAATATGATGCAGTTTTGGATTCATTACATACAGAGACTGATATTATTTTATTTCTTTCTGACCCTGAACACTTGAGAGAGGTATTACATTGTTTTGCAGGGTCCAGAAGACTTCAGGAGTGGGTACTCCAACTGAATAGACTTCAGCCTCCTGGAAGGACTTCTGAAAAGCATAAAGAAGGAGGAGAAGATCTTACTTTAATTCGAAACACTCCATTCCTTCCTTGGATTTTGAACCTGAATCGCCTTAGGCCACCAGAGCAATTTTTTGTGAAGTTCAAGTGTGGGGGAGTCCCTAACCTCTCAGCCACCTATTTTCCTCCACTTCCACGATGGAGGCTACTACTTGATAGACTCCGTCCACCAGAATAAAGGGGAGTTTGATTTTTCTTGTATTTTCTTTTATTTCATTTTTCATTTTCATGCTTCCTAGAATTAGAATTTTCCTTTGAACTGAGTCCTTGTAAATAAATGCATGTTATTTCTGTTGTCACTTTTTCTTGCATGAGTAGAAATAAAAGTATCCCTCTAGGTTATCTCCATAGCATTTTAGAGTCTTTTGAAAATAAATTAAATTTGGTTGTTAAGACTTAAGGTTTGAGCTAATGGATGAATTCTTGGATGCTTGAGTACTACTTTGCTTTAGATGCTTGATTGAGGAGTTGAGATGAATCATTTGCACCTAGTGAGGTTTAGCCTTATATTTGTGACACATACATGTTATTGTACTCTAGAACTTACTTAGGTTCTTTCTAAACTATATTTCAATGATTGGATCATATCTATAGAGACTAATCACTTTGTTTCTTTTCCATATCAAATTTTGGTAAAAATCATGTTCATTCCAATTTTCGTTACTTATTTCTTACTCTTACCCTCACTTTTCATTGGGCTTGTTGTTTGGAATGTTTCTAATGCTATTTTGCCCGAGACGGACAAAGATTCAAGTGTGGGGGAGTGACTAGTTTTTTGGAAAGATTTGGTATCAAGGAGGCACTTCAATTCGGAAAAAAAAAAATTTGCCAAGTGAGTTGAATTTGGTGTCAAAAATGAGCAAAAGGATGGAATGTCATGTCAAAGGAGAGAAAAAGTATGTTTCTTGATGCTATGAAGCTATTCGGTCACTTTGCTAGAAGCTGAAATGCAGCTGTCTTTGCTGGAGAAATCGAAAATACCTTGGGAGAAGATGAATTGCAGCTAAACAAATCAACTTGGAGCTGCTGTGAATCATTGAAGGACTGTTTGTGAAGTTGAATTGGAGAAATCAGCAATGTATCACTGATTTTAGATAGAAATTGCAGAATGGTTGTGGCTGAATTAAATCTGTTGGTGAGCAGATTTCAAATGAAAGTTTAAACTGTTTTTGAGCTCCACTATTATGTGAGGTAACTGCCTTGAAACTCAGAGAATTGCAAGGATGAAAAATCAGATTCTTGATTTTGAAATTGAAGCCGTGGAGCAGAAACATTGAAGCAGAAATTTGCAACCTTTGTACCAACTTGAAATGGATTCAGGTTTTCGAAGGCTGCAAATTCGATTGCAGAGCACCTCCACTGCTAAGAGTTTTCAGATCAGAAATTTGCAAAGGTGAGAAAAGCTGTGCCAAGGTTTTAAATGGCAGCTGTGAGAAAATCTGGAAACAAGTTGAACCCCAGCTGAAGATAAATTGAATGGAATTGAATTGAATTCTGTGTTGAAGCAGGAAATGCAGTGAAAATTTGTGCAGTGGTGAGGCTAGAATCCAGCTGATTGCAATCATCAAAAACTGAATTGGATTGAGAGGAAACCACTCTACAGCTATCAGAGGTTATGAAATGCAGTAAGGTTGAGAAAGCAAGCAGAGAATGAAGGATTTGTATCAAGATAAAGCTGAATTTGATTTTCCGAGGATATAAATCACGGCAGTAGGTATAGGAATGTAGCAACAAGTGTGGAGTGCATCCCAACTGATCAGAACAAGATTGAATTTCAATCTGAGAGCAGAAAAGAAAAAGAAAAAAAAAGAAGAGAAAGCAGTTTGAAAAAAAAATGAAAAGAAACCAAGTGGACACAATTGAGTTGGCATTGAAAATCATTGAAGTTCTCTGATCCAAATTAAAAGCTTTGCTCCACTACAAATCTGACCTTGCTAGAGGATAAAAGAAGAAGAGAAAAATCAGAAAAGAGAAGAAGGAAACAAAAATGGCACACAAAAGGCAAACTTGGCACATTAGACCAAAAAAGGGGTTTTTCATCCAAACCAAAGGAATTTATTCAAGTTTCACTCACCCATACATTTGATATTATTAGAGGACTGTCAAGATGGGGCAAAGCACATTGGAAATATTTTTGAGCAACCAAGTCTCCCACTCCATCAATTTTTCCATTTCCTTAATTTTATTCCATTTCTCACCATTTTCCATGTTTTCATTTGTTTTTATAGTTGTTGATCCTAATCATGAATAATGGGGGAGATTAGATAATAAGCATGTTAGTGATATGAGAGAAGTGTCCTAAGGCAATCGCCTTATGATTGTAAAACATTTATATTAATAAATGATAATTCACTATTTGAGTATACATGCTTGTGTATTTGATTGGGATCTTAAACTCATCTACTGAATGCCCGCAATACAACTCACAGCATAAGAGAATTTGTGATGAGATCACAACTAGTGATTATCTCTAAATGCGGAAATGTGAAGTATTGAAAATATCCCTAGTCGATGAATTGATAAAAACGGACACTATCAATTCTGTTGAGACTAGCATGGGTTATTCTCTAATCAGCTGATTCTCACTGGCTGGTGACATTGGGATGTCCGGAGATAAACATGGATGCTAGTTAAGGGAACTAGTTCATTGGAGTGACTAGCTGTAAGACTTCATATGGGAATCTACATGTAGATATGTCAATGAAGATCTTACTGCGGCTTAAGTGCGATGTTCCTTTGACTTGCGGAGTTCAAGTCATCTTGGTCATGGAGACTTATACTTTGACATCTTAAGCAAGCATCTCCAAGGAGGTGTGGACCCAGCATGATCGGGTATAAGCCGAAGTGCCCGAAGATGTTTGAACAGCCTACAAAGGATTCACCACTCCTTGCGAGGAGATGTATACCCAGGCCTATCGTCGGATTGTTACTCAAAGCCTCTGGCCAGAGCATATCATGTTTAGAGTGAGAGTCTCTAAAATACATGAGAGTAATTAGAAATCCAAAGGACGAGTAAGACATTACTTGGGCTAGGCGTGACGTAGTCAGCCTAGTGGGGACTGACACCATTGACCGTGTCCTGAACCAAGTGGGTATAAGGTGGTGAAGGGAATGGGGCACGATTCATTAGAACTGCTGAAGGGTTTCAGAATAACTTCTTCTGAGGTCAAACCGTTGATCTTTCGATTAATTGGGGATCATGATGTACTACCAGGTGCCACTCATGATCGTTCTATAATTAGTTAATTATAGACGGCCAACATAAATCGAAAGCCTATTTAGTCACACGCACTACGAGTAATCCGAGGGATTTAAAACGAGTTGAAAATTGGATTTTCTGATCAAGAGAAATAAGTCGAATCTGAGTTAGTCAGAGGCGCAATGGAAGCTAAAAATGGCTAAGTCTTTTGAAGGCTTTTCGGGCGAATTAAATGAGTTTGATTCGCGGCGGTTCGGGTTGGATTTGGCTGACCAAAGAGGGTGTTAACCCCTCTTTGGTGGCCGGCCAAATAAAAGGAGAAAACCAATTTAATTGGTTTAATTAATAAAATAAATATAGCGCGATTTATTTTATAAATTATGGATAAATAAATTTTGTATAAAGAAATTTATATAAATAAAATTTATAGAAATTTATTCTTTTATGGAAGATTAAAATAATCCATGAGTTGGTTTATTTTAATTTTATAAAATCAATTATGAATTGATTTATCCATAATAAGAAAGTTTATAAATTTCTTATAAAATTTATTCCATAATTTAAAGAGAAGAAGAATTAATTTTTATTATAAATTAGTTTATAATAAAGACTTGGTTTAAACGGAATTAATTCATAAGAATTTATAGGATAAATTTCTTATGATAAATAATTAGTTTTATTATAAAGTTAGTTATAATAAAATTCATAAGAGAATTTATATGATAAATCTCTTATGATAACTAATTTGTTTTATTATAAATTGTTTATAATAAGACTAGGCTTAAAAGGAATAAGCAATAAGAAAATTTATAAGATAAATTTCTTATAACTAATTCCGTTAATTCGGTTTAGAGGGAGACTTAGCAAAGGAGTTGCTACTATATAAAGGAACCAAAGGCTAGCCCTTATTCCTAACTCAACTTATCATAGAGCTCTCCCTCTCTCTCTTAATCTCTTCTCCTCTCCCTCTCCCTCTCTTGCCTAGGGCCGGCGCCCACCCTTGTGGATTAGGGCCGGCGCACCCAACCAACTTCCAAGGTGAAGTTGGCGTGAGCAATCAAGAAGGAGGAGAACCCGAACACGAAGAAGAAGAAGCGGATAGCGACTCCTCTCTTCTCGGAATTCGATTCCGTTACTTCATTGGTTAGTTTCCTAATCTCTCTCTTGTTCTTCTAGTTGTGCCTTCCGAGAATATAGTAGTTCTCGTCGGCACAAAACTCGTGACTTTGCGAAGTCATCCCGAAGAGAACTCGGCGTGGACGCGAATAGAGGCGAAGCTTCCAAGGGACGCTACGGTTGGATCTCGTCCCTTATTTCGAGTTACGCGAGGTACTTGGTAAATTAGTTTACTTTTTGCAAACTTTTATTTTATGATTATGTCGATATACTATAAGGTTGCATGCTAGATACGAAGTTAAAATAATTTAGGAAATTATTTTATGCAAACTCTTCCGCTGCACGTAAAAATTTTAAATTTTACGAACTCGTATCCTTGTCGACATGCACCCGGTCCCAACAGTGGTATCAGAGCCGGTTAGTGTTCGACTTAATCAAATAATTGTTTTGTGGAAAACTTTGTCATGATCTCAATTTCGAAAAAATTTTCAATTATGGAAACTTTCAAATTATAATAAATTTTAGATTTAGGAATTTCAAAGTTTGGAAATCCTCATGAAATTTCGCAAACGTTTGAAATTTTCTATTTTCTGAAATTTTATAATAATTTCAAAACTTCCCATCTTTGGAAACTTTCCAATTTTGGAAAATTTTCTATTTTAGAAATTTTCCAATTTTGGAAATATGTAAGTTTTCTTTGTACCGGAAACTTGCAATTATTCTGAAAATCAATTTTCGAAATCTCGCAATTTTGGGCACTTTCTTTTAAGAAAGTCTAGACAAATTCATGGACAGTTAATTGACAATTAAATTTGAATTGGTTTTTAAATTGACAACAAAATTCTTTATTTTGGATTGAGCCTCGGGGAGCCGTCCAATTTTAAGTTAGTTGTTGTAATTTAATTTCCCAATTTTAATTGAAATTGTCATGTTTGATTGGATGGAGCCTCGGGGAGCCGTCCAATTTGATTTACAACACATTACTTTTCTTTGGGTATCTGAGCCTCGAGGAGCCACCCTTAGAAAACAATTTGTTGTAATTAATTAAATCCATGAATAAAATATATTTAAGAGGTGATGCTCTTACATATTGTTGTCTCCAAAATTAATTAGGAAAATGGTTTCCTATAAAGTTTCTTAAATGAGATTTTCATGAAAATAATATGTAGTTGAATTAAGGGATTTGTCTCTTAATTTAACAAGATTTGATTTAGAGAAATCAAAGTCTTGAACATATTATTTCCGAAATTAATTATGACAATTTAGGAAATTGTTTCCCAAAACAATTCCTTTAATAAAGTATGAAATTATAATTAGGAAATCCGGTTCCTAATTTAATTCATGAGACTTGATAAATTAAGTCACATACATACTTTATTAAGGAAATCATTAGTCATGACATAATTTTATGTCATGAATGTGCTTAAAAGGAATGAGATCCAAAACCCCTTACAAAATATTAAGGCCAACACCTTCCATTAATATGGTTAGAATCGGAGTTTTGTTTCTCGCTTGGGTTGATGGACACATCCATGCCCGACTTGAACCTCAACATGTTCAAACCATGGAATTAGTTTATGAATAATATAGTTCGAGTCAGAGGTCAATCATTAGTTTTGGTTGTTGGACACATCCAAGCCTGACTAAGCGGTTGAATGAGCTCCAACCATATTAAAACTATTTCTTGATTAATGGGTCAGCCTTAAGCTTGGAGCATCGATTTGTTGTGCCACAGCCAAGGTCGATGTAAAGAGAGGTGCAGTTGGGTGCTATGTATAATGATACATACTTGTTAATGAGTTAACAACCCAATGTTTTATGCAAACATTCAATTAGTTGATAGCATAATGTGATAGTTACATATATGTGATGTGTAATCGGTATAATTACCTACCTTCATAGCTAAGAAGAACTTGATGGCCATAGCCATGGTTGTTCTTATCTATGGTTGGATATCAACCTATTTGGAGATGTTCCTACGATCTCCCGAATTGATAATAAGGGTGACTCAATTCGTAAAATAAATAGGATTTAATTTATGTATGTTGATACATTCTTTAATAAATCTTCTCACATAATCTCAATTTGTATTTCTAGGTTAATCACTCGATCATGTCTTCTCTGAATTTACGTTCCATCTTGGACACCAACAAATTAACTGGGCCTAACTTCATGGACTGGCTTCGAAACCTGAGGATAGTCCTCAAGGCAGAGAAGATTGCTTATGTCCTTGAAAATCTACTTCCCTCAAATCCTCCAGCAGATGCAACTCCAGACCAATTGGTGGCCTATCAGAAACATGTGACCGATTCTGAACTTGCAAGTTGCATCATGCTAGCCTCTATGATACCTGAGCTGCAAAAGTAGCATGAGCATATGGATGCTTATACCATCATCTTCCATCTTAATGAGTTGTTTGAAGAGCAGGCGAGATCCGAAAGGTTCGAAGTCTCCAGACTCCTCTTCACAACTAAGATGCAAGAAGGCACTTCCGCCTTGCAGTTTGTGCTAAAGATGTTGGGGTACATTGAGTGACTGAACACACTCGATTTTGCAATGGATCATGAACTAAGTATTGACTTAATTCTGAGTTGTTTGCCCAAAAGTTATTCGCAATTTGTGATGAACTATCGGATGAACAAGCTGGAAACTACCATTCCTGAGTTAGTCAACCTGCTGAAGTCTGTAGAGCCTTCTGTAAAGCAGGAACAAAAGGCAGTTCTGTTAGTTGGTTCCTCGAAGAAAGGTTCTAAGAGGAAGGCCAAAGAACAGAATAAGGGAAAGAAGAAAAAGGCTAAAAAGACTGAAAAGAAACCAAAAGGCACTTGCCATCATTGTGGCAAGGAGGGTCACTGGCGAAGAAATTGCAAGGTTTATCTTGAGTCCTTGAAGTAGAAGGAATCCGATGCCCCGTCCTCTTCAGGTATCTTCGTTATTGAATGTCACTCTATTTCCTCAAATACCTGGGTACTTGATATTGGGTGTAGCTCACATATATGTAATGACATACAGGGGCTAAGGAATAGAAGAAGACTCGTCAAGGGAGAAGCAGATTTGCGAGTTGGAAATGGAGCAAGGATTGTTGCTGTTGCCATCGGAACATATTTGCTAAAGCTCCCGACTGGACGCATCTTAGAATTGGATAATTGTTATTTCGTTCCTTCGTTAATAAAGAACATTGTATCTATTTCATGTTTGAATGAAAAGGGTTATCATTTAACTTTTAGTAACAATTGTTGTTACATAACTTTAAATGACGTTCTTTATGGGAATGGAACTTTGTGCAATGGCATCTACACGTTAGATTTATCCAGTGACGTTTTCAATATCGAAGTTAGCAACAAACGTGCTCGAATAGATAATCGAATAGACTCCTACACTTGGCATTGCCGTCTTGGCCATGTAAGTAAGAAGCGCATGACCGAATTGCACCGATGTGGAATTTTAGAATCATTTGAACCCGATTCATTTGATACATGTGAATCGTGCTTAAAAGGCAAGATGACCAAATTACCCTTTACCGAAAAAAGGTAATCCAGTGGGAGAATTGCTTGGTCTAATACATACTGATGTATGTGGACCAATGTCAACTCTTGCACAAGGAGGCTATAGCTACTTCATCACCTTTATCGATGATCACTCACGATTCGGGTACGTGTTCTTGATGAAACACAAATCTGAAGCCTTTGAGAAATTCAAAGAGTTCACAAATGAAGTAGAGAAACAGCTTGGCAAAAGTATTAAAATACTTCGATCCGATCGGGGTGGTGAATACTTAAGTCAAGAGTTTCAAGATTATCTAAGGGACAATGGGATATTATCCCAATGGACTCCGCCATATACACCACAGCATAATGGTGTATCTGAGAGGCGAAACCGAACCTTGATGGACATTGTTAGGTCGATGATAAATCATGCAACTCTTCCAAAATCCTTTTGGGGTTATGCACTTAAGACAGCTGTTTATTTATTAAACAGAGTCCCGACCAAGGTAGTCTCTACTACTCCATATGAGATTTGGAATAGTAAGAAACCTCACTTAACTCACCTTAAGATATGGGGTTGTCCTGCTTATGTGAAGCGGGTTGTATCAGATAAATTGGATGCTAAGTCTGATAAATGTCTATTTATTGGATACCCTAAGGAAACGAAGGGTTACCAATTCTATCATCCCTTGGAACAAAAGGTGTTTGTTTCAAGGCATGCTGTATTTCTAGAAAAAGAATTTCTTTTACAAGAAAACAGTGGGAGTGGCATTGAACTTGATGAAGTTCAAGAAACTCCAATAGACATTGCAGAGACACCGAGTCTAGGCCCACAATCGATAATTCATAATGATGAGCTATCAGTTGAACCTAAAACTACACCACCTCTTCGTAGGTCTGATAGGACACGCAACATTCCAGAGAGATACGGATTTCTCGTAAGTGAATCGAACGACGTGTTGCTCATTGGCGATGACGAACCTATCAGTTATGAAGATGTTCTGAAAAGTTCAGAAAGGGACAAATGACTTGAAGCCATGAAGTCGGAAATGGATTCCATGTACGAAAATCATGGGACTTGGTTAACCCACCTGAAGGGATTAAACCCATAGGGTGCAAGTGGGTTTTCAAGAAGAAAACCGACATGGAAGGTAATGTTGTTACCTTTAAGGCTAGATTAGTGGCAAAAGGATATCGTCAGAAACAAGGAATTGATTATGACGAAACCTATTCGCCAGTAGCTATGCTTAAATCCATTCGGATGCTCCTAGCCATAGCAGCTCATTATGATTATGAGATATGGCAAATGGATGTGAAAACAGCTTTCCTTAACGGAAACCTGCTTGAGGACGTATACATGATACAACCTGAGGGTTTCACATCGGTTGATAAAACCAAGGTATGCAAGCTTCGACGATCCATATATGGACTGAAGCAAG
>JAGFNQ010000839.1:61611-211815 GCA_024364735.1 Boesenbergia rotunda
ATTCGATTCCGTTACTTTATTGGTTAGTTTCCTAATCTCTCTCTTGTTCTTCTAGTTGTGCCTTCCGAGAATCTAGTAGTTCTCGTCGGCACAAAACTCGTGACTTTGCGAAGTCATCCCGAAGAGAACTCGGCGTGGACGCGAATAGAGGCGAAGCTTCCAAGGGACGCTACGGTTGGATCTCGTCCCTTACTTTGAGTTACGCGAGGTACTTGGTAAATTAGTTTACTTTTCACAAATTTTTATTTTATGATTATGTCGATACACTATAAGGTTGCATGCTAGATACGAAGTTAAAATAATTTAGGAAATTATTTTATGCAAACTCTTCCGCTGCACGTAAAAATTTTAAATTTTACGAACTCGTATCCTTGTCGACATGCACCCGGTCCCAACAAAGCAAGCCTATGGTAGTGCAAGAAACATGTGTGTAAGAGTGAGCTCCACTTCCATCATCAACTTAGAACTTAAAGAGAGAGCCACCAAAACTTCCCTTGAAAGGCTAGTGATTTAAATTCATCTCAATGACTCATGATACATGAAAAGGCCAAGTTGTTGATTTAAGGACATGATACTAATCCATAGAGCTTAGATTTATGAGAATTGACAACCTTAGGTAATTTCTTTTTACTTGTTTCTAATTATGCTTAAGAAAGCCTAAGGGATACATATTTAGTTGTTTCGCGAGACGCTCAAGGTTAAGTGTGGGGGAGTTGATAAGTATCATTTTTGTGATTATTTTAGATGTTAAAATCCATGTTTGACCCATGTTTTTATTGCTTAATTGTGATTTTACCCTAGGTTTTAGGATTTCCTCTTATTTTGGACTTAATTGCAAAATTACATATTTTTGATTATTTGGCCACTAATTTTCTGATATATTTTTGTAGGCAGAAAGGATCCTGGACCTAGGGCATACTGGGTCAAACTTGAGTCGGATGTGAGCCGGATCGAATTATCAAGCTTACAATTAATCCGGGCCGTCCGATTCAAGAGCGGCTAGATCTGAGCCATCCGGGACGATCTGAAGCAATCGAGCTAGGGCTAGGGTTGATCAAGCCTATGATCAAGATCTGAAGGTTTCATCCCAATCAGAGCTAAATCAACCGTTGGATCAAGCAGGAGGGCTCGATCATCCATCAAGATAGAGTTGATCTGGACCATCCGTTGCAAATTGGAGGATCCGAGCTACCACAAGGCAGATCCTGACCCAGATCATCATCATTAAAGTTTGGCTCCAATCAGAGCAAGATCAGCCGTTGGATCTTCTCAATCAATCTGAGCCGTCCATTGGTTTTACTTAAGGAAATCCTGCCGCATTCTTCCCTGTCGCGTCTTCTTCGCCGCAAATTTTTCCTTCAGCTGTTCTTCATTTCTTCGCTAGTTTTTCTTCAATCCAAGGGGCGCGACCCCTCAATTCCTTTCTTAGAGCATGTGTTAGGTCATTTGGAAGGTTTCATTGGTGAGGTTCTAGCTCAGATTTGCCCAAAAACAGAGCTGTTGAGAGGTTTCCGCAGTTTTGTTCAATTGCTGCCTTTGGATCGGTTGTGCTCCATTTCCATCCACCCGAGCTTCTGGAGGGGTTCCCTAGATTGCTTGGATCATCCCCAACTCATCATCAATCGCGGACACAGCTGAATTGAAGGATGCCGAATGGAAATTCAGATTTGCGCAAGCTGAGTTGGAGTTGAATCGCAGAGACAATTTCTTGATGATTTGCTGAGCTTGCGGGTTCGAGGCTCACTCTTGCTTGACGACCAAGAAGCACTTGAGCTTAGGAAGTGATTGAGGATAGTTTGTTTAGTTAATTTTATTGTTTTAGCTGTACTTTCCATTTCTGCGTGATGTTTCATTTTCTGTATCAGATGCTTAAGTTCCATTTCTTGAGTTGCTTTAGTCTTAATTAGGTTCAAATCTTGCAGGTAGTCAGTTAGTGAACTTGTGTAGTGATAGATTGCATTTAATTTCAGTTTATTTCTGTTTTAGATGCTTGCGTATCAGAATTTCTTAGCTAGCATATCAGATTCAATTAGTTATTCAGTTTCAGTTTTCTGAATTTTTCAGTTGTAATTAGGTTTCAGTTCTCAAGTTTGTAAGCATTAGATAGGTAGTTTGTTATGGAGTAATTGTAACTACTTTAGATTGTTTCACATTTGATTTAAATTCTGCACTTCTGCTTGGATTTTCTGCCAAATCTGTTGCGTGCCAATTTCAGTTCGCGTATCAACTTTACTTCGGAAACACTTCAGTTTCTATTTCTGAAAATTGTGTCACTTAAGCAAAAGCTTTATTTAAGCTTCTTTGAACTCTAGTATGCGTGTGAATTCAGCTTGCATCTGTTGCTTGTGCATCCAATTTATTTCTGAAATTCTGCATCCAGATCATGCAATTCTGCACCAATCTGCTGCTTCTAGTTTTTGCTGCATTCTTGGACAGTTTCTGAAGAATTAGGAAATGGTTTCTAAGCTGATTAGTGAAATTTCTTAGCAGCAGTTCCTTGTATCAATAAAGTGTTACTGAATTCATATTGCTGCATTCGAAATTTCTGCAATCCGAAATCTGCTCATCCAATTCTGCAACTTAGCTATGCCAATTCCTGCTTATTGATTCCATTTCTGCAAGAGTTCATTTCAGTTTCTGAATTGTGAATTGGTGAGAATCAGTTCCGAAATTTCTCCTGAGTGTTAATTGCGACTTTAGCCATTTGGTTTGTGAGTTTTAGTATTTGGTTTGCCTGTTAATGTGTTGCGTCAGTTTGGCATTACTGAATTCATTTTGTGCTGAAATTTTCCATACTCTGCATTTCTGAATCCATTTCTACATGTAGTTGTTTCTGAATTGGGCAATTTCATCTCAGCTATTCTAAGTTTATCAATTCGGAAGCTAACCTTGGGCATTTGAAATCAGTAGCTTTAAGTGACTTGCATCCAATTTGTATCAGAAATTCTCCTTTCATCTCTGAATTTCAGCCTTCACTGTATTGAATTTCTGTGTCTATTCTCATTTCCTTCATTCAACCTTGCATCGGAAGTTAGTATCAGTTCTTGTGGAACCTAGATTGCTAGCATTGGTCTGTGTTGCATAGTTTCAATCAAAAGTCAATTGCTGTTGTTTCATTGATTAGCATTCGTTTAACACTTGAAATCAGATTCATTTTCCAAAAATTGGGCAAGAGTTTTAGTTGATTAAGTGGTAAATTGATTGAATCATTAAATGCCATCATTTGGTTAGTCATGAGTTAAGTCTTCTTTCCTTTCAATTCATTTTCATTCATAATTGTAATCCAAGCCCAAATCACATTCGAAACCCGAAAACACAAACGACACATAAATACGAGCACGAATCATTCAACATCAACTAGCCCCGAGAAAAATACGACCTGTGACCCCTATATTACATTTTCAGATATTTGATTGTAAAAAGGGTTTCCAGTTATTCATTTATACATTTAAATTTGATGAGCCCACATTTTTGTGACAACTTTAATTAGTATATTTGGGCCTATCAAGGACTCAGGGCTGATTTCTCGCTACCAGTCGATTGCCCCCAGGGCAGTCGACTAGTGCCAGCCAGATTCGACCGTTGACACTCCAACGTTCGAATTTGCCAGCTCACCAGCCACCTACCAGTCGACTGCCCCCAGGGCAGTCGACTGGTCCCTAGCTGAACCCTTTCCCGAGTACATTCACACAGCACTTGATCCTCACGACTCGACTGACTCCTCCCCCGCAGCCTCGACTGTTGCCTTCGCGCCCTCTTTATCTTCGGCCCTCGTCCCTCGGATGCGCACGTAAACCTCCAGTTTGCCTCCATGCCACCCTTCACGTACGCCTCGAAGTCCGCGCCCATCAGCTCATCGTCCCTGCTCTCCAAGGTCCCTCAGATGCACACGCAAACCTCTAGCTTGCCTCCATGCCATCCTTCACCGTGCTGAGGCCGTCCAGTCCAGTCTATATGCGTAACCTGTACAACCTGCACACTCATCATACGCATATAAGAATACAAGGGTAAGCCTAACTTAAACCATTTGCCCAAACATCAAAACCCATGGTCACACCGGACCATCTTAGGGTCGATTGCTTCAACAATCTCCCCCTTTTTGATGTTTGGCAATCCGTTTAAGTTAGGAAAGCAAGATAGCAGTCAATAGCAAAAACCATGCTAAAACAAAATGCATATGCAATGCAAAAATGGATCCTATCCCAAGGCATCCCACACCTAACCCTCCAAGTTAGGATTTTCTACACCTAGCCCTCCAAGCTAGGACTTTTCACCAAAATGGGCTTTTTAAAGCTTTTCCCAAGCTCCCCCTACACTGGACTTACAAAGGCTTTTTAAGAACCTCTCCAAGGTTCCCCTTACGCCAAGAAGGGAGCAACCATGCTCCCCCTTAATCTCAGCTCACCCTAAACCTAGGGGTTCTAGCAAAGGTAAGTTTAGTTTCCCATCTTAAACCCAAACTTCTCTCCCTTTGCCATACATCAAAAAGACCCCAATAATATCCCAATTATTGGTTCTTTTAATCCCCAATGATCCTAAACACAGTGTACTAGACCCCCATACACATGTTTCTTATCACTCGGACCCAAGTCAGCTGCTGGATACCCACACCAGCCCTGACCAGTCGACTGCCCCCAGAGCAGTCGACTGCCCCTAGAGCAGTCGACTGATACTCTGATAATTAGTTTTCTGGCCGAATTTCAGAAACATGCCAGAAATTCCACAAATCTCCAAAAATTCTTAAATTTCGTGGAGAACTTTGTGGTACCCATACCTACTTGGGAAAAATACATCTACCCATGTATCTATCACCATTCCCAAGTTTGACACAAAACCCAAAAGTTTTCTTATGAAAATTAAAGCAAATAGGAGACAACCTCCCCCTTAACCCATGCATTCTCCCAATTTTCATTTTTCCCAGGTCAAGTTCTACCCAACTTAACCTCCTAGACACCACGTTGAGTCATACACAACCCAACACCCGAGTTCTTCCCCCTTTGACACTCTTATAGCATTGCCCGAGGCGATCTTTCCCTAAGTGCCAAATAGAACTCAACAAAAGTCTAAAAATTCTAAAGTTTGCAAGCACACTTGCTAGGATATATCCTATCATAGAAAAATATGATATCATGGAAATATCAAGTGTGCTTGACTTTTGGTACACATCTAAGTTTCTTAAGGATTTTGCATTAAGTATCAACTTTCAAATTCGTTTCTAATTCCATGTGTTTGTCAAATCTATCCATCATAATTCGACGCATGGAATTGTCCTCAATGTTCCCTATTTAACCTCTAAATCTTAGATACCTAGGGAACCTTATCAATCCTTCTTGATTTCCATAAAATCCAATAAATTCTTATCAAATCATGGGATAACACTTTATTCAAGGACTATGAAGTCATAATCAAGAATTTTAATCCTACACCACATCCCATAACCAAATTTGCAATTTCTGATTAGCCAACATTCTCATTTTCCATTTTAGCCTACGGACCAGTCGACTGCCCCTGGGGCAGTCGACTCCCAAAACTCACAGAATGTTTCTGGGCTCGAGACCAGTCGACTGCCCATGGGGCAGTCGACTGATACCTGAAATTTTAGATTTTCAGCCGACTTTCAGAAATGCCCTAAAAATTCTATAAATCTCCAAAAATTATGAAATTTTGTGCGGAGATTTGTGAAGCCAATATCTACTTGGAAAAAATATGTTTCCAAATAAATGTACTCCAAATCCCAAGATTGGCACGAAATCCTACTTCTTCTAAAAAGTATCAAATGAGCTCGTCCTAAAAGTGCTAATTCTCACTTCTCTTCAATGCATCCACTTCTCCTTGATCACAATTCTTTTCTACCACTGAAATACATGGTATTCCACCATTAAACCTCAATTTTGTGAATTATAGCTCCTTTTTCACCTTTTTCCCTAAATTCTCCTTTTGATGTGCCAAAATCTAGGATTAAGACTTACCCAAGTCTCCCAACCCTTTGTGGCACATTTCTCCTAATTTCCTAAGGGAGAAACTTTTGAGATCCATTTACCATGGACCCCAAAGGCTCCTAGAGCTCCCCCTTGAGCTCTTAGCCTTAGCCACCTCCCTAGGTGACTCCATCCATACTAGGCCACACCGGTGTGCCACCGGTGACTCTTGGCCTACAAAATTGATCTGTTTAACCTTGGACACCTTGTCCTTAGTTAGGTCACCCTTTTTACCCTTGGATGGCATCCCCTTGCCATCCTTAGACTTTCCCTCCTTACTAAGATTGTATGCTTTCCCAGCATCCTTCTTTCCATTGCCCTTGGAGGTCTTGGATTGATAGCCCAAACCCGACCTATCATAGTTGGGTTTGATGCTACCCAACACCATGTCTAGACCTTTAGATCCAATCTTGAATCTTTCTAAGGTCTTTTCTAACGTATCAAGCCTTGCCCTTAAGGCTTGATTTTCCCTTTTTAGCCCTCTAACCTTGGATTCCATATGTCCACTTTGGACATTCCTAGACCTATCCATTTTCTTAGGCATTTGTCTCCCCTTCTTGGGGTCAATGCCTTGATCCTTAGGTACCCAAGTCTTAGGTCTATCATGATGCATGCTTTTCTTAGGGTTATGATCTACCTTGTTACACTTAGTCCTATCACTGTACTTAAATCCATGACTATGCACAAATAAATAATTCTCATGAGTTCTAGCATGCATGGGTGGGTAATTAACATGATTTTTGAAATGTAAAGAAGAACTTGAAATCGAATTTCTTTTTAAACTAGAGTTAGAGGGTACCTCCCTTACCCTTGTAGTCCTTCCTTGTTGTGAGTTTTGCTTTCTTCTCTTCTTCCTTTCTTCTTTCTCCCATCTCCTCAAGTGCTCCATTTTCTTTAGCTCCCTTTTTCTAGGACACTTGGTGTGAAAGTGCCCCATCTCACCACACGCGAAGCATCTAATCCTCTTTTTCTTAGCTTGAGCCTCTTCATTCCTACAACCCACATTAGCTTTAAAGGAATTTACAATGGGTTTAGGGTGTACCTCCTTTTTACCTTTTGGGCACTTATCCTTATAGTGCCCCTTTTCGTTGCACCCAAAGCATGTGATGTGATCTTTCTTCTTTGCTTTGGTGGAGGTAGAGGCTTCTTCTTGTGCTTGTATATTGAGGGTCTCTCCTCCCCCTCTGTTCTTGAAGTTGATGTCTTTTCTTCTTCTCTTGAGGAGGTTGATGACCTTTCACATAGCTCCTCCTCCTCACTTGAAGAACATGACACTTCACTTGATGAAGCGGATGACTCATTTCTCTCCTCTTCTTGAATCATGAAGCTCACTTCATTGGAATCTTCTTTTGATTTAGATTGGATGGTGTTCTTATGAAAATCTTCTATTTTGCTCCATAATTCGCACGCATTTTCATATGTCCCTACACCACTCAAGACATTGTTAGGCAAAACATCAATTAATATATCTATTACCTTCTTGTTTGCCCTAGAGTAGTCTTGTTGCTCTTGTGTCCAATTTCTAGGACGAAGCTTCTTTCCATGCTTGTCCTTTGGGACTTCGAATGGCTCTTCTAGCATGACCATGCACTCCCATTCCATGCTAAGCCAATTCTTCATCCTCGCCCGCCAATAATCGAAATCTTCATTGTCGTAGGGCGGTGGGGAGTAGATGTTGTCCCCAAGTTTGTCTTCCATGATTTTTCACCTCTAGCGGTTGCTCCCTCGGTGGTTAGTCCGATCAAGATCGGTCCTTCGCTCCGATACCAATTGTAAGATCGTTGCCGTCCGCTAGAGGGGGGTGAATAGCAATTCCCGGTTCATTCTTGTACCTACGTTGTTAGTTGCACAGCGGAAGACAATAATGAAAAGAACAAACAACGCTAACAAACCGTATTTAGTTGGTATCCACCCCGGCCGGGTGACTAATCCAACAATCCGTCGGTGGATCACTCCCCGGATAACCTCCGGCTATCACGTGTCGCTCCTTGTGGGTGGAGAAACCTCACCACAACACCTTGGACGCTTTGTGAACACAGTAGACTACTAACCGGCTTTACCCAAGCAGGTTTCGTCAAGAAACTCAGCCACCACGAAGTCCTCTTTAAATAGGACTCAGGGCTGATTTCTCGCTACCAGTCGACTGCCCCCAGGGCAGTCGACTGGTGCCAGCCAGATTCGACCGTTGACACTCCAACGTTCGAATTTGCCAGCTCACCAGCCACATACCAGTCGACTGCCCCCAGGGCAATCGACTGGTCCCTAGCTGAACCCTTTCCCGAGTACATTCACACAGCACTTGATCCTCACGACTCGACTGACTCCTCCCCCGCAGCCTCGACTGTTGCCTTCGCGCCCTCTTTATCTTCGGCCCTCGTCCCTCGGATGCGCACGTAAACCTCCAGTTTGCCTCCATGCCACCCTTCACGTACGCCTCGAAGTCCGCGCCCATCAGCTCATCGTCCCTGCTCTCCAAGGTCCCTCAGATGCACACGCAAACCTCCAGCTTGCCTCCATGTCATCCTTCACCGTGCTGAGGCCGTCCAGTCCAGTCTATATGCGTAACCTGTACAACCTGCACACTCATCATACGCATATAAGAATACAAGGGTAAGCCTAACTTAAACCATTTGCCCAAACATCAAAACCCATGGTCACACCGGACCATCTTAGGGTCGATTGCTTCAACAATCTCCCCCTTTTTGATGTTTGGCAATCCGTTTAAGTTAGGAAAGCAAGATAGCAGTCAATAGCAAAAACCATGCTAAAACAAAATGCATATGCAATGCAAAAATGGATCCTATCCCAAGGCATCCCACACCTAACCCTCCAAGTTAGGATTTTCTACACCTAGCCCTCCAAGCTAGGACTTTTCACCAAAATGGGCTTTTTAAAGCTTTTCCCAAGCTCCCCCTACACTGGACTTACAAAGGCTTTTTAAGAACCTCTCCAAGGTTCCCCTTACGCCAAGAAGGGAGCAACCATGCTCCCCCTTAATCTCAGCTCACCCTAAACCTAGGGGTTCTAGCAAAGGTAAGTTTAGTTTCCCATCATAATCCCAAACTTCTCCCCCTTTGCCATACATCAAAAAGACCCCAATAATATCCCAATTATTGATTCTTTTAATCCCCAATGATCCTAAACACAGTGTACTAGACCCCCATACACAGACATGAAGGGACCTCAGACATGAAGATAAGCAAGCACAACCTACTTTTGAAATAACTGTACAACATAAAGATGTAAGATGGTAAAACTGCAGCATAACTACACACATGCGTCCAGGAGTTGATGAACGATCTTCATGCAATTGACTACAAGGTAGAGAACTGAGATATAATATGATATGCACTAAACTCTTTCCCAAGAAACACGTTGTGGGCATCTATGGTGGATGCATACAAGGTTTCTAGGGACCCTGCTAAAACTAATTTAGATGAATTATTTTCTAAGCTTGAATTGCATGAACAAACTAACACTACACAGGTCGAGAAAGGTATTGCTTCTGTTGTAGGTAAGATCAAGAAGAAAAAGCTGTTGGATCGTGAAAACTGATAGAGGGGGGGGGGTGAATATCGGAAGTCGTTAATTTTTCGGAAAACTGAGAGTAAGTGCACAGCAGAAATAAAAAGAACATACACAGCGCAAAGACACAGCGATTTTTACTTGGTTCGGAGCCTGTGTCGACTCCTACTCCAAGGCCCACGGTCGTTAACCGTTTACTTTGGGCAATTCTATATTAGGCGCAAAATAGTTTACACAGGATTACAAATTAAGTACAGTAAACTTTTTAATAAGCTCTTTTACCGACGTCCGGAGTAGATTGACTATTTCGGAGCAGCAGGACGTCGTCGGCTCGAGTTGGAAGAATTCCGAGGCGCAGCACGAGAGTAGAAGAGCTTTGAGGCGTTGGAAGAAGTGATGTTTGAAGCCTGGGGTCGAGGGCCCTTTATATAGGGCTAGGGGCGCCCGGGACGTCGGGGGGCCGGGCGCCCCCCCACGTGGCCTTCGATCCGCCAAAGTCTCGGTCACGGCTTATCTTCGAGATCCGCTTTGACCGGGGCGCCCGCAGCGCTCGGGGCGCCCGCATTGACCGGGTTAAAGGTTATCTGCTTGGCTTCGAGGGCTTCTGGTTCGAGGTACGCGCCTGGGGGCGCCCGCAGCGCAGGGGGCGCCCGGGAGCACGGGGGCGCCCGGCCCAGTGTGTATTCGTACCAGTCTTCTTGTTACTTGTTTTGTATGGCCCTTGGGGGCGCCCGGGACGCTCCGGGCACCCTACTCAGCAACTGCCTCTCTCCTTTGAGACTTTCTGAGCTGCAGACACACGTTCCTTCGGTCCTGCATCCAGGGTTAGTCCAAAACAAAATAACATAACAATTAATTAGATTTATACAGCCTTAGCTGTCTTGGTTCTGACTTTGGTCTCCAAAATGGAGCCCTAGGTCGAACTGACGCCTACTGTTCCCTCGACGGGGAACACGTCCTCACCTACTCCTCTCGGGAGAATTTACCTGATGCCAACCGTTCCTTTGGTTGGACTTTTGCCTGACGGTCCTTTGTCAGGTCTTGTAAACTGGCAGTCCTTCGCCAGTTGCCTAGCAGTCCTTCGCTAGGGCTTCGGTCTCATACTGTCCTTCGCCTGGAGCCTAGCAGTCCTTCGCTAGGGCTTGATACTGGCAGTCCTTCGCTAGGGCTTGGATACTGGCAGTCCTTCGCCAGTTGCCTAGCAGTCCTTCGCTAGGGCTTTGTATCCTGGCAGTCCTTCGCCAGGTGCCTAGCAGTCCTTCGCTAGGGCTTGGTCTCTGCACACTTGAGTAATATTGTTAGATCACAAATAAACTTAACTTTGAATCCTTTGCCAATATCAAAACCAGGTTCGATATGATGCTTCCTGCACCAACAATCTCCCCCTTTTTGATTTATGGCAACACGATTCAATGTTAAGTAAAAACATAGAAACATATAACAACAGTTAAGAAATGAAGGAGTATGAACAGTATAAGTGTAGATTAAAAAAAATTTTTACTCCCCCTAAATCCCTGAACACTTGTGTTATATCCCTTAACTTTGACCTTTCCTCCCCCTTTGACATATATCAAAAACAACCATGGGTGAATAAGGTAAAAATTTAAAAAGTTTTGCAAACCTACATTTTGTCAAACAATTATTACTTACAAGGCTTTGCAAAACTTAGGCAAAATCCTCTCCCCCTTAATGTGAGATTCTTCGCCTTATGTTTTAGACGATTCTAAGAAAAACTTTCTTTGAAAAGGGGAAAAAAGTCTTAAGATATAATTTAATTTCACTTTTTCTACTCTCCCCCTTGGTCATATATAAAGAAATTTTTGAAAAATATATTTTGAAAGAAATTTAAAATTTATGTATCAGAGCTTGTGAGTCTTTGAAAAATTTGAGCGAAATAATGTCAAGCGTTATGATAATTTCAATGCGACAAAATTTTGAAAGACTGAAAATTTTTGCTCAAAATCATAATTGGAGTCAAGTGTATATGATAAGCAATAAGTTTACTTGTTCTGAATATTTTGAAAAATGCACAAAAATGCAAGTACTTTATTGAGCATTTTGAAAGATATACGTATTTTGAAAGATATTATGAATTTGAAAAACATAAGTAATATTAAAAAATTACTTGACTTATCTTTTTGAAAGTACTTACACATAATCTTCTACTTGGTTTGGGTTTCTTTTCCAGTCTGACACAATCATAGGAAACCTTGTTAACTACAAGGAAATTTCCTTAAGTGTCCTGGAAATGTTCCAACTCAAGAAAATATTATTTCCAAAAGAATTTTGATAAGCCAAAATGATAGTATTTTGAAAATATATGCAAGTACATTTTAAAAAAATGTATGAACTTTGGAGGCACAATATTTTACTAGACTTGGTTTATTTTCCAGTCTAACACAATCCTAGGAAACCTTGTTAACTACAAGGACCTTTCCTAAGTGTCCTGGAAAATTTTCAACCCAAGTAAAAATTATTTAAAAAGGTATTTCAAAAATAATTTTATAAGCCACAAAAATATTTTAAAATAATATTATTTTGTAAGACAAATGTTTTCGACACAATTTTGAAAATATAGTGTATGAAAACATATTATTTAGAAATGTTTAATAATTCTTTTATTTGTCCTCCCCCTAAACTTAATACAGTCCTTGGAAGCTTGTTGACCACAAGTATTCTTCCTCTGAGTTCTTAGGGTTTGATTCATATCAAAAGAATTATTTAATAATTTCAAAGATAATTGCCAACGAAAATACTTGTTAGAAATAATTTCATTTGGTTTAAACTCCTCCTAAATTTGACACATCCTCGGAGTCCTTGTAGATTATTAAGTAGACCTTCCTTTGTGTCTTTAGGGTTTACTAAAACCAATAGTTTTGAATACTAGTATGGTAATATAATTTTAGAAAATTCAATTTGAGCAGAAACCAAAAAAAGACATTTTGAAATAATAATGGTATTTGTAAAGCACAATTTTCAAAAGATATAGTGATTATTTGAAAACATAGTATTTTGTTTTAATGATTTGAAACATAATTTCATTCTCCTATTTGAAAAAGTGAATATAGAGAACTGAAAAGGAAAAATCATTTCAAAAAAATATTTTTTTTAAGTTAACAAAAAATATAAATATCTAAGCCCAGATTGCAAAAATATCCTAAGTAATCCCCAAGTTGACTTTTTACCATACTTATTTTTCAAGAATAAGTTGATTATTTGAAAGAAATATTTGCATAATGGTAAAGGAAAGAAATAAATGTTAGGAAATATATTTTAGGATAGTGAATAAGAAACTTGATTTTAATTACGATGATTTGAAACATTAACTCTTAGTTAAAGAGTTAACTTTGATTTAATTGAATTGATTTGAATTTGATTTAATTGAATTATTTTGTTTGAATTTAATTAATTTAATTAAGATTTAGTTGAATTTAATTGATGTAATTAAGATTTAATTAATTTAATTGATGTAATTAAGATTTAATTAATTTAATTGATGTAATTAAGATTTAATTAATTTAATTAAGATTTAATTAATTTAATTGAATTAATTAAGATTTAATTGGATTTAATTGAATTAATTAAGATTTAATTGGATTTAATTGGTTTGGTTGGACTCAACTTTTAGGTCCTAAGCATCTCACCCATTTCTAAGTGACAAAACAGGATATCCTTAACTGTTTTGTGAGATGCATATTTTAATAGAAAGACTTATTTTGAAAAGGTCATGATTAATTTTGAAAAGTTGAATTAATTTTTAAACTTAATTTAAATTTGTTTTGAAAAGAGATATTTGAATCTAAAATTAACTGAAAATTTGTGTTAGATTCGAATTTAACAAAAAGTAATTTGAATTTGAATTTCAAAAATTGGCTTCCAGGTCTTGGCGAGGCACAAGGCCTTCTTTGGCCGTAGCCTTATGGGATCATCCACCCTTTCCTAGACAAAGCCTTTTAGTGAAATTTCATTTTCGAAATTACTTTTTGGTAAATTCTGGTCTAACTAGTTTGGGTCTTGGATCGGTAGCTTCGGCTAGTTTCACCAGTCTAAAGAGACCAAGTAGACTTGATCTTATTAGAATTGGTTTCCCTAACGTACTGTCATCTCACCGCCACCCAATACTATATTGTCAAATTTCAATTAACTGATTTAGTCCTTATACTAACCAATCCTAATATTAAAAAAAATAAAAATAAAAGGAAACATACAATTAAAGCAAACAAAAAATGATCTAAGTTATATCATAATCGTAATAATATTCTGGATTACCAAAAATAGCAATATTATGAATTGAATTTTCATATGAATGAAAGTTACCCATTTTTCTTCTGCTTGACTGTTTTTTCAGCATTTTGTAGTGGTTGTGAGCCATTAGGATCTGCTTCCGATGATTCCCTTCTTCGTCGTCAGATTTTGAGTCTGAGTTGGACTCAGGTACTGGTTGAGGCCTCTTTTGCAGTTCTCTTGGAGTTTTCCCTGCAATAGAACTTACACCTTCCTCGACCATTACAGTATCTGTTTGATTATTTAGTTCTAATTTAAAAGAAGATTCGAAATCGATTACCATTTTTGTCTCAGCCAATTCGTCTTCTGACTCAGGTTCGATTTCGACTTTGGATTCAGGTTCAGACTCTGACTCGGCTGTCTGTGCTTGGACCGAGAGGGCAAGATGACTTATCTGATCCTCTTTTTCATCTGAGATCTCTTGATGAAGGTTAATCAATTTTTCCCAAATTTCTCTCGCACATCTGAATGTACCTACTAGTTCGAGTTGCTCCTTGGTTAGGCCACACTGTATGATTGATGTTGCCCTTGCATCAGTCTCGATCTTCCTCAGAGTTGGTTCGTCCAATTTATCCCAGGCGATCGACACTCCATCTTCTGTAGGTACTGTAAACCCCGTTTGGATTATTGTCCATAGATCTTGATGGGCCTTTAGGTGGGATTCCATTAGACTCTTCCAGGTTCTGAAGTTTCCGCCAGAGAATAGAGGCGGACGAACACTGTTCCATTCTTGATTCTCCATTAATGATAGATCTTGCATACAAAAAGAAAAAATAGAAATGTACCAAGACTTGGTCTTGGATTAGTAGTGCGGGAGAAGAAAAAAAAAATAGCCAAAAATAAATTGCACGAATTTCGAGGCAGAATAATAATAAAATAATGAAAATAATTTATGACAAGATTTTGAAAATGATGATTTTCTCAATTTTGATTAATAATGAAAAAAATAAGAATTTAATGTTTGAAAAAAATTTTTTTGCTCGAATTAAAGTAGCACGATTTTCGAGAAAAAATAATATTAAAATAATAATAATAAAATTTATGACAAAGTTTTAGAAATTGATTGTTTTATTGATTCTGACTTATAGGGAAAAAATGAGCATTCAAAATTGAAAAAGGCGTAAGAATATTTTAAATATACCTACAGATAATATTTATATTAAATATAAAAGGCGAACGAGATTGAGTGGTGTTGCACCAACCTCAATCAAAGAAAAAGAAAAAAAAATAAAACTATTTTGTAAAATCCGAAAATACTCTCAAATTGGTGGTTGCACCAAATTTGAGCTTCCCCGCTCTGATACCACTTGTTGGATCGTGAAAACCGATAGAGGGGGGTGAATATCGGAAGTCGTTAATTTTTCGGAAAACTGAGAGTAAGTGCACAGCGGAAATAAAAAGAACATACACAGCGCAAAGACACAGCGATTTTTACTTGGTTCGGAGCCTGTGTCGACTCCTACTCCAAGGCCCACGGTCGTTGACCGTTTACTTTGGGAAATTCTATATTAGGCGCAAAATAGTTTACACAGGATTACAAATTAAGTACAGTAAACTTTTTAATAAGCTCTTTTACCGACGTCCGGAGTAGATTGACTATTTCGGAGCAGCAGGACGTCGTCGGCTCGAGTTGGAAGAATTCCGAGGCGCAGCACGAGAGTAGAAGAGCTTTGAGGCGTTGGAAGAAGTGATGTTTGAAGCCTGGGGTCGAGGGCCCTTTATATAGGGCTAGGGGGCGCCCGGGACGTCGGGGGCGCCCCCCACGTGGCCTTCGATCAGCCAAATTCTCGGTCGCGGCTTATCTTCGAGATCCGCTTTGACCGGGGCGCCCGCAGCGCTCGAGGCGCCCGCATTGACCGGGTCAAAGGTTATCTGCTTGGCTTCGAGGGCTTCTGGTTCGAGGTACGCGCCTGGGGGCGCCCGCAGCGCAGGGGGCGCCCGGGAGCACGGGGGCGCCCGACCCAGTGTGTATTCGAACCAGTCTTCTTGTTACTTGTTTTGTATGGCCCTTGGGGGCGCCCGGGACGCCCCGGGCGCCCTACTCAGCAACTGCCTCTCTCCTTTGAGGCTTTCTGAGCTGCAGACACACGTTCCTTCGGTCCTGCATCCAGGGTTAGTCCAAAACAAAATAACATAACAATTAATTAGATTTATACAGTCTTAGCTGTCTTGGTTCTGACTTTGGTCTCCAAAATGGAGCCCTAGGTCGAACCGACGCCTACTGTTCCCTCGACGGGGAACGCGTCCTCACCTACTCCTCTCGGGAGAATTTACCTGATGCCAACCGTTCCTTTGGTTGGACTTTTGCCTGACAGTCCTTTGTCAGGTCTTGTAAACTGGCAGTCCTTCGCCAGTTGCCTAGCAGTCCTTCGCTAGGGCTTCGGTCTCAGACTGTCCTTCGCCTGGAGCCTAGCAGTCCTTCGCTAGGGCTTGATACTGGTAGTCCTTCGCTAGGGCTTGGATACTGGCAGTCCTTCGCCAGTTGCCTAGCAGTCCTTCGCTAGGGCTTTGTATCCTGGCAGTCCTTCGCCAGGTGCCTAGCAGTCCTTCGATAGGGCTTGGTCTCTGCACACTTGAGTAATATTGTTAGATCACAAATAAACTTAACTTTGAATCCTTTGCCAATATCAAAACCAGGTTCGATATGGTGCTTCCTGCACCAACATGTAATACTCAAATAAAGCGCTCTCAACACAAAGCTCATCAAAGATAACCAAGTCTACATCATATCATCGCCAAGAGGAGGAGGAGGAGGGGCCTGATATGTCAGGTGCAGCTGGCGTATCATCTCAAGCATCTCATCCTGCTGGCTTTGGAACCCATGAACCTCAGCCTAAATGGTCTGCTGGAAGTCCAACTGCTGCTGCTGATAACTATAGAGGTCCTCCCGAAGGCCGTGAACGTCAGCCCAGAGCTGGGAGAACTCCTCGCGTGTAACTCCATCAGCTGGCTCCTCCTCAGAGCTGGAGGACTCTGGACGCTGCTGTTGGTGCAGAAGGAACCCAAGTCGAACCTGTATTTTGATAATGGCAAAAGGGTTCAAAAGTTAAGAGATAATGTTTATCTAACATGTTACTCAAGTGTGCAGGAAAAGTCCTAGCGAAGGACTGCTAGGCACCTGACGAAGGAATGCCAGGATACAAAGCCCTAGTGAAGGACTGCTAGGCACCTGGCGAAGGAATGCCAGGATACAAAGCCCTAGCGAAGGATTGCTAGGCACCTGGCGAAGGAATGCCAGAGTACAAAGACCTAGCGAAGGACTGCTAGGTACCAGGCGAAGGGCAGCTTGGTACTGAAGACTTGGCGAAGGATAGCTAGGCACCTGGCAAAGGGATGCTGGGCAAAAGTCCAACCAGAGGAGCCGGTTGGCATCAGGTAAATTCTCCCGAGAGGAGTAGGTGAGGACGCGTTCCCCGTCGAGGGAACAGTAGGCGTCGATTAGACCTAGGGCGCCATTTTGGAGACCCAAAGTCAGAACCAAGACAGCTAAGGCTGTATAAAACTAACATATTATTGCTCTATGTTATTTTGGACTAACCCTGGATGCAGGACCGAAGGAACGAGTGTCTGCAGCTCAAAGAGCCTCAAAGGAGTGAGGCAGAAGCTGAGTAGGGCGCCCGGAGTGTCCCGGGTGCCCCCAAGGTGAATACAAAAGAAGTGGAGCAAATTACACATCAACAGCTCATGGGCGGGGCGCCCCCGTGCTCCCGGGCGCCCCCATGCTCCCGGGCGCCCCGGATGGTCCGGGTACCCCGAGCTCAAGCTAACGAAGTGGATCAACTTCAAGCCAGCGAGAAGCCAGCGGATCAAGTCAACCCGGGCGCCCCCAGCGTCCCGGGCACCCCCGTCAAAGTCTGATCCCGAGTTTGAAGGGATCAGAGCTGACCGAGAGGAGCTCGGATCAGATGACACGAGAGGGGGGGGCCGACGTTCCGGGCGCCCCCAGGGGCTATAAAAAGGCCCTCGACCCCAAGGCTTCAAACAACAATTCTTCCAACGCATTCACGCTCTTCTACTCCCGCGCTCTGCTCCGGAAACCTCCCGACTCGAGATACAAGCGCCGACGACGTCCCCTTGCTTCGAAAATATAATCTACACCGGACGTCGGTAACGAATAACTGTTTTTAAGTTTACTGTACTATTCTTATAATACATTTTGTAAACTGTTTTTGCGCACATATAGAATTGCCCGCAGTAAAAGGGTCAACGACCGTGGGCCTTGGAGTAGGAGTCGACCGCGACTCCGAACCAAGTAAAAAACTTGGTGTTCGCGTGTGTGATGATTTAATTAATTCCGCTACTAATTCTCTTTTACGAATCCGAACGTTTTACGATATTCACCCCCCTCTATCGTTTCTCTCGATCCAACAAGTGGTATCAGAGCGGGGTAGCTCAAATTTGGTGCAACCAGCAATTTGGGAATTTTTCAGATTTTTATGAAATCTTTTTAATATTTTTTTGTTGTTCGAAATTTTCTTTTAATCGAGGTTGGTGCAACACCCCTCGACAAATATTTCTCTTTTACTTCCCGCACTACTAATCCAAGACCAAGTCTTGGGATATCTCTTTCTTTTTTGTTTCAGATAAATGACCATGCAAGAAGGCTTCAGCACCGCAAGACCGCCGCTTTTTAGTGGAGAGGACTTCCCCTACTGGAAGAGCAGAATGGAGGTCCACCTGAAAACTCAGGTGGACATGTGGATAATCATCCAGTTCGGACTAGAGATTCCAAAGAATACTGAAGGAGTACCTCAGACCTACACAGAGTGGGACGCCGATCTGAAACGGAAGATTGAAGCTGATGCAAAGGCGATTCAGACCCTCCAATGCGGCTTAACGAAAGAGGAGCTGAACCGGGTGGGTCCATTCAACAGTGCCAAGGAGTTGTGGGGGAAACTGATCGAGCTGCACGAAGAACTTCAGACACTCGGATCAGCAAGAGAGATCTCCTCCTGAACAAGTTGTATACGATCAAGATGAATGACAATGAAACGGCAGCTCAGCTCCACGCCCGAATTCAGGAACTATTGAACGGACTACACACAATCGGTCACAAGGTAGAAAACCGTGACCTGATAAGGTATGCTCTCAATGCTTTCCCAAGAAACACCTTGTGGGCATCAATGGTAGATGCATACACGGTTTCAAGGGACCTTTCAAAAATTAAACTAGACAAATTGTTTTCTGAACTTGAGTTGCATGAGCAGACTAACTGCACCATGGCCGAGAAAGGTATTGCCTTTATTGCAGGTAAAGCTGGAAAGGTATCCAAGAAGAAATCTCAACCTGCACCCAAGTCTGACTCAGACTCAGACTCAGAAGACGAAGAAGGAGATCGACCTAAGCTGGTCCGACTGGCCCGGAACTACTACAAGGAATTGAAGAACCAAACCAACAGAAGGAAAGCCAGCCGAAGAAAGGATGAACCAGCAGAACCCTCAAATGAAAAGAACAAGCCCAACGTGACGTGTTACGAGTGCAAGAAGAAGGGCCACTACAAGACCGAATGCCCCAACCTGAAGGAAACAAAGAAGACGAGGAAGAAGAAGGCACTTCAAGCAACGTGGGACGAGTCCTCCTCCGAAGAAGAAGAAGAGGTCCCACAGTCGAACCTGCTCGCGCTAACTGCCTCAGAAAAAATCGAGACCGAGTCAGAATCGGAACAGGACGACGGCAGACTAACATTTTCAGACGACGACGAAATTAAGGTAAGTGGTTTTTCTAAAAGCCAGTTAAATGAGTTAATTTCTTATCTTTCTCGAGATTTGGCGAAAGCTAAACTCCGAGTCGAATCCCTCCGACAGGAAGTAAAACTCCTGAAAGAGGGAGCTGACTCTAGATCCTTAACTGAGAATATTCATGAAGGAACCTCTACTCAAGTTGAAAAACTTAAGAAAGAGAACTCCTCACTGAAAACTCAAGTTAAGGACCTTAGATCAGCTTTAGAACGATTCACCTCTAGTTCCAAGGGTCTTGACATGATTCTTGGAAAACAGAAATCGGTTCTAAATCGATCCGGACTAGGCTATAGAACCAAATATAGACAAAGATCCTACTATGCTGTACTGAACCAGTCCAGAAATAAAGTTCAGGCATGGGTACCTAAACTGTACTTGAACAAACAAACTGGATCAAATCAGTATTGGATCCCAAGGACAAGATTCACATCTTGCCAAATCATTATCGTGGCTATAGTCCAGGGGGAGCCAAATTAAAAATCATATTTATTGTTAGATAGAATTCAATTCTTGTTTTCAAATTGCATGTTTGCTTGTTTATTTAATTTCTGCAATTTACCATGCTTAGACTTAGGACTGGCTAGTTTAAGGACCCAACCAACTTAACTGAAAATTGACAACATAGTATTGGGAGGAGGTGAGATGATAGTACGTTAGGAAAGCCAATTCTAATAAGGTCAAGTATACTCTACTTGGTCTCTTTAGATTGGTGAAACTAGCCGAAGTTACCGATCCAAGACCCAAACTAGTTAAACAAAAAATTTTCAGATAATAATTTTGAAAATGAAATTTCATTAAAAGGCTTTGTCAAGGAAAGGGTTGATGATCCAATAAGGCTACGGCCAAAGAAGGCCTAGTGTCTCGCCTAGACCCGACCACGGTTGGGAACCGACGGTTCGACGATTCGGAACCGCCGGTTCGACGGTTCGTGGGAGGTCGACCCTTAACCTTAATCGCCCAAGACGGTTACGGTTCACGGTTCGGAACCGCCGGTTCACGCTCCGGTTCACGGTTCGCCATGGTTCGTCACGGTTCAAGATTATTATATTAAAAAAATTAAAAATTAAAAAAAATTAAAAAAAATAAATTTTATTAAAAAAGGGCTTGCACTTATATAAGTTGCCTACGTATCCCCTTAGGGTATAGGGGAATTAAAGCCCACGTAGTTCTTTTACATTTTTACCCTTTTACATTTTTTACATTTTTACCCTTTCTCACTCACTTGCATTTCCTCCCGTTCCCGTTGTATTTGTTCCTTCAGTATCAAATTCTTCGACTTCGTCTTCTGAAAATTGCATTCCTTGGATTCGCTTCTCGGCACTGGTCCAATCATCAAGTAATGCTTGAGCTTCCAATGAGTCGGGAGACATAGTTGATCGTCGTTCATCTAATATGTTGCCGTCGGCACTGAACGTCAACTCCACAGCAACAGTCGACACTGGAGAAGCTAAAATTTCTTTTGCGATCACGGAGAGAACGGGAAAGCTTTGAGCCTTCTGTGACCACCACTTCAAGATGTCGAAGTCTTCGCTATCTGCTTCATTAAAATCAAAAGAAGTCGTAAAATAATTCTCAAGTTCCTGTGTGGAACTTGAGGATCCTCGTGGACGTTTCGTCCGTTCTTTTAATAAAAGTTGGGCTTTTGTAAGTTTTAAATTAGTAGTAGTAGGTTGTTGTGTTTCAGAAATATTAGTTTGTGTTCCATATTTAACATAATATTGATTATAAAGATCATATAAATAATTTTTAATATTATATACAATATTAGCTGGATCCGGAGAGGAAGAATCTTTAATAGGAATTAATGCATCATAATATAAAGTTAACATTTCTTGTAAAACTTCTAATTTAAATCTAGGATCTAAAGCAAATGCAATTAAATAAATTTCAAGAATTAAATAAAAATATTTTTCCCATTTAGTTTTCATAGCCAGTGGCGTAGCCAGGATTATTGATCAGGAGGGACGATTTTCCACCGAGAGAAATAATTTTCGAAAATTTCAAGCCTTAGTGTAAATTGGTCAACATCAAAACTTAGACACGAGACATCAAATATATACAAGACCTAACTTAACCCAATTAATCGACATCAAAATTATTCGGGATACTTATATAAATTTAATTCGACCATAATTTAATCAAATCAACTCCAAATCATTTCAGATTTAAACCAATATAATCCTTAGATAGAAGACATCAAATATACATAGGGTCTAACTTAATTCAGTAGATCAACATCAAAACTATCCGGGATACTTATATAAATTTGATTCGACCATAATTTGACCAAATCAATTTCAAATCAATCTCGGTTTGAACCAATATAATCCTTATCTCGGCACCTACCTGTTAGATTGATTTCAAACCCGATCCAATTTTAATTTAGTGTTTTCACTTCGTATTGTATGATTTAGTTCGTTCGTTTATTATTATTTATTTTGTTTTTAAAATTCAATACTTAACCTTCAAAATCAAGATATTTTCTCATAAAAATTATACCAATGAATAGTTTAGGTCATAAACTTTCCAAATATATAATCAATTTTAATTTTCGGACACGATGATAAATTAAAATTAATCAGTTAAAATACCTTTTATATATACATATATATATATATATAAGGTATTTTAAATATATATATATATATATATATATATAGTCAGGGGGCGTGGCTACGCCAATGTTCATAGCTATTATACATAAAGTTAAAGCTTCATCATTTACATGTTCATTTAATATTAATACTATACTACAAAAATTTACTAAAATTAAATGAGCAGTAGGATAATAAACACCAGAAAGTTGTTCAGTTGCATCGTTAAAAACTTTTAAAATTTCACAAATACTACTACAAATATTCCATTGTTGTGAAAATAAATATATATTAGTATTACTATTTTGTGCAAAAAATAAACATAATAAATCTTTATATTGAAAAGAATATTGTAATAATTGATATGTTGAATTCCAACGTGTTGGAACATCACGTGGAAATTTTTTTGGTCGCATTCCATTAGCTTTACAAAATCTACCCCATTGTTTCATCATAGATGGATGGGACCATAAGTATGAAATTGCGGTTCTAATTGGTTGAATGTAATTTTGTAAAAGTTTTAATCCATCTTGAACACATAAATTTAAAATATGGCATACACAACGAATATGAAAAAATAAACCACCAATGACAGGTTGACAAATAAATTTTAATTCATCTATTGAAGCGGTATTAGAACTAGCATTATCTAATGATATTGAAAATATTTGATGAGTCAATCCATATTCTTCTAAAACTATGTGTAATAATTGTGCAATGTTATGAGCAGTGTGTGATTCGTCAAAAATTCTATAAGCTAATAATCTTTTTTGAAGGATCCAAGAGTTATCAATCCAATGACATGTTATACCCATATAAGAATGAGTTTGCCAATGATCACTCCAAATATCGGAACATAAAGAAACTTTATTATTTAATTTACTAAATTCTTCAATTAAATTCTTTTTTCCTTGTTTTACTAATCTTTTAATTGTATGAGTTAGTGTAGTCCTAGGTACACGTTTAGCAGCAGGATTAAGAGATTCTTTACAAAAATCTTCAAATATGCATTTAGATCCAAAACTAAAAGAAATATGTTCTACGGAAACAAATTTAGCTAATGATTCTCTTAATTTATTATCTGAATATAAAAATAAACCAGAATCAGTACTACTACCGCTAGAAAATCTATATAATTATGTTTGAGAGCGGTCAAGCCCATATTCCGTCGGGTGCTTCGTTTCTACATGTCGTTTCAACGACCCATAGCCGCCGCCGGCTTGGAATTTGTAGGAAGCATTACAATGCATGCATTTTGCACGCATTTCTCCCGACGGAAGTGTGACCTTCTCAAAATGTTTAGTGAAAATAGACGATTTTAAAGGAGGATTATCCCGAACCATAGAAGTAATCGCATCGGTACTTCCTTGTGTTTCGGGAATCGGAGGGCGTTGGGGCTGAGCCTCGGTCTCATCATCGGTAGATTGAATTTGAAGGTTGGGATCCTCGTATGCAATTTCTTTTCCACTCCAAGATCGAGATGATGAAGCTCCGTGATCTCCTTCCATTATCGTCGATGAAGAACAAGGAGAGAAGTTGAGAGTTAGAGAGTTGAGAATGAGAGATTGAGAGAAGAGAAGTTGTTTTGTGAGTGAAAATGATGAAATGAGCTCCCTATTTATAGAGTTCGGATCATAACGGTCACTAAATCATAGTCATTCATCAAAAAACGGTCAAATGATCTCATCCGTCCAAAAAAAAATCAAAAAATTGCCCAACGGCACTGAACCGGCGATTCAGTGTCGTTGGAACCGACGGTTCACGGTTCCGGGGGCCTGGAACCAGAATCGGCCCGGCGAACCGGGTCAACGGGCCAACCGGCCCGTTGACCCGGGCCGGGTCCGGGCTAGACCCGGCCCGGGGTCGGGTCTAGTCTCGCCAAGACCTGGAAGTCGATTTCTGAAATTCAAATTCAAATTATTCTTTGTAAAATTTAAATCTAACACAAATTTTCAGTTACGTATAGATTCAAACATTTTTTAAAATAAATTCAATTATTTTCAAAATTAATTTAAGTTTTTTAAAATAAATCACAATTTTTTTCTACCAAAACCTGTCTCTCAAAACCTGTAAGGCTAACGTGATTGACAATCCTAAATTGGGTGAGACGGCAAACTTAATCAAAATTCAATTAAATAACTGCATTTTTTTTAACGGCAGTGACTTAACGCTTGTCAAACCTTGGTCAAACCTTGGTCAAAGCAGTCAAATCATGATCAAAATGGTCAAACCTTGGTCAACGTAGTCAAATCATGATCAAAATAGTCAAACCATAGTCAAATCATTTCAAATCATGGTCAAAACCAATTAAACCATGGTCAAATGATGAGAAGACAACAAAGATGCCAATCCACACTCAATTCGGGGCGCCCGTGACTCCTCGGGCGCCCCCCCCCCCCATGACTTTCTCTTCTCTCATGGCAAAAAGCTGCCTTTGTCACTTGACCGGGGCGCCCGGAACCTTGCGGGCGCCCCCAGTACCAGTCAAAGCAGCAAAGCTGCAATGACCAACCCTAACCTGGGCGCCCGGACCATTTCGGGCGCCCCCAATAAACTTAGGGCCCTGCCAATGGCAGAAGGCCCTGACCCGGGCGCCCGGAAGCTCCCGGGCGCCCTGGCTAAAGCTCTATAAAAGGGGACCCGAACCCCTTCTTCTTGCCACACCAAAAACCATCCTCCTCTCTAACTTTCTTCCTTCCAAGGAGACCAAGTGACTCTCGTGCTTCCTCAACTTCAACTATGCCTCCCCGTGTAACGACCCGGAAATTTTTTTAATATTTCTTTAAAATATTGAGCATGTCTAGATAATATTCCGAGGGACCTAGAAATATTAATACGAATTTTAGCCTAGAAATCCATGTTTTCTCATTTAAATTGGGAAAAATAAGCACTAATGGGCCTTATATGGGCTTTCTAGTACCATGATTATGGGTGAATTTTAGGTAAAAATTTATAGAAATATAAAGGGGTTTTAATGAGAAATATTAACATAATTATGGGGGAATTTTTAAGGAATTTTTGAAATAATAGAAAATAAAATAAAAAAATTAGTGCATATACCAAGGATTGAACCTTGGACCTCTTGTACAATCATGCATGCACTAACCAATTCACCTAGCAAGGGAGTGCTATGAGGGAATGAAGTGGATTTTAGTTAAGACTTGGGGAAAGGAAGAGTCACATGAGAGGAGGCACCATGTCTCTTCATTTGCCCTCTTCATTGAGCATAAATGAGAGATAACTCAATACTTGGGAGTTACTTCTCTTCTTTTCATCCACCAAGCCTTCTCTCCTTCTTCCTCCCTCTCCTAGCCGAAACCCCAAGCCCCTCTTTTCCCTTGGAAAACTCCACAAGAAGGCCTCATCTTCAAGATCTAGAGGTTTCACAAGGTTACAAAGGCTAGGGGTGGTCAAGAGACAACAAGATCTTCATCTTCCTTCCCATCTAAGGTCTATAACCAAGATCAACCAAGGTAAGACTCCCTCACCTGTGGTGTAATACTTCTCCTTGTTATTGATTATAATATGAAGTTTGGTTTGGGTTTGATGTTGAGAAAACCATGACTTGGACCCCTATAACTTTCGTCCACTATGGTTCTTGGGTCCAAGATGATGTTAAAAATTTCACTCATGCTTTCTAATGTTGTCTCATGATGAATATAGGTTAAAAATAGGATTTGGAGAATTTTGGGGGTACCCTAGTACCCTTAGGGTTTTCGGCCACCACCATGATCCCATGGTTAGGGTTGGATCTAACCCTTCAAGTGCATGTCTTGTATACCCTCATGATACAAGGGAGGTTGAGGATATTTCATGTGAATTTTCACATGGCCTAGAGACCCTACAAGTTTCGACCAAGATGGATAATAGGGCAAGGAGTTAGGGTTTGTTGCAAGTATGGGTTTCAATGGCTCCTATGGTATGGTATGGATGGTGTTAGATGTTTAATTGGAATTTTTATGAATTTTCCATGGACCCATGGTCCATGTAGGTTTTGGCCAACCCTAGGAAGAAGGGCTAGGAGTTAGGGTTAACCCTAAAACATGAGCCCTAATAGCTTCCTATGACTTTATAAGTAATGTATGGTCTTTTATTTACCTTATGCTACCTTACATGTCATTTGAATGGTTGAACCCTTCCCTTACAAGTTTCGTCCAAGCCATGTAAATGGGGTTTAGGTGGAGTTAGGGTTTCAAGAATGATGGTTTATGGCTTATTATGATATATAGGTTCAAGCATGTGGTAGAAATTATGTTACCTTTAACCCTAACCTTAGGTGTTATAGTTCATGTTTGATATGTTTATGTTAGATGCCATGGTTATTTTATGTATCATGATCATGCAAGTTAGATGAATTAGGAGAATGGTCTATGTGAAAATGTCATGTTTTATGAACATAATGCAATGTTTACCTTATGTATCATGATCATGCAAGTTAGATGAATTAGGAGAATGGTCTATGTAAATATGCTATGTTTTATGAATACAATGCAATGCTCACCTTATGTACCATGATTATGCAAGCACTATGAACAAGAATGATGTTTATGTAAACATGTCATGTTTATGAATGAAGATAATGCTATGCCTTACGGCATCATGATGTTATGCATTAACTATGAACGATGAAAGGTCAAGTATGATTTATGTCATGCTTCATATAACAAGGTTATGCTATGTTTAAATATGCTATGAATGTTCCATGAATAATGAAGCATGTGAAGTTATTTTACTTTATGAATGAGCTTGTACCGGACCGAAGTATGGGTCCAAGGGATGGGTACCTTAAGAACGCCCCGGTTCTGGACTACCGACTATGCTGTCCACGGTTCTGGCACTACCGAAGCTGTGCAACAGGGATGGGCACCTTAAGAACGCCCCGGTTCTGGGACTACCGACTATGCTGTCCTTACCCTAGTAGGTCGGGGCTCGCTACCTCGTATTTACTTAGGGATGCGCGCTTATAATGTATGTATGTGGTACAAGCCGGGGACCCCAATGATGTTATGATTATGTTTAAGTATTTAAAAGTATGATTTTAAAAGTAAGCATCCTTATGTATATGCATTCGACTCATGCATTCATTCATGTTATGCATCATGCCCGATAGAATATGTTTTACGCCCATGTCATATGTTAAGAATGATGCATGATAGTAGATGTTTTATGCTTAAGTTATGTTAAGAATATGCCTATGGTTTAAGTTATGTATCATGCCATGTTAAATATGTTTTATGTTTATATGTATGCCATGTATCATGCCATGTTAAATATATTTTATGTTCATATGTATGCCATGTATCATGCCATGTTAAATATGTTTTATGTTTATATGTATGTCATGTATCATGCCATATTAAGGATGGTTGATGACTTATGCTTGTGATTCATGCCAAGTACCAAGTTATGTTAATGTTTTGTGTGCTCATGTTTAAGTGACGAATGGTTTTAGTGAGTAGGAAAGAGTCTTACTAAGCCTATGTGCTTATAGTCTTATTTCCTTATACCGCAGATCAAGCAAGAGGACAATAGGGGAAGCAGCAGGAGGGACAAGAGTATGTGTGTGGTAGTGACTTGGCCAAGAAAGAGAAATATTTACAAGTCTTTTGCTAAAACTTTGAGTTTGCTACTTATGCGCTTAATGAATGACTTATGTGACTTTATGATATGATGTTAAGTATGATATGATGTTAAGTATGATGTTATTATGCTAAGTTCCCTGTCACCATGTTAGGAAGGATAGTTAGGTGCATGTGTGTGTAAGATTTAAGTATTCCGCTGCCTTACGATGTTCACATGCCGTAAGTATGTTATCGTAACGCCGCTTTATGGAAATAAAAGCGGGCGTTACACCCCGAGCGGCCACTCGGTACAATTTTCATTTCCTTTTTCTTTCTCGCATTTATTTTTCTTAAATTCCCTCTTCTAAAATGCATGCTTCGTAACTTAGAAAACGCCGAACAAACCAAGCGAACCCCGGTACCGAACCTAGTCCCGATCCTAGGTTCCCGACTCTAGAACTCTGTAATAGGTTTGCTCGAACCACATACAAACCCATAAAAACTAGCTATCTCAATAGACAATTCTTCACCCAATCTTATCCCTTGGCAATGAATGTGATAAACTTTTACCAACTCGATAACCTCGTATTCTGTACTCATCCTATTAATACAACATTATGTGCAGAATTCTATAATAATATAGTCAGACAAGACCAACTCAGCTTTGACACCACAGTCCAAGGGTTGCCTCTAACCATCACGCCTTCCCTACTTAACCAATTTCTTGGATTACGAGTCTCTCAATCCACCTTTTGTTGCTATCCGCCTAGGGACCCCCCATTTGATGCTCCCTACTCTCACATTACCTTAGACACTCTCCACTCCTACTTCTATAGGGAAGCTAGAAATCCCGTAGATAGACGATTCCAGTCCGTTGACCTTCAGGTCCAAGACTACTCCCTGTATAGAGTTTTGGTCCGCTGCATCCTACCCTTATCCACAAGGGACGTCGCGACCATGCGACCATTTCACACATTCTTATTGTATGCGTTGATCCACCATCTAGACATTGACATTGGCCTTCATATGTTCCACGCCATCTTACACGCCTCCAGTGTCACCACTTAGGGTCGAGTACGCACCCCCTTCTGTCACATTATCACCTTCATCCTTCATCACCACGGTCGTAACATTACCGTAGGTGAAATGACCGAGATGATCGATTTCGACGAGATAGGATTTAGGAACTTTTCCTTAGCTGGTATAGAGGTCTCGACTACCGGGGTTCTGTTATGGAGACGCCAGCGAGCCAGACAGCAGATCGACTCTGACGAGGATGTTGAGGTCGACGTCGGAGATTGGGCAGCCGAGGTGTTAGTAATATGAGAGAAGTGTCCTAAGGCAATCGCCTTATGATTGTAATCATTTATTTTAATAAATGAATATTCAGTATTTGAGTATACATGTCGTGTATTTGATTGAGATCTTAAACTCATTTACTGAATGTCCGCAATACAATTCACAGCATGAGAGAATTTGTGATGAATTCACAACTAGTGATTATCTCTACATATGCAATTGTGAAGTATTGAAATTGTCCCTAGTCGATGAATTGATAAATAAGGACACTATCAATTCTGTTGAGACTAGCATGGGTTATTCTCTAATCTGCTGATTCTCACTAGCTGGTGACATTGGGATGTCCGGAGATAAACATGAATGCTAGTTAAGGGAACTAGTTCATTGGAGTGACTGGCTGTAAAACTTCACATGGTAGTCTACATATAGACATGTCAGTGAAGTTCTCACTGCAGCTTAAGTGCGATGTTCCTTTGACTTGCGGTGTTCAAGTCATCTTGGTCATGGAGACTTATACTTTAACATCTTAAGCAAGCATCTCCAAGGAGGTGTGGACCCAGGATGGTTGGGTATAAGCCGAAGTGCCCGAAGATGTTTGAACATCCTACAAAGGATTCACCACTCCTTGCGAGGGGATGTATACCCAAGGTCTATCATCGAATTGTTACTCAAGGCCTCTGCCAGAGCATGACATGTTCAGAGTATGAGTCTCTGAAATACATGAGAGTAATTAGAATCCATTGGATGAGAAAGACATTACTTGGGCTAAGTGTGACGTAGTCAGCCTAGTAGGGACTGACACTTATAAACCATGTCCTGAACCAAGTGGGTATAAGATGGTGAAGGGAATGGGGCACGATTCATTATAGCTGCTGAAGGGTTTCAGAATTATTTTTGAGGTCAACCGTTGATCTTTCGATTAATTGGGGGTCATGATGTACTACTAGGTGCCACTCATGATCGTTCTATAATTGGTTGATTATAGACGGCCAACATAAATCTAAAGCCTATTTAGTCACACGCACTACGAGTAATCCGAGGGATTTAAAATGAGTTGAAAATTAGATTTTCCGATCAAGAGAGATAAGTCGAATATGAATTTATCAAAGACGTATCGGAAGCTTAAAATAGCTAAGTCTTTTGAAGACTTAATGGACGAATTAAATGAGTTTAATTCGTGAGGAATCGGCTTTGGTTTGGCCGGCCAAAGAGGGTCCCCACCCTCTTTGGTTTGGCCGGCCACAATAAGAGGGAAGAACCAAATTGTTTGGTTCAAATTTATAAAATAAACCACGCGTGGTTTGTTTTATAAAATTATGGATACAGAAATTTATATAAAGAAATTTTATATAAAGAAATTTATAGAAATTTATTCTTTTTATGGAAATTAAAATGAACCATGGATTGGTTTATTTTATTTTATAAAATCAATTATGAATTGATTTTTCCATGATAAGAAAAATTTATAAGATAAATTTCTTGTAAAAATTTATTCCATAATAAAAGGGGAGACATGGTTGTTTTTATTATAAATTAAGTTATAATAAAAACTTGGTATAACGGAATAATTCATAGAAAATTTATAAGATAAATTTCTTATGAAAAATTTATTCCGTTAAAAAGGAGACTTGGCGATAAAGAGGCTACTATATAAAGGTGCAAAGGCAAGGCTTGGAAATTAATTTCAAGTGATCAAGGATTCTTGCCTAGCCTCTTTTCCTCTCCTTCTCTCCCTCTCCCTCCTCAAGTGGGTGCCGGCCCTAGAGAGCTCCCCTAGGGTTGTCGTGAGCCACCTCCACCAAGAAGAAGCCGAAGAAGAAGAAGCGGACGCAACTCCTTACTTCCTCCCGGAATCCGGATTCCGTTCTTCGTTTGGTGGTTAGCTCTCATCTCTCTCTCTTGATATTCTTGTCGTGCCTTTGGAGAATCTAGTAGTTCTTGTCGGCACAAAATTCGTGGCTTTGCGAAGTCATCCCGAAGAAAACTCGGCGTGGACGCGAATAGAGGCGGAGCTTCCAAGGGACGCTACGGTTGGATCTCGTCCCTTACATCGAGTTACGTGAGGTATCAAGTAAATTAGTTTACTTTCTGTACAATTTTAAATGTATGATCATGTCTTCACAACATAAGGTTGCATGCTAGATACGTGGTTAAAATAATTTGTGAAATTATTTATGCTAAACCTTCCGCTCATGTAATTAAAATTTAAAATTACAAACCCGTATCCATGTCAACATGCACTCGGTCCCAACACGAGGTCCGTGAGCACATGGACGAGCCCCCACCACCAACCATCGACCAGCGCTTCGCACAGATGCAGACAAAGATCCACAGTCTCCGAGAGGAGGCCGAGGCCTACCACGTTGAGCAGATGGGCACTCGTAGAGCCGATCGAGAAGTGGCTGATGCACGATACATTGAGATGATGTCGCTTCTCAGAGCATGGTAGCCTGGCTCATCTGACCACCCTGGCCCGTCTTCATAGTTAGACTATTCTAGCAGATGAATTGTATTAGTAACTAAGACTTGACTCATGTTTGACTCTACTGGTCCTCTCTTTGACCAGTTAACTAGTAGGCTTGACTAGTTGTTTAATCTTAAGTATCTGATCTTGATTATGCTTAGTAGAATAGGTTAACTCTACTTTTGATTTCCTAATTGCTTTACTTATTTTAAATCAGTTTCTGAAATAAGTTCTTTTTCAAAATCAGCTATTAATTAGTTTGAAAATTTTGTTTCTTTTCCGACTTAGTTTTATTTTCAAAAACTACCCATTTCAAAACTAGGGCTTTTTCGCAAATGGACTTAGCCTAGGCCCTAACCCTAGAACTGCATGCACCTATAGATTTAGAAGTCAGCATCTCACAAGCACCTTAGGGTACTTTTTGATTGATAACCTAGAATGGGTTGAGATGCTTAGGTCTTTGTCTTAATTCAAGATGCTTTAAGTCAGTGCATCTGCAGTAATTGGGGCACTAAATGCAACTTAAACAACAATCAAGTCAAGTATCAAGTTTAGGAAATCTAACTTGAACAGAACACTTAACTTGACTAACCCAAGCAAAAACTACTGTTTATAATAGTTAGTAAGTAGCTAACTGGGTTAGACAGGACCCTAAAAGAGATAATTGAAACTGATTTGGTTTAGTTCAAATCCTGAATTGGTTCAGTACAACAAATTATGCAGTTCAATTTTTTGCTATTATGCAATCTTTTTGCTATATTTCTTTATTTTTGATATATGGCAAAGAGGGAGAGATAGGAAAGGAGAGAGTTTAAATTTCTTTTCTAGTTTAAATTTCTTTTCTAAATCCAATTCTAGTTTAAATTTCTTTTCTAAATCCAATTCTAGTTTAAATTTCTTTTCTAAATCCAAAATTTCAAACTCCATCCTTTATTCAAAAAGTACTAAGTTTTCAAAAATTCTCTTAAGTACTTAAAACTTAAAGTTTTCAAAAATTTTCCTAAGTATTTAAAACTTAAAGTATTTAAAACTTAAAGTTTTCAAAAATTTTCCTAAGTACTTAAAACTTAAGTTTTCAAAATTTTTCCTAAGTACTTAAAACTTAAGTTTTCAAAAATTTTCCTAAGTACATTAAGCTTAAATTTTCAAATCTTTTCTATGAGTATAAATTTTCCAAAGTACACAACTAAAATTATTTTGGAAAATATGTCCTTAAAGTTTCTGTTGAAAATTGTTCTAAGTAAAATCAATCTTTAGACTTAGAAGTTAGCTTCAAAACCCCACGAACTTTTGAAAAAGCTAGGGGGAGATTCCTTCCAGGGGGAGGAAACAAAATTTCATTTTATATGTACTGATTAAACTTAACTTTTTGAACCAGGGTTGCCATAAATCAAAAAGGGGGAGATTGTTGGTGCAGAAGGCACCCAAGTCGAACCTGTATTTTGATAATGGCAAAAGGGTTCAAAAGTTAAGAGATAATGTTTATCTAACATGTTACTCAAGTGTGCAGGAAAAGTCCTAGCGAAGGATTGCTAAGCACCTGGCGAAGGAATGCCAGGATACAAAGCCCTAGCGAATGACTGCTAGGCACCTGGCGAAGGAATGCCAGGATACAAAGCCCTAGCGAAGGATTGCTAGGCACCTGGTGAAGGAATGCCAGGGTACAAAGACCTAGCGAAGGACTGCTAGGCACCAGGCGAAGGGCAGCTTGGTACTGAAGACCTGGCGAAGGACAACTAGGCACCTGACGAAGGACTGCTGGGCAAAAGTCCAACCGGAGGAGCCGGTTGGCATCAGGTGAATTCTCCCGAGAGGAGTAGGTGAGGACGCGTTCCCCGTCGAGGGAACAGTAGGCGTCGGTTCGACCTAGGGCTCCATTTTGGAGACCCAAAATCAGAACCAAGACAGCTAAGGCTGTATAAAACTAACATATTATTGCTCTATGTTATTTTGGACTAACCCTGGATGTAGAACCGAAGGAACGAGTGTCTGCAGCTCAAAGAGCCTCAAAGGAGTGAGGCAGAAGCTGAGTAGGGCGCCCGGAGTGTCCCGGGCGCCCCCAAGGTGAACACAAAAGAAGTGGAGCAAATTACACTTCGACAGCTGATGGGCGGGGCGCCCCCGTACTCCCGGGCGCCCCGAGCTCAAGCTAACGAAGTGGATCAACTTCAAGCCAGCGGATCGAGTCAACCCGGGTGCCCCCAGCGTCCCGGGCGCCCCCGTCAAAGTCTGATCCCGAGTTTGAAGGGATCAGAGCTGACCGAGAGGAGCTCAGATCAGATGACACGTGGGGGGGGGCCCCCAGGGGCTATAAAAAGGCCCTCGACCCCAAGGCTTCAAACAACAATTCTTCCAACGCATTCACGCTCTTCTACTCCCGCGCTCTGCTCCGGAAACCTCCCGACTCGAGATACAAGCACCGACGACGCCCCCTTGCTTCGAAAATACAATCTACACCGGACGTCGGTAAAGAAGAGCTGTTTTTAAGTTTACTGTACTATTCTTGTAATACATTTTGTAAACTATTTTTGCGCACATATAGAATTGCCCGCAGTAAACGGTCAACGACCGTGGGCCTTGGAGTAGGAGCCGACCGTGACTCCGAACCAAGTAAAAAACCTGGTGTTCGCATGTGTGTTGATTTAATTAATTCCGCTGCTAATTCTCTTTTACAAATCCGAACGTTTTACGATATTCACCCCCTCTATCGTTTCTCTCGATCCAACAGCTGCCTCCAGACGAACTCTCCCTGCCTACACTCGATACTTGCCAAGGATAGCTGGCGTGTGCCAATCTGATCATAATCCTTGGATAGGTGTCGGACCTGACTGCTAGATGTATGGATACCCCAAGACTCAAAGAACTCGGTCAGGACATGGCAAAAAGACATGTAAATTTTCCCATTGACACTATGGAAAAAATGACAAATGGCTGTAAATACATGCAGGGAGACATCAATATCTAATATCCTCTCCAGGGCATACATCATCACCAAATGTGGCAGTCTAATCCTAGCCCGCCCCTTGATGACGATGGGCAAAAAAACACTCTATCAAAATTTTGTACAACACATGGCTAAATGGACTCATATGTTTGGAATAAAAGATGCGCTCTGTGTCATGCCGATGCCTCCTAAAGTAATGCATATGAATCTGATCTATGGTAACGTCATGCAGAGAGAGAGGCTCAACAACAATAGGGAAGTAAGTGGATGCATTATGTGATATCCTACACCCTAAAAATTCACCTAAGATGATGAGTGAGAAAGGAATGCGAAAGTTAAATGACTTCAGGCCCAAGGGCACTGAAATTCATTTATTTTAAAAATATTTTTTTTATATTTAATCAGTATGTATTAATTTAATTATTTATAGAGTCTGAAGTTGTTTGATTTCAAGTCCTCCTAGGATGACTTCAAGCCCTGCATTTGTATCTGAAATTATGTATTTTGATAGATTTTTTTATATATTAATATATTTATTAAATATTATTTATTATATTAATTTTGATTAATAAAATATTAAAAAATTATCTCTTTATATTTTTGAAATCATGTTGAAAGAGATGTTTCTTTTAACTGTGCCCAAGATGCAGTCATATTTATACATCTTTGTGTGCCAACTGATACGGTTAGAGAACATAACTGAAAATTATTGGTACTAAGTTTGCATATCAGAAATAACATCTCCTATGTAAATTCTAAATAGAGATATCAAGTATGGAAAAATCTAAGTATCCTAGGTCCATCAGTGAGTTTTCACCAAAACCCACTGATTCATCATAGAAAACTTCTATTGCAACATAATTTATAATCATTAAAAGTTTGGACACCAAAAATACCATCTCTTAGCTCAACTCTAACTATTGATATTGGATTTTGAGAAATCCAAATATCCTAGGTCCATCAGTGGGTTTTGGTGAAAACCCACTGATAGACCTAAAAATCTCCTATTGCAACATAATTTATAATCATTAGAAGTTTGGACACCAAAAATACCATCTCCTAACTCAACTCTAACTATTGATATTGGATTTTGAGAAATCCAAATATCCTAGGTCCATCAGTAGGTTTTGGTGAAAACTCACTGATTGACCTAAAAATCTCCTATTGCAATATAATTTATAATCATTAGAAGTTTGGACACCAAAAATATCATATCTTAACTCAACTCTAACTAGAACTATCGATATTTTTATTTAATTTACTTACATTTATCCAAGTTGTGTTCAGGCCCTCCTTGGGCTTGGAGGGCTTGAATAGGGCTGTAATCGAACCGAACCGAGCTGAATACCTGAGAGTTTGAGTTTGGTTCGTTTATTATCGAGCCGAGCTCGAGCTTAATTTATCGAATATAGTGATGGCTCGCGAGCATATTCGAGCCTAATTGAGTCCTAAACGAACTTACCAAATATAAATTATTAATTAAATTATTCATCAATTTATTGAAAAAATAAATTATATATTCTAAAAATTATAAAATATTTACTAAAATCTATGATTTTATTCATACAAATGAGCTTTATTGGATATTTTATATTTATTAAATGTAAAGTGTCAAAATTATATATTTAATGTTAAATATTAATTTTATATTTTACGAACTAGCTCACGGGCTTATTAACAAGCCTGTTCACGAGCTAACGAGCCGAATACTACTGAGTTTGAGTTTGGTTCGTTAATATTAACGAGCTTTATTAAACGAGCTCAAACAAGCTTCTATCGAATCGAGCTCCGAATAGTTCACGAGGGCTTGATTCATTTACAGCCCTAGGCCTGAACACATCTGTGTTCAGGCTCTCCTAGCGTGATTTCAGACCCTGCGTTTTAATCTGAAATTACATGTTTTGATAGGTTTTTTTATATATTAATATATTTTTAAAATAGAAAAAAATTTGAGTTCACGTCGGGCCTGAATCAAAAGATTTCAGGCCCACGTTGGGCCTGAAATCTTTTGATATCAAGCCCATGCTGCCTGAAATCAAAAGATTTCAGGTTTTTTTATATATTAATATATTTATTAAATATTATTTAATATATTAATTTATATTAATCAAATATAAAAAATCATCTATTTATATTTTTAAATCACGTTGGATGAGATATTTTTAAATTAAAATATTTTTTTGATTTTTACCTTACATTTTTAGCGTCGATTCCATAATATATTATTTTAAAATAAAAAGTCTAATAAAAACATATGCAGACGTCTCGGAATTTGTTACTGAGAGAGAGAAAGAGAAAGGCAGTAATTAGCGGGAGGGTTATAAGAGGAAGTTCACTAAAATAAATGCGCCCTTTGGTGAAAATGAAAATCATGGTACGCCTTTTGGTAAATATCAATTTTCGGGTACGCCCTTTGGTAAAAAGCTGATAGCATAATGATCACTCTTATATACACGTCCTATATATGTATACTCTACAGAGCAAGAGTAAACAAGGTTAAAAAAATGATTAATGAGGTTTTTCCAACCTCGGGCGATCAGCCCGACCCCATGGAAGTTTCCCACCGGCCGCCAGGGTAAATCGGGAAGCGCTCATGGTGGGTGGTCTAGAAGCCCAGCGTCCCAGGGTTCGCGCCCCATTTAGAGAAAAAATTTCTACAAATACGTCGTAGTTGGAGATCGAATGCGAATGCCTGAGATAGCGACTAGTCGCCCTACCATTGCACCATAGCTCCAGGGGCAAGAGTAAACAAGGTTAAGACTGTATAGACATTAATTTGATCATCTCAAAGATCAAGCAGTAAAGTATTGAGTAGTGAAATAAACCGAGCAGATTCAGGATAAAACAACCTACAACATATCATAAAATTAGTCATGTATTAAGATCAATGAACTATAGAAACAAAGTTGTTGTTTCCAAAACAAAAAAATAAAAATAGAATCTCAAACCTAGAACAAATCATTACACTAGAAATCAAATGTGATCTCTAAACCAAAACTATGGCTATGCATCCAAATTCTCACCTGGATTGGTGCTAGTGAGGCCCTCTGCACCCGATCTAGCAGTGACCCCCAAAGCAAAAACACCCCTACACTCCCCTCCCCCCCCCCCCCCCCCCCCCCCCCCCGATGATCCCCATTTCACCACGAACACAACTACAATTAAGGGTTAGGTTAAAGCTCGGCAAGTAGCGATCTATTGGTGGAGATCGTAAGAAGATAACTCCAAACCATTACAGCTCACCCTTGCTCTTGCTCGGGGTCGGATGATGGACCTATGGATGCCAACTCCAACGACGATACGGAGTTCCAAGGGATCTTCTGGTAGTTTCTTAACTGATTCACAATTCACCGAAGAAGAGGACTCTCTGAGAGCTCATGATGAGAGGGCTCCACTCGATTGAAGGGCAGATAGGGGTAGCAGGAACCCAACCTAGATCTGGGGAAGAAGAGTCACGTGGGGAGAGGAGATCGACTTCGGTTGTGTTGGGGAAGGGAGGAGCTCTCAACGGAAATCGCAGAGCATGAGAAATGGTTTTAAGTGGTGCCATTTTGCGAAATACCACCCCCCTAATTTTCTTAATCAAACATGCCCCCATTTTACAACTTAGTCCCTTTCCTTTGGGTTATTAAATCCACACCCCAAATGTTTTGGGTTTAAATCATTTACCCTTCTTTAAGTTTAGTTTTAAGTCTATTAGATCCTTCAACGTTTGGTGTTAAACACCCCAACCCATCAAATCTCATCTAAGGGTACGGGAAGCCTAAAAGCAAATTCTGATAAATTTTCTCAAAATTTTCTCCTTGAGTTTTATTTAACTGAATTTAACCGAATTTATAAATGATTTATCTTTTGGGGTTACAATAGCGAAAGAGTGTTAAGTTTCACCCCGTTTCACCCAGCATTCGCAGTTTGATCCTAACTATGATATATTTGTAAAAAAAAAAATTCCAAATCGTACAGGTACTCATGGAATGTTAAATTTTTGAACCATCATAAACACTTATTAATTTATTTTGATAGATCATCTCAAATTTAATATTATCTAATTTATTATCATTTGAAATATAAAAAATATTTATCATCTTCCTCTCTCTTTTAATTATATCCTATTTCTATGATTTTTTTTAAATTATAAAAAAATTCTATAAAATTAGTTAGAGATTTCTAATCTAATTCTTAATTTTTCTGTTTTTTTTTAATTTTTTCTAAACTAATTTAAGAAATTAAAAATCGGCTGACCCCGAATTAATTGAAAAAAAAAACAATTAATCTACTTATCAAAATAATAATAATAAAAAAGTTCAAATTCAATCAATTCAAATGGACCATAATGGGTTAAATTGATGGATCCAAACCCAGTATCTGAATTACCCAAAATCCGTGTACTTATTGGATTTGAACCCCATACCAGATCCAAAAGTACATCAAATAATCTAAAAAATTATAAATATTTAAATGTATTTCATTAGTAGAAAAGACACGTCTATTAGCAATTTAACACTTCCAATTTTTAATTTTTTTAAAATTTAAATATAATTTATTAATTCTGGGCAAGCCTAAATCAAGATTGACTTTCAAAGTAGTAAGAAAGTGTTCCAAAATACTAACTAAAATAACTTTTACCCTCCTAATTCACCTTTTAAGTCCCTTATTAACAAACTCTAAATCAACAATTTATTAATAGACAGGAGATATTTTAACAAAGACAAAAATCAAAAGTGCGCCCATATTTTTCTAAATCATCAAACAGAACATTCCATTTTAATTTTTTTTTTATCAAAAGGCTTCCATCTCATGTAAAATAATATAATTATTCTCTAATATTATTCTCATTATTATCTTATCTATATCACTCATCTAAATCTTGAATTGATCAAGAGTGTTATAACTATTATAACTCTAATAATTATAACCACTATAGTTTCATAGGACTTAAGATATAAAACATAATTTTAATAAAGAAAATTAAAGTTTTCAAAGCCTCTTAAAAGACTTTAAATGACCTCGGATTCGATAATAAATATACATCACTTAATGACCTCGGATTTGATATATTATTTATAATTCAATCCAAATCCAAATTATAAATTAAAATTATGATCTTTTAAAATTTATCTTATATTTATATTGTAGTAGTTATGATTTCGTAATTGTTATAATTTATTTTTAATTTAAAATTTAAATAAAAATTATAGATGAGAAATAATAATAATAATAATAATAATAATAATAATAATATAATAGCATATAGTTAGATAATCATAAGCATCATTTTAATAACAATATCTGGCGCATTTTGATGATTTGACTCAGGAAGGTCCTTGTTTTTTATGTTGCCCTTTTAACAATAATATAAAAAATTCATCAAAAATGAGGGGCATCTTTTTATTTTTATTTTTGTAATAATAATATAAAAAATTCTGAAAGACGCGTTAATATTTTATAAAGTTGAGGTGAAAATTGAAAAAGTACTGAAATTTTGGGAGCCACATGAAAAATTCTCTGAGCGCGGAGAATTCTCCAGAATCTCCTTCGAATAATCCGTACCCCTAAACCGACGTGGCCGGAAGAAGATTCCCCCGATTCCCTCCGTGCCGCCCGACGCTGCCTCGTCCTCACGATGGACCTAGAGGAGAGATCGCAGCCGTTCGTTTCTGATCTTATCCCGCGGACGTCGGTGCCAGCCCGACGCATGAGAATCCCATTCCCACCCGCAACTGCCAAACCCATTTTCGTACCCTTCTTTGCTATCCCATTTAATGCTTATTATTTATCTATTCATTACGTTGCCAGAATGTACCCACCGTCATAACCCACCTTCCGTTCCAACCCGACCAGTCCAATTCGACCCTAGCCGTTTCGTCAGAAAAGATTCGGATATCTATTTCTACGCGACGAATCGTCTTCGATTCCTCTTCTCTTCTCTTCTCTTTTTCCCTTTCTTGGATTCCAAGCCAACGATCGAAAACCAGATCGGAGGGCGAGAAGATGGGGATGGTCGATCGCGGGCAGCGCTTCCGCCATGACTACGTCCGCGCTCTCGAGGAGGAGCGCAAGAAGATCGAGGTGTTCCAGAGAGAGCTGCCGCTTTGCCTTCAACTCATCACGCAAGGCTCGGTTTCTCTTCCTCTTGATTTTCTTTCTTCTTCTTTTTTCGTTTCTTGAAATGCCGGTGGCGGTGCAGCGATCGAAAGCGTGGAGGAGCAGATGTGTGAGGAGGAGAGGTCGGTGAGCGGTAACGAGCCGGTATTGGCAGAGTTCATTCCGCTGAAGCCGAGTTTAGCGTCGACGGTGGAGGAGGACGTGGCGATAGGTGAGCCGGCGACGATCGGGTTTGATGCGAAGCCGGACTGGCTTAGATCTGTCCAGCTATGGAATCAGTGCGCGGATATTGGCACCCAAGTGGTGAGCTGATTTATTGATTTTTAGTAGATTAATTCTAGGATTATTTTCCCCCTCTGTTTGTGTGGGCTTTTCATTTGTGGTTCGATTGTAGGAACCGCCGAAGAAGCCCATAGCAGTAAGCGTGAAGAGGATGGGCGGCGCTTTCCAGCCTTTTGAGCGAGAGAAGCAGGCTGCCCCACCGCCGGTGCTGTCGTCAACGGCGGCCGCTAGTTCCAACACTAGCGGTAGTGGTAGCGGCGGCGGAGGTGATGGTAACGGTAGATGCGGAGGAGACAAGGAGAAGGAAGGGCAATCTCAGCCCAATCGAAAAGTTAGACGCTGCTGGTCGCCGGAGCTGCACCGCTGCTTCCTCGACGCTCTTCAACAGCTCGGCGGCATCCATGGTGACCCTTAACACACACTTCTCATCGTCACGCGTCATGTCAACTCCTGTGGATAACGTTCTTACTTTGGATTTAATTCATCTCAGTTGCAACCCCCAAGCAGATCAGAGAGCTGATGAAGGTGGATGGGCTCACCAACGACGAGGTCAAGAGCCATTTGCAGGTAATTTGAATATTTCTACTTCAATCGCGTAAACGTACTGCACCTTCCTTTCTTTTAATTTGTTAGCATATCACGCAAGCAAAGAATCGGATTCTTGCCGTAAACGACTCCCATGGAACATAGATCGCTTAACCTCGTTTACTCCCAAGAATTACTTGTGAATTATGGCCCAAAACCAAATTTCTTAACTTGTTATCTACATGCTACATTTTCTTTATAGTTATAAATATCAACAATGAATCCTCATGTGGCCCTTATTCTTCTTGTTTTCTTGCACCATACAACTCTACTTTGATTTTTTTCCACAAAAGATTAGTTGTCTTCATTAACGTGTCCCAGCTTCCAAGGATAACCTATTATTCCCTATCTTATTCATGGCAGAATTGCTTGGTGTCGTATTTGCCCATATGACAACAGGTCATTATTGCTCCGGCCAAGAGTAGTTCTCTAGAATGTGACCAACCATGATAAGGATGAGAACTTCCAATTGGCGCATTAGGTGCATGGATTAGCATCCAGATCAATAGAATCCAAATATGCTGCATACGCGGACCACATTGTCAATTAGCTGCATCGTGTTAAATTTAGTGTCGGCGGTCCCAGTAATTGCCCAAAACCATTCGAGTCTTGATGAGTAAAGATTCCCTGTATCGAAGTTTAGGATGTAGACTGCAATCTGTATGAGATGGAGTACTGTATGGGATGGAGTACTCCCAGGGAAGCTAATTTTTAATCTTCATATACAAAAGGACTCGAAGAGTCGATAACAAATTGATTCTTCCCGTCTAATTTAATCTTTGGATTTTTTTGGGGGGTTTCCATTTTACCTCTCCCGTCAATCATTGTGGTGTTGTATTCAAAGAATAATATTACTGTGGCTTTGGATTTCAAAGCGGCACCAAAGTGATGGTAATTTTTGAAAATAAGTATTACAGTGGTGCTAGATTTTTGAAATGCATCATCAAAGTGATGTTTTTTTAATGCCGCACCTCAATGGTTTGGGTTCAGTGAAATAGGAAACAAGTGCGTCAATTTGAAAGTTAGGTGTGTCTTTTGGAAAATTGGAAATGAAATTTTAATTGGGTCTATGAATTGTCGTTTATGGAGTTCGACAAAAGATTAAGGACATGGAGTTTTTATTGTGCAGAAATACCGACTACACAATAGATGACCAGGCACGGCAGCTCAGAGCACTAGCGGTGCCCTGGCGCCACAGATTGTGTTGGTTAGTGGAATTTTGGTCCCACCGCCACCGGAGTTAGCGGTGGCGAGATTCTCATCGGGTTTGATTTCTCCAAAGCAGCAGCAGCAGCAGCAGCAGCAAGCCGAGCAAGTACTGCCCGGATCATGCTGTAGAGATGGTGAGAGTGGTGACGATGATGATGAAGTAGCCTACTCTGAGTCCCTTACTGCCTCTGCAACTTCCCAAACGCGGACAGCGTGATCGCCTTCCTTTCGAGTTATAAAACCATTTTGTACTGTGATTTTCTTGGTTGGTGTGTGAGTGATTATGACGGTAGTTTATTTAATCCTTGGTGAAAATAGAGTCATGTTGTACCACCAGCAGTTACTCTTGTTGTAGGAGAAAACAGTGTGTGCCTTTGTTGTTTGTTTATTTATTTTTTTTGAATGAGTGTTGGATGTGAGGCTAATCCGTCTTTAAGGAAGGAGGGTAGGAAATGACAATGTTAAATTTATTTTAATAATGCTGTTACATAGATTGAGCTCTTAATGGATTTTTTTTTTTATCTACCATTTTTGTTATTAAATCAACTGTTGGTAATAATCATATAGTTTTATGGCGGTAAGATTATATGATTATTGTGATACCTTATGAAACCCTCTCTTTGACATAATCCACATCGCACTAGCAATTAATAAGGATGTGACACAATTTACATTTGAGGTAAAAATAATAAATTTGAAAAAACACTATTAAATGTAATTAATAAAGATGTGACACAATTTGCATCTGAGGCAAAAGTAATAAATTTGAAAAAACAGTATTAAATGTAAGACACATTGCTTCTTTTTTATTTTTTTAAAATGTCAAATGCCAAAAATATTTTTACAAAATAGTTCCTAAGTCTTATTATGAAAAATGATATGCTCAGTGAAAATTTTTTAAAAAAACTCAGTAAATAATATAACACTTTACATGTAGTGATCCTCGACAGGTTCACCGTACCTCCCAGGGTATAGTTTGATTCGGGGTGGTGGTCAGAGGCTGCTGATGGTGTCCGAGCGATAATCGGGCGAATGAATATAAAGTGTCACATTATTCACTAAACGTTTCATTGAGTTTTTCCACTGAGTGTATTATAACTCTATCACTATACCGACTGTGGAAGACAATTTTTATTTCAAGCGAAATTGATATACGGTGTGAAATGGACTTGCAATATGAATTCAAACAACGTTGCGGTCTAAAATTCGATTCCTTCATCATTCATGTAATTTTTTAGATTTATTTCAGATGATGTTGCAGATTTTTTGTGTATTTTTTTTCAAGCTAAGCATGTCTCGGATTCTCTCTTTCAAATTCCGTTTAGTGTTCGGGTTATACTAAAAAAAATAACATTTGTGTTAATAAGTTTCAAAGCAAAATTTTACCTTTTTTTTAGAAAAGTAAGCAAAAGTTTTGACAAAATATTACTTTTGTGGTTGCAAAGGCGATTCATTCTCTCCAGCACCTCCGTCAAACCATCTCAGGATCAACACGAAGGAGGTAAATCATAGATGTTATTAACTCGGAGAGTGACTAACATATACGAGAAGGCAAACGCTTGCCTTGATCAGGTTTTGATTCCAGATGGAAACAACTCATCAAAATTTTACTTTTGTCAAATTAGGTTAACTTGTTGTGGAGCTGTAGATCATCATCAATATCATAATAATGATGAACTTGTATATCCTTTCATGATTAACATCGTAATTAAACATATTAGTTTGAATTATTGCCCAACTAAGAAATAAATTCCCATTTTAATCCATCTTCCATTGAGTTATTCAGGATGGTAAAAATATAATTAGCTCGTCCCCAACCATTGAGCTATTCAACACTATTATGAAAGAAGTGGTCAAGTTATAACTTTAATATTTCAAGAATTCCTTGACAATGATTCCATATTTTGGATTTAAAACTGCCATGTGCGAAAAGAATCTTTAACAAAAGTCAATATGAAAAAGGAAAGTCAAAGTCATTCTTTTGATGAGTAATTGCCATTAAAATAAAAGATATTTCTTCTATAAAGACAATGATAATTGTAAAGTCAAAGTCACAAGGCCAGCTTTAATTATTGAGTATTTTATTAAAGGACATTTTAGATTAATTTAGTGTATATATATATAAACTATAAATTATTGTAAATTAATTAGTACTTAAAAGTTATTAATTTGTTATCATACTATTTCATTTTAGTTAATTGCAAATCAATCTAAATTGTAACAAAAACACACAATCCATCACATGTTTAACTTTGAGATTGAGAAATTTTTATATTTTTAAGGGTTTAAAGATTATTATTTTTACTATAAATAAACTTCCAAATATTTTGTATTTATTGTAAGTCAACTTGACATACATGACAAGGTCGTAGAGGCTAATGCATATGTACATTCTTGAGTTGAAGATACTTTGAATGGTTAATTGATATTTTTTAAATTTTAATTTATTTTAAAATATTATTGTGACGTATTGCTTTACATTTTTATTAAATTTTATTATTTTATTTAATTATTAAGTGTTCATAAAACTTAACCTGCGACTTTGACCTTTTGAAGCACATTTGTTGGATTTTTTTTTCTGTAAAAAGAACGTGTATTTAAATGTTTGGATGAGAAACTTCTACAAAATTGGATCCATCGACAAAGTTCAATATTTTCTAGTCCATTATTTTTTTCTTTCTCTTTTGAATGATTAATTTGGAGGTTAAGTAAGGTCGATATTCAAGTGACCGATTCAATCTTATAAAAATATGGTTTTGACTATTTCGGAAACACTTTCTCTTTTGAATGATTAACATGGAAGTTAAGTAAGGTCGATACTCAAGCGATCGATTCAATCTCATAAAAATATTTTTTTGATTATCTCGGAAACACTTTCTCTTTTGAATGATTAACATGGAGGTTAAGTAAGGTCGATACTCAAGCGACTGATTCAATCTCATAAAAATATTTTTCTGACTACCTCGAAAACACGTTTACCTTCTCTTTTGAAGCTCGAGATTCAACCAATTTGCAGACAGACACAGACAAGATCCTCTATCCCAGAGGATCCCTGTCCCGCTTGTCCGACACTCATCAATGACGCTAATGAGTCGTCCGATTGTCGATCGGACATAATCGATGATTTTTGATCGTCGTACCGAATCAAATGATATCTTAGAAAAACGATGAACCGATTGAAATCACTACAATTGCAATCTCATTGGATTTTATCCCAGAGTATAATTTTGTTCGGGACGATAACCAGAAGTTGTCGATGATGTCCGATCGACTATCGGACAACTTACCGATCGTCGCCGAGAGAGGATCTGCCCTTCCTAATTTAATCCCCGGCTACGGGCTATAGTTTGATTATAGAGTTTTTCCTCACACACACACACACACACACACACTTCGTTAGGGCCCTAGCAGCACGCTCCGCCCCCTCTCAGCTGCCGGACGCACGATCTCCTCTGCCTCCTGATCTACCTCCCTCACAACCTGATGCTTCTCTGCCTCCGTTCCTTCGTTGCGAGCATCCCTCTCTGCTGCTAGGTACGCGGACGAAGGCCCTACGAAGCGAGGAGAAATCTTGGACGCTTGCAGCCTCAAAGTACGCCATCGTTCGCCAATCCCTACCAGCTTCTCATTGTTGAAAATAATTAACGTATCTTCATTGTCATGTGCCATTGTTCATGAAAAAATTTGACACTATTGATAGAAAAGTAAGATAAAGATATCGTTTTGCGCGATTAATAACTACATACATGCTCGAATTGTTTAGCATCGAACCAAATTGTACCTAAATCCATATCGCTACCTTACGGAACGGAGACGAAAGCGAAATAACATATGCGACATATGTCTTCTAAATCCCGAGATATCTAATGTTTACTGCATTGCACGGATTAGAAGTTGCTTATAAGGTTAGGGCTTCCCTTCCCCTATTTTATACTAATCTAGCCTTTCTTATATCATCACTCTAAAAGGATGGATTAGATGAAAGGTTCAAAAGAATAATTCTTAGGGTGATACGGATAAACACCCAATTGAGAGGAACAATTTAATTGACATCTTAGGATTTTTTTTCCAGAATGTCGTACTTTAATCTCATAGCAAAACAAAATAAATTTCATTCTGCTTAAAGATACAGCATTTCCATGTCTGCATCTTTCGGTGCATTGCATTGGAAGTTTTAAATTATGTTACCAGTGAAGTATAGGAAAAGTAATGATTGACTCATTTTGGATTGAAGAAGCTCATTTTCCATGAACTTGTATAAATTACAGCATCAATGGTACTAAATTACGAGTCGTCAGTTAATATACATGGTTGCATCAAACATATTCAATTCTGTAAAGCTGCTTGTCTTTTCCCCCTTTTTTACGTTGTTTGTTGGACTTTTGGTGCTTTGGTATTTGTTCCATTTTTCATGAATGATAAACTATTTACATCCACCACTCTAGTATAATATCTCATTTTTTAAAATTGTTTTGTTTTGACTATCATAAAAAGAAGATGGCAATTGCTGGTGGCATCGCACCTCATTCAGGTTTTGGTCTGCACTGCCTACTAGTTATTGTTCATATTGTTCATGAAATGCATGATTGAATACTTATGCTTTATGAATATCTTACTTCTGTAGCATGTCATTCTCCTTCTAGTCCACTTTTGTTCAAGCCTTCCACTGTGTCAATTCCAATCTACCAGCTGTGGAAGACCTCTTCATTTGTTAAGTTCTTTTGCAATCTATCTTGTACACGTTTAAATGAATGGTTGTTGGTGTTATGTTTTTTATTTTTATTATATTCTTTATTTAATAGAACATTGGACAAGCTATGATAAAATCAGTTTTGGGTTCTAAGCTCATATGTGCATCATTAAGAAGTAATGGCCATCCTAGATTATCTTATGGAGGTGATTTTGACAATGAACCATTTTGGAAGACTATGGTGAAGGATATTGCACGGTAAGTGTTTTTTTTTTAAATGAGCTACTCTCAGATAACTAAGTTTGTGGAAGTTACTGTGCTGTCTGCTTGTTATATAGGAGTTTGAAATCTGTAGCAGTATTCTTAGCTGAACAGCCTAGTCAGATAAAGTACATAGAATGGCCAACATTCCAAAGCACGGTATGTATACCTGAGAATACTAGCAGACAAAATTATTCTTGGCTATATGAACTTAATATCTTTAAATTAGTTTCTTGGTTTTACACTCTAGGCATCATTATACATGAATTACTACTTTTGCACTGGTTAATTCCACTATGAGATGACAATTGATCCCATTGACCTAACAAACTAAACATTTCTAATTTGCTATAAATTTTAAATAGCACGATATACCAAATTGGATTTTGCATTTTCTTCGGCTTGTGTCATGTCATGGTTTTAATACTCTGCAAGATAATTTATGTATCTTTTAAGAGCGGTGTCGCCTCAGTTTATTTTCCATCCATGGGTTAGGCATCTGGACGCCACATACAATCTTTGCATGAATTATGCATATGTTTTTTTTTAGAAGAAAAAAACTATGTTAGAAGGGGGGCTATACCTTACCTTCTAATATAGTATTACACAGCCTTTGACAGAATTTTACAAGTATTGTAATAGAATGAAAAGAGAAACCAACTGTCATATCTACATCTATACTTTCCAGCTAGTTTCTTATTATCCCAGCCGAGTTAGAGCATCTTCCTTTCCCATCCAGCAAAAATGTTTCTCTGGGAGAAGCCGAGTTAGAGCATCTCAACAAAAATCTGCATTTCAATTCCCAGCCCCATCAAATCACAGCAATTTTAAATTCCAGAAACCTTTACATTAGCATTATATCAGAAACTGATCTGATACATCAATATCAACATTATGTAGCTCCTTTGGCACACAGATGAAAGTCCACCTTAACAGTCTTCTTGATCTGATCCTCCATTGATTTAAAAATGCCATTCAATCAGCACATTTCCAGATTTATATATTTTGTAACTCTCCACAGTTTTGATACACGATCTGCAACAAACTGCAAACTTCATAAAAAACATTCAGCCTATATTATTCACTGTAAGTATCCCTCTCCTTGGATTTCTGTCACTACATATTATCATACAGCAGCCATTCAAAATTTTTATCCACTTCAGAGCAACTTCTCCAGAACTAATTCAGAAACCCAGCAAACATACCGATTACATATTGATACTGCAAACCTTCATCATGCCATCAATCTTTTTTACAGCAATGTTGTGAACCAGAAATCCATCATGCATTGTAAGAATACCAGCAATAAAGATCAGAGCATCTTTAAATTCATTAACCACCAATGTAAATATCCCTCTCCTTGAATTTCTGACAATTCATATTATCATACAACTGCCATTCAAATTCTGCATCCTCTTCAGAGCAACTATACCAGAGCTAATTCAGTAACCCAACACAAACATACCGATTACATATTGATACTGTAAACCAACCATATAACACACTCAGCACGCAAGCACTCAGCCATCATCAGTCAACCAGGTGCTTTATAAGACAGCTAGCACCCAGATCAACAGCAAGACATCATAGTATCAGTCCATTTTACAGCAATGCTGTAAACCAGAAATCCATCATACTTTATAAAATACCAGCAATAAAGATCAGTGCACCTTTAAAGTCAAGTGACCACCAATGTAAGTATCCCTATCCTTGAATTTCGATTACATATTGATACTTATTAGCAGCATTTTCAGCCTCTGATATGTACAGCAAGAAACCCTCTAAGTTTCTGATTGCCATAAGACCTCCCGAATAATGACAGTATTATCATCAGTTAACTAGAGAACTATCCCCACTGCATTATAGGTGACCAGAAAACCAGCAATAGAAGATCATAGCTTTTCTGCTATTTTATGAAATTGACTTACGGGCCAGTCTAATATATGGCAATCCCAATTTATCAACCTTGCAGATACCATATAGGAGCTTATCCACCTTCCATTCCGTTAAAATTCTTTCTCCATCACAACCAAAAGCTTGATTTGCAAGATAATCCGCAGCTGCATTTGCTTCTCTGTAGACATGCGTATAAACTACTTTATACCTCATGATTAATTGTCTAATTTTTAACACAATCTTTCGAAATTCCCATCCTACCATCGAAGACTTAATAATCTTCAAGGCAACCAAAGAATCGGATTCAAGCCAAACTGGCCAGAAATTGTAAGCTACACACATCTCTAATCCAGAAAGTATTGTCACCAATTCTGCCATTATGTTAGTGTTTATTCCTAGGGTACATATTTAGCCATAATGAATTGACCTGCATGGTCCCTAATAATTGCTCCATACGATGCTACACCTGGATTACCCTTTGAACATCCATCCGTATTCAATTTGAAACCTCCCAGCCTTGGCTTTTTCCAATACACCACTGAGATTATACTTCTAATGTTTATATTGAATTTCATCCCCCAAGCTATAGCTACCGATATGTAACCTTTCCAATGCTTTCTCTTAATAATTCTTGCAGCTCTCCCCATATGAAGGTAATGTATAATGTTTTTACAAATCTTTTGCACCTCCATTTTGATTTCACGGTGCTTGGCATCATTCCTAGCAGTCCACAAATACCATAATATTAGAAAAGGAACTACCTCCCTGATATGTCCTCCTTTCAACTCCTCCTTTCAACTAGTTTTGACCAATCTTCCAAGCCTCCAAAGGGAGATGTCTGCACAATGTGAAGATATTAGCAAAATAAGACCACACCTCCTTTGCAATTGGTCCAGTGAAGAATAAATGGTCCCATGACTCCATTGAGTTGCAGCATTGACATTTAGAGACTAAATGAATTCCTCTTTGTTGTAAGATAGTATCCACAGGAAGTCTTTGTTTCATAAAGCGCCATACAAAAATAGAGATGTTTGGAGAAAGAATACCACTCCAAATTGCAGCCTTGATCGGGTCCATTGACTGAACTTGTCGGGTGCTATTCCAAGCTGACTTTAAAGAGAAACTACCATCCATCGAAGGCTTCCATACAATCTGATCCAGTTCCTCCCGTTGTGTAGGGGTTTTGATTACTTCTAAGACTAAGTGCTCTGGTAATAAAGGCCCGAGTTGATGCAATTTCCAGTCACCATTATCCAGGAAATCTGCTATCAATATATCAGGCTTTCCGGACAAGGTGCAGGTCTGGTATAATGGCCCACTGTCCAGCCAATTATCAAACCAGAAATTAAGTTTACCCTCTCCCAAAATCCAGCCAACATTTGGCTCTGCTAAACTGCGAATTTTAGACATCCTGCGCCAGCATGAAGATGAATTACTTTTTACAGGGACAATAGCTGGATGCATCTTCCTGCAATACATCTTTTTAAGGTAAGTTGCCCATGGAGTGGCTTGTTCTCTAAATCTGTACCATAACTTGACTGCCATTGCTGTACTAAATTCTGCCGAACTCCTCACTCCTAGGCCCCCTCCAATTTCGGTTGACAGACCTCCTTCCAAGCTACCCAATGGATTTTCCTATTTGAATCCGATGAGCTCCAGAAAAAATTCGCAAAGATCATCTCCAATTTATGAAGTAAAGATAAGGGAGGAAGGAGTACTTGTAATAAGTACAGTGGCATAGAGCTCAAAACACTTTGGATCAAAAGAAGCCGACCACCATGTGAAAGCTTTGATAAATTCCAGCCAAGTAACTTCTTTCTTATTTTATCTAGTAAGGGCAGATAGTATGCCGTCTTTTTGTTGCCATTAAAGATGGGAGTTCCCAAGTAGCTTATTGGCCAGGTCCCTTCTGCAAATCCAGTAATACCAGTAATTAAATTCCTGCGTGTATCTGTAATACTTCTTGATGAATAAACCAAACTCTTCCCTGCATTTATAGCTTGCCCCGATTGTACCTCATAGGAACTGAGAAAGGCCTTAATCCTCTTAACACAATCAATAGATCCATTCATGAAGATCATAATATCATCCGCGTAAGCTAAGTGGGAGACTTTCATGTCACAGCTCGTGGCAAACCACATTTTAGGATTTTTAGTAAATAGCTCTTCCAATCCTCTGGAAAAAAACTCCGCAGCTATAATAAACAGAAAAGGGGAGATAAGATCTCCCTGTCTAAGCCCTCTTTTTGCTTGGAAGAAACCCGAGAGATGGCCATTTATGCGAACAAAAAACCAACAATGAGCAACACATCCCCTAATGAGATTGATAAAAGAATTTGAAAAACCAAAGGCTGCCATTATTCTAAAGAGCAGACTCCACTGAATTCGATCAAAAGCTTTAGCCATATCCAACTTCAGAATCAAATTCCCCCCTCGCGCATGGAAGTTAAGCTTGTGATTTAATTCTTGAGCTAGTAGAATGTTATCTGAGATCAGCCTTCCCTCCACAAAACCACTCTGCGTCGGGGATATTATCTTGGTTAGAATCCTTCTCAGCCTATTTGCCAGCAACTTAGAAATAACTTTATAAGAAACATTGCAAAGGCTAATAGGTCTGAAATTTTGCCAACTTTGTCCATTTTCGACTTTTGGTATCAATACAATAGTTGTAGCATTCATTCCCTTTGGCAGAGACCCTCCTTTGAAGTAATCTACCACCGCTTGGTATACATCTTCTTTGATAATATCCCAACATGAGACAAAAAAAAGCTGAAAAACCATCTGGCCCAGCTGCACTATCCTGATCCATTTCTCCTATGACTTGCTTTATTTCCTCCATGGATGGTAACACTGTCAAAGCTTCATTCTCCATGGTGTTGATCAACAATGGAATATGACTCAGATCTGCCATATCACCATTAAAACTATCGCCTGTTAGCATATTTTCAAAATATTTAGCTCCCGAAGCTCTAATTTGCTCCTGCTCTTCTAAACAGGACCCTTCATCCCATATCCTAAAAATTTTGTTGGCCATCTTCCTTGTTTGTACCAAGTTATGAAAAAATTTTGTATTTCTCTCCCCTTCTTTCATCCATTTAACTGCTGCCCGCTGCCTCCAAAATCTTCTTCCATTTGCAGAGTTTTGAAAAGGTGTGCTTGACACTTATTTCTATTGCTTTTATTCTCTTCGGTTGGTTCCAAATCAAACTTTTTCTCTGCCTCTGAAAACTGATCCTCTGCCCTCTGAATATTATCTTGAATGTTCCCAAAAACCTCTTTGTTCCACCACTTCAGATGATTTTTAAGCCTTTTCAGTTTGATTTGCAATTTCAGCAGCCCAGAACCATAACTAGGCAGATCCCAGTTTAATCTCACTGTTTGCATAAAACGATGATGTCTTGTCCACATTCTTTGGAACCTGAAAGAGGCTATAGGTTTCTCAAAGCTTGGAAAAGAGATCAACAGGGGACAATGATCAGAAGCTGCTCGACTTAGATGCTCGGACTTCCCCAGATGGTAATCTTAATGTGGCCGATTTACCTTCTTTTGCTATCAGTTTCGCTACAGCACCTACTGCTCTAGCTAATTGTCCACCCTTTCCAAGTGTAATTTCTATGTTATGTATGGCCGTGCCTAAGGGCATATCGGTTGAAGTGGATTCTTCTTTTTTATCAATAAAAACCCTTTCCCAAACTGTACAAGCTTCTTCCAAAGCATACGGCTTTCTAGATCATATGTTGTGAAGACAACTGTCCTAGAAATTAGGTCAATAGGCATCTGAGTTAACTCTGGTTGGTAATTCACTGGGACCAAGGTGATTGTATTTATGGGCTGTAAAATTGTTTCACAAGCTATATAGTCCAAATCTTTGGATTGCCTAATGGACATATGGTGTATTTCAGATAAGACCCTTGGATAAATTTCATAATTTTAGATAGGTGTCTTACTGAAAACATAACCTGAGTATTAGGTTGCTTTGAGCTTCATTATCGAGAAGATAATATGCAGACATTTTGAGAACATTGAAATAAAATAGATTGCTAGTTTCAGTGACATGAAGACGTTTTTCCATGCCAATTCTAGTATAAACTGCTGGCAATTGTTTACATAAGTTTAACTTTTGTGAGAAAAAAAACTGTTAATTTTATTTGTCTTTCTGAAATTGAACTTGTGAATTAAAAGTTGAAATATGTTGCATGTGTAGCCATACTGTTTTCCATTTAGAGAAGCTTAAACTTCCCTCCTTATTGTAGCTGCATTTCCTAGAGTGAATCAATTATAAGAATTCCGTGAAGGTTCAGTGTTATATTAGTGTATTGGGTATGTATCTACGTGCTTGTTTTAAGGAAAAGAAAGCAGCTAACTACAAATAAATATTAGTGGCTAAGATATTGGATGGCAATCAGATTAAAATTTAAACTTAGTTGAGACTTAAAAACTTTTGTTAAAGGTTAAGTTGATGAGGATACCTAATATGAAATGCCATATTTGGTGATGATGAAAACACATCCATCACTCATTCTCTTTGAAGTTCTAAGCAGAAATGGTGCCACTTCGTTGAAGGCTTTTGTGAAGGTTGCTAACATGGAGCATAAAGTGTTTTGGGGCTTTAAGAAATGTGGTTCAAAAGTTCTTTGGCTTCACAAAAAAGATAGCATGCCCCAAAAATATCTATCATGAAGAGTATAGCAAATGATTGGAGAAGTTGCTAGGGAATATGAAAAATTTGCTTGGAGCATGCATGATGCTGAATTCAGTATAGCTTCTTATATAAGGACTGGCTACATTAGAGAGATAATGGCAGATTGTAGCAGAGAATGGTACAAGTCGTGGTTGTTCAAGCGCAGTTATGGCATTTGAATGGCATGTAGCATCAGAAATAGGTATTGGTTGCAACACTTGATACAATTCAAAGCTTTGTGAAAATGTGGATAAGTGGTGCTGGAATTTTGGTTTGATGAGAAGCATCTGAGTCATCATGTTAATTTAGGTTTATCTTTCAGGAGTGTTTTTGCATCTTCTGGTTTCATAGTCCACATGTTTCTTCAGTATTAACTCTAATGAGCCAAAGCTGCTGGTCTTACAAATCTGCTGTTTTCTTTTTTAAACTTTTTACGCTAGAAAAATTATGAATGTGAGTTATTCTAGAACTTCATTGTTTTTGTTTTTTATCTTCAGTTGAGGACTGCTATGCTTACCCTTGTTCTTGTGGCTGTGCTCATTGTTGCTCTATCTTCTGTTGACTCGTGTCTCTCTTATATTTTGGCCCTGCTGCTCAGAAGAGCTGCCTAGTTACAGGTATTTGCGATCATTATACTTTTTTTTACTTCACCTTGTCTACCTATGTATTTCTACACACCACCCAAAAATTAGTCGTGAGGTTCTTGGATCAATGTTTCTGTTGCCTCTTTAACATACTGATGACGCTTTAACACTTGGATAACCACAAATTGGATTCAAACAATTGCATTTTGTTGGCCTTGCCATGGTTCTAAAACATACCTGTATAAATTTTGTGGAAGAATATGCTTAAATCTACCTGGACATGATTTTGTTGATTATTGTCATCTAAATGTCTCTGCATTGCAGAACTTTCCTATGCCATCGACATCAGAGACTTGGTAACGATGATGCAGTTTCTAGTCGTGGAGCGTGAAACAAGCAAAATGTAATGCTCAAATCTTAAGAGGTCAAATGGCGAAGTTTCTGTGACAACTGAATCCTGTTCAGTACTTGGTGATTAGTTCTTCTGCCATTAGATTTTTGGATACCATTGAGTTACTCGTTGAATTAGCATAATTCAATGGTCGTGCAATGCATAGTTATAACGACCGGACTGATCCAGCAGTCAAACTAGAAAAATTGTAACTGAATTGCTGGATTGGTTTTGCTGTATATCTTTAGACGACATTTTCTTCCATAACTCGTGCAATTTTCTTTCGAGCCAACTGAAATTCTTGTAGTTTAAGTTTGTCGTGCAAAGTATTTGTGGAGATTTCCAATCCATTTGGCACCAGTACTAATTTGTGGTCTTTCAGGCATAGCATCTTTATCTTATGTCGAGCATTAAACAATACTAAGAAGAATTCCATCCAAACTGAAGTGGATAGAGAAGATGTATATGAAAAGAAATCTTCAAAACCTCAAACTTACCTAAGAACGTTCTCTAATTCCAATTGGTGAGTTAGCTATGAAATTATATCTTAAATGCTACCTCTAAACCCTAAAGACATCCCTTCTTGTCATCTTGCGGGAAGGGAACTTACATGCCAATCGCACCCAACATGAAGGTAATTGAAGTAGTTGAGCAGGCCTGATGTAACAACTTCAATATACAGCGGAACAATATTTTATATGATGAAGTATTTTTTTTTGTTTGATAATTTGTATCTGATTCTTATTATCCGATTAATTCTGGAGGTGTCCCGCGAAGTTCCCATTAAACTCTTTCCCATGATTTGAGTATTCAAATCTTCTTCTGCCAAGAAGTGAATAACTAATAATATCTACTTCTCTATCTGCTTGTCTGTGGTCCAAGAACAAGAACAGGTGCGTTTCATTGTGATGGGCAGCTTATGTGAGAAATATTTTTTTATTTTAATTAATATTCACGTGGCGGTAGAAACAATTCTCTTTATATTCTTGCAACTAAATTTAAAAGAAGTTGAAAAGATCATTCTTATATTCATGCAATATGAAAATGAATGTATTACATTAAGAGATAATTGAATATATATATTGATGTAATGTGTAAATAAAAGGTTTCATAATAGTCCTCCCTCTATCTATATATACACTTTTGCTCCATCAAAAGGGCTAAGTAAGAAGAGAGGTCGAGAGGGAGAATCACAATTGTTTAAGGAGTTCTAATTTCTTTATACTTGAAGATTATCACGAGCCAAAATATGTTTATTTTTAAGTATCGTATTGTGAAAATCATTTAGTTCAAAATCTTGGGCATTAAGGTGGCTAAAGGTGATTCACTCACTCCAAGTGGCCCCGCTAACTCGTCTTAGGGCCAACATGGAGGAGGTAAATCACGAGGGCTACTAGCCCATATACTATGACTAGCGTGTGGGGAGGGCAAACACATTGACTTTACCAGGTTTTGACTCCCAGACATCAATATGGCAACATCACACGCCCTAGCCATGAGTCCATCTTGCGGGGACAAAATCTTGGGCATTAAGGAACGCACAAAATGAAAAACTTAATTTGTATATTCATGTTAATGAAGATATATGTTATTTTTACATGTGATATTAGAGCTCTTGTTAAAAACTTATAATTTTTCATTAAAGAATAATTTTCTCTCTTGATCAATTTTGTGTCAATATTTTTATAAAAATATTTTATATTTTCTTCCACTATGATTTATATGTTCAAATATGAACATGTAATTATGAATGTTCTTTACATGTATGATAATTTTATTGGGAAAACTGATATAATTGCACATGTCGAGTAATTATGTAAAAAGAATTTTGAGACTAAAAGTTATGTATGTTTTTATTGACATCTCAACTTTCAAATGGACATAATGTATTAAGCATGTTACACTTATTTATGTTTGATTAGATTTTTGTATGCTTTCTATATTCATTCATTAGAAATAAATGATTATGATCATCAATATGTGAGTTATTAATCTTTTCTTACTTTGAGTATGATTATATATAGATCATTATGAGCATGATTATTATGTTTACTCATGTTTTATGCTTGATAGATCATAAAGTTAAAATTAAATACATATGAACCTTTAAATGGTTATTATCATTCTTATTTAATCTAATGTCTATATTATGCATAATTTGTTAATCATCAAAGTGGTCAAATTAATAAAAAGATTTAAACATTAATTAAATAATATTAAAATTTTATGATGATGAAAATAGGTAACTTTTATTCTGAATAATTTAAAATTTATTGATTATAAAATAATTGAGTCATAAATACTTTATTTTAGGATGATGAATATAATTATGGTTAATTTATATGCTTTATTAGATATGTTTTGTATATCCAAAGATAACAAACATATTTAATTAGAACATATATAATTACCTAGTATATGAAAATTTATTTGAGCATTAATTATATGTGTATCAAAAGAGAACTTCAATATACATTTAAACTTCATATAAATGTTATTTGAATTTTATATTATAATTTATGAATCAAAGCATTGAAGTATGAGCATTCTAAATATTTTGCAATAACAATAATTGTTGTTTTTCATTCGCAAGCTATGTCTATTACGAAGTTCAATGGACTTAATTTTTTTGAATAGAGTGAACAAATCCAGTTCCATTTAGATGTTTTGGATATTAATTTGACACTTCTTAGAGATAAGTCTGTTGCATTTACTGAAACTAGTAGCACTGAATAGGTATCTTTCCATAAGGTTTTAGAAAGATCAAACAAACTTCGACTTTTTACCAAAAGGCGTATCCAAGAATTAGTATCTACCAAAAGGCGTACTATGGTTTCATTTTTACCAAAGGGCGCACCCATTTTTATGAACTTCCTCTTATACCCCTTTGCCAAATATTGCCTTTCTCTTTCTCTTTCTCTTTGTCAGTAACGAATCTCGAGACATCTGAACATGCTTTTTCAGACTTTTCATTTTAAAATAATATATTTGGGAATTGGCTAAAAAACGTAAGGTAAAGTAAGGTAAAGAAAGAAGAATTATTTCAGTTAAAAGAAATCTCTCTTCCAACGTGATTTAAAAATATAAAGAGATGATTTTTTATATTTGATTAATATAAATTAATATATTAAATAATATTTAATAAATATATTAATATATAAAAAAACCTATCAAAATACGTGATTTCAGATTCAAAAGCAGGGTCTGAAGTCATCGTATGAGGGCCTGAAATCAGATGACTTAAGACCCTCCTTGGGCCTGAAGTCAAATGACTTCAAGCTTAAGCAGGGCCTGAAGTCAGATGACTTCAGGCCCTGTCTGCATTCAAAATTTTTTTTTATTTTAAATTTTTTTAAAATAATATTTAATCATGATTTATTAAATTAATTATTTATAGGGTAATCTTTTATGTTGTAAACTTTTAATGATTATAATTATGTTGCAATAGGAATTTTTTAGGTCTATCAGTGAGTTTTCACCAAAACCCATTGATGGACCTAGGATATTTGGATTTCGCAAAACCCAACATCAATAGTTAGAGTTGAGCTAGGAGATGATATTTTTGGTGTCCAAACTTTTAATGATTATAAATTATGTTGCAATAGGAGTTTTTTAGGTCTATAAGAAATTATAAGATCCAAGGTATCAAAAATTATAAGATCCATATAGCATAATTTCTGATAATTTCTGATCCGTGGATAATTTCTTAGGCATATTATAAAAAATAATGCGATCTCAGAAATATAACATAATTTCTTATGAATTTTCTAATACACGGTATCATAATTTCTGATAATCGAGTCAAGGCTCCAATTAAATCTATTGGAACTTATCATTTGATTTTAGACACTGATATCATTTATCACTTTCAAACTCTTTATGTTCCTTCTCTTACTAGAAATTTAATTTCTTTATCAAAACTTAATACGGTTGGATACTCATTTAAGTTTGAAAATGAATATTTCAGTTTTTTAAAGAATAATCACTCTATTGATTTTGGTGTTCTTTGTGATGATTTATACAAATTAAAGCTTAAAAATTTGTTTGCTGAGACTCTATTGACCTTGCATGGTAATGTTGGAACAAAACATGGTTTAATGGATAGCTTATTTGTTACATAAACGTTTGAGTCATATATCTAAAGAACGGTTATAAAGATTAGTAAAGAATGAAATCCTTCATGATTTGGATTTTACTTACCTTGATTTTTGTGTGGATTATATTAAGAGGAAACATACAAAATACAATTAAGAAAACAGTTACAAGAAGCACAGGATTTATAGAAATTATATACACAGATATATGTTGACCTTTTCATGTTCCATCTCTTGGTGTAAACAAATATTTCATGACATTTATCGATGATTATTCACGTTATGACTTGTTTATTTGTTGAATGAAAATTCTCAATCGATAAATATCTTAGAGGTATTTATTAACGTGGTTAAAAGATAATTAGACAGAAAAGTGAAGATGGCAAGTATGATAACTTTGGGAAGTGACCTAGTATATTTGCTAAATATTTAGAATAACATGACATTTGTGCTCAATACACAATACCTGTGACACTACAACAAAATGGTGTTGTAGAAAGATGTAATTGTACTTTAATAAATATGGTAAGGAGGATATTAAGTTATTCTTCTTTATCCTTATCATTGTGGATGTATGCTTTGAAAACTGCTATGTACTTGTTAAATAGGATTCCTAGTAAGGCAGTTCCAAAAATTCCTTTTAAATTATGGACCAGAAGGAAACCTAGTTTAAGACACCTACATATTGGGGTTGCTTGGCGGATGCAAGAATTTATAATACACATGAAAAAAAACTAGACTTGAGAACAACTAGTGGATTTTTCATTGATTATCCAAAAAAGTCTAAAAGTTATAGATTTTATTATCCTAATCATTCTACGAAAATTGTTGAAACTAGGAACGCTAGGTTCATTGAGATTGGTGAAACTAGTGGGAGTATTAAACCAAGTGATGTAGAAATTCAAGAAGTTAAGGTATAAATACCTTTGCGATTTTGCCCATTTCTTCTTCTCAAGTTGTTGTTCTTATGATTGTTGAACATTTTGACAACCTACAAGAAGAACAAATGAATGACCAAACACTTCATGATGTTGTTGTTAGGATGTATACTAAAAGTCTTGCTTTTGTATAAGACATCTACATTTTGAAAGAGAATCACAAGATCACTGTTTGTATGTTTATATTAGTATGTGCATATTGTCTAATACTTTACACTATAAATAACATGGTGTGTGGTGTCGCACAGAAGATCATGTTATCAGTTCCTTGTAAAGTATAAGTAGAGGCTTACAACCGAGATGAATTTGGATAAACCATCAGGATGGTTGTAGTGTAATTTGATGTTGGTTTATCTTGACTATATAATTACACTAGTGCACTTTGTGTGCATTTAGCAAGACCAACATAGAGGTGATTCAATTTATACTGACTTTATAATTGAATCAGACCTCAGTTTATTATGGAGTACATGCTCTTAATCCCAATATAATAACGGGCGCATGTACTTAATATTTATTTCTTTGATTTACCAATGGGCGAGATTTATTCTGTTAAATCGATAAGCACGGTAAGTTGGAAAATAATATTATTTATATAGTGTGTCGTTGATTATAGACAGAAATCATGTCCTGGTGAGTCAGGATGATGATGCCCTCTTGATGAGCTCATAAAGTTCATCATGTTAAATCCTGCAGGTAGACTTGATCCAACATGATGATAAGGATGAGTGGTACTAATAAAAAAAATGATAAACCAGGCAGCAGACAAATTGAACCTGGGGTGACCAGCCCGGCCCCATGGAAGTTTCCCACCGGTCACCAGGGTAAATCGGGAAGCGCTCGCAGTGGCCAGTCTAGAAGCCCAACGTCCCAGGGTTTGCGCCCCATTTGGAGAAAAAATTCCTGCAAAATGCGCCGTAGCTGGGGATCGAACCGCGGATGCCTGGGTTGACAAATAGTGACCTTACCGCTGCACCATGCCTCGGGGGCAAGTGAGTGGTACTAATCAAGGAGTTAGATGTTGATTAATTTAAATTACTGATAATTTTAATTAATCAACATCTAACTCCTTGATTAGTATCACTCATCCTTATCATCATGTTAGACCAAGCCCACCTGCAAGATTTAACATGATGAACTTTATGAGCTCATCAAGGGGGCATCATCATCCCGACTCACCAGGACACAGTTTCTTTCTATAATCAATGACACACCATGTAAATAATATTATTTCCCAACTTCCGGGCTTATCGATTTAACAGAATAAATCTTGCCCATTGGTAAATCAAAGAAATAACTATTAAGTACATGTGTCTGTTATTATATCGGAATTAAGAGTATGTACTTCATAATATCTGAGGTCTGATTCAACTATATAGTCAGTATAAGTTGAATTACCTCTATATTGGTCCTGCTCAATGCACACAAAGTGCATTAATGTAATTCTATGGTCAAGACAAACCAATACCAAATTACACTACAACCATCCCGATGGTTTGTCCAAATCCATCTCGGTTGTGAGCCTCTACTTATACTCTACAAGGGACTGATAACATGATCTTCTGTGTGACACTACACACCATGTTATTTACAATGTAAAGTATCAGACAATATACACATACTAATATAAACATGCAACAATGATCTTGTGATTCTCTTTCAAAATGTAGATATCCATACAGAAAGCAAGACTTTTAGTATACGTCCTAACAGTTGTTCACAATAAACCTAATGTTGATGAACTATAAGCAGTAGACTAAGAAGGTCTGAAAGGGAAAGAAGATCAGCTATTCCGAATAATTACGTAGTTTATTTATAAGAGTCAGAATTTGACTTAAGTATTGATAAAGTTCCAGTTTCATTTTCACAAGCCATGGAAAGTATTAATTCTTCCAAGTGGTTTGACACCATGATTGAAGAGTTGAAATCAATAGATTACAATAATGTTTAGGATCTTGTTAAATTGCCTAAAGGGTCAAAGACAGTTAGATGTAAATGAGTCTTTAAGACCAAACATGACTCTAATGACAATATCCCAATGATTTTACTTAGAAAGATGATGTTGGCTACAAAGAGACCTTTTCTCCCATCTTAAAAAAAGACTCACTAAGAATTATTATGGTAATGGTAGCTCATTATAATTTAGAGCTACATCAAATAGATGTGAAAATTGTCTTTTTAAATGAAGATTTAGATTTTGAATGGAGATTTAGATGAAGTGGTTTATATAGATCAACCTAAAGGCTTTCAATTACAAGGAAAGGACACATGGTGTGTAAGCTTAAGAAATCAATACACAGATTTAAACAAGCTTCCCAACAATGATATCTTAATTTTAATTATACTATAGTTTTCTTTAGATTTAAGGAAAATGTCGTAGATCGGCTAGATATCTAAAGGTTAGTGGAAGTAAGTTTATTTTTCTAATTCTGTATGTTGATGATACCTTGATTGCTGCTAATTTCTTGGTTTATTACACGAGATCAAGAAATTTCTCTCAGAAAACTTTGAAATAAAAGATATGGGTGAGACATTGTATGTGATAGGAATTGAAATATTCTGGATAGATCACAAGGAATGTTAGGGTTGTCTCAAAAATCATATATTATTAAAGTTTTAAAGAGATTTAGGATGAAAAAATATTCTGTAAGTATTATACTAATTCAGAAAGATGATAAATTAAGTCTTATGCAATGCCCAAAGAATGAATTGGAACGCAAACAAATGGAGCAAACTCTTTATGCATCTATCGTTTGAAGCTTAATGTATGCCCAAACTTGTACCAGACCATATATCAGTTTTGTTGTTGGAATGTTGGGGGCAGGTATCAAAGTAATCGAGGATTGGATCATTGGAAAGCTGCAAAGAATGTTTTACGATATTTACAAGGGACAAAAATACATGTTCACTTATAGGAGATTTGATCATCTTGAAATGATAGGATACTCAAATTTAGATTTTACTGGATGCTTAGATTTTAGAAAATCCACATTTGACTATTTGTTCCTCTTAGCTAGAGGAGCAATTTCATGAAAAAGTGCGAAGCAATCAATCATTGTTGCTTCAACTATGGAAGCTGAGTTTGTAATATGCTTTGAGATTACCATTCATGAATTATGGTTGCGGAATTTCATTTCATGAATTAAAATAGTTGACAGTATTGCTAAACCGTTGAAAATTTATTGTGATAATACCGCATCAGTCTTCTTTTTTAAGAACAATAAGTATTCAAAAGGTACTAAATATATGGAAATAAAATACTTTGACGTTAAAGAAGAAGTTCAGAAACAAAGAGTGTTAATTGAGCATATTAGCTCCAACCTTATGATTGTGGATCCATTAACTAAAGTATTGCCACCAAAGATATTTAATGAACATGCCACAAGGATGTACATTATGAAAAATTGTTAATGACTCCATAATTTAGTTCATGTTCATTTATATTTGACTCTCAGAGCACTTTTGAATGTTGTTCTGATACATTAATTCATCCTGTTTTTCTATGTTGGTGTATATACATGAATAATTATATAAGTATTATCATGACTTATTTCTAATAATAATATTATGGATGAACCATTATGTTATGCTTCATTATAGTTCATGTTAGGTATGGAGCTTATATTGTGATACATGAAAGGAAGTATTTCGAACTACTCATGTACAATTGATCTTTATTAGTTTTTGCTTAATGATGATTTATAATTGACCAATTTAAGAAAGAATTTAACTTAGATGTTATGCATTATGTATAAAGTGAATAAAGTCATATAACTAAGTACGAGAATGTTAGAAATTTTTTTTTATTAATGTCAAGATGTATGATTTATTTCTCTATTTAATGACTTATTTATATTGGTCAATAAAGAGATAATTCTTTTCATATTCATACAATTATATTTGTCAATGAAAAAATAATTATCTTCACATTCATGCAAATGAATTTAAAGGAAGATAAAAAAAATCATTCTTATGTTCATACAATATAAGAATAAACGTATTACATTATGAGATAATTGAATATATATATATTGATGGAATATATAAATAAAAGGCTTTATAATGGTCCTCCCTTTACCTATATATAAACATTTACTCCATCAAAAAGGTCAGGTATATTTTATTTTTAATATCATATTGTGAAAATTATTTAATTCAAAATTTTGGAAATTAAGAAACAATTAAACAGCTAACTTAATTTATATATTTATGTTGATGAAGATATATATTATTTTTACAACTTATTCTACTTATTAGACGGTCGAACGACAAACAAAGCTAATGATGAAATTGATGAAAGGACGATCCTGTACGATCTCGATCTCTACAATGTTTTTCGTCTGCGTTGGTCTTGGTACCTATAACTTATCGAGTGAGTATATTTTCTCATATTTCAAATTTAGTTCGCCTTTGTTGTTTGATCGAACCTTAGTTCCAAGCCACATGAGTTCTGTATTTTGACATAATAGATATCCTTCCGGAATAAGGACTACTCTATAGCTTATAATACTATAACAGTTAATATAATTTTAGAGCTACGATACACTCAGTGAAAAAATTCAATAAAACTCTTAGTGAATGACATGACACTTTATATGCACACGTCCGATTATCACTCGGACACCATCGGCGGCCATCGGCCGACGCCCTGAATCAAACTATACCCTAGGGGGCACAGTGAACCCGTCGAGGATCACTACATGTAAAATATCACATCATTCACTGAGCTTTTTCTTAAGATTTTTCACTAAGCATATCATTTTCTATAATTGTATATAGTAACTATTAGATAGTTATTGTAATACTATAACAACTAATATAATATTATAACAATTACAAATATTTTAAAATAATTTTAATAATATTTAAATAAGAGGAACTTTGCCTTAAATCCCTAATCAGAAATACAAATACTCGTTCAGTCCCCATGTCAGACAAAAACCCTTTCCACTCCCTGACAACGCCTGTGTCTTTGCTTAAACTCTCTCTTATATGAATTTACCTAATTGCCCTCCCAATACTTTCAAATTCTCTCCTCTTCGTATCTTCTTCCCGGCTTGGAGTTGCATCGAAGGTAAAAATTAGTGACCACCGAAATCACTTCCGGCGAGCGTTGAAGTCAAAAATCAGAGAGGCGACAATATCTGACTTTCACCTTCAAGTGCATAGCTTAAAGCTTTGATTCGAAGTGTCTTTCATCTTCGACCAAGTGAAGACCCGCTTTTCACCTTCAACCCAAGAATCATCGACGAACGTCGGGTTTGAAGAAGTAAAAATGTGGTAATCGCAACAACCAGAGGATTACTAACGTGAAGAAGTGGTTTGCGTTGTATTTCAAAGGTAGAAACAGAGTTATTCAATAAGAAGGTCGGTTATGTTTCTGTGTCCTAAATTTTTACCTATTTGTTAATCTTGTTTGTAGAATAAAATTAAGATTATTGTTTATGTATGTTTCTGTAAAATTGTGTGAAAAATTAAAGTTTTAGTTCATGGGTGTTGTTGATTTTGTTAGGTTGAATAAAATTAAGTTTTTTGGTGTTCAAATTATAATTTATCTGAATGAGTTTGTATTATCTCTTTTTCAATTCAAGTAATGAATGAGATATATGTGTATTTTGTAGTGATTATCAATAAATTGAGTAATGTATCCAATTTTAAGTACTTTGATGGTTAGATGTTTAGGATTTGTACTTTAGGGTATGAATGAGTAAATTGTGTGAAAAATCGTTGTGGTGTCGATTTTGCTAGCTCGAATAAAATTAGTTTTGGTATTAGAATTACAACTTTATGATTGTGTTTGTGTTTTATCTTCAGTTGATGAATTGAAAGAGATAAGTTACTTTTGTGCATTGATTATTGATAAACTGAATTTAAGTGCTAAAATAAGCTTTAATTTTTTATGGTATTTACTTTATGGTAAGAATTATAAATAAATTAGCTAAAGTTCCCCTTTGGCTAAATTGTTCCTATTTTTAGTGGTATCGATATTGGTAGTTTGAATAAATTGGATTTTAGATTTCTAATTGCTAAATGTGTTTGTGTTTTATCTTCTCTAATTAAATGATTGAAGGCGTTATGTGGTGATTATGTAATTATTATCAATAAACTAAATAATATACTCAATTTAAATGGTATGATACCCAATTTTATATGGTTTGTACATGATGATATAACTGATAACTTAATTTATTTTTGTTTAATTTACTTTTTATGCAGAAATGAGAAAAAAAGCTCTTACAGGGAGCCCCATGGAGGCTAAGGCAAAATCTATGGTGAAAGATAAGGGTAAAAGAGTAATGGAAGATGAGGGAAAGAGCAAGAGCAACAAACAATTTTTTTCACGTTGCTCTCCTAGATATTTCAAAGATGTACTGGATCAAGTGTTACCAAGTATGAGTAATAAGCAAAAAGAGAGGATTAAAAGCACTTCACTTGCTCCATGGCTCGAGATGCCTATCAGTAGTACCAGAATTGATTTAGTTTTAAAGAGATTCCAACTATTGCCTTCTCGTTCTTTCTTATTTGGTGACAACATTATAGTTTCTTTCACTTTGACTGGGTTTAGCATTGTCCTTGGTTTGGCCCATGTGGGGCAACCAGTTGATCTAGATGCGAGCATGAAGTCCAAACTTGTTCTTAGGCTATTTAGATGAAAAGTTGGCAACGTAAATAGGACTATGATTCATGATAATATGCGGTCATTAGCTGGATCTGAGAAGGAATCTGAAGTGGATGATTTTGTTAGGCAGTTTATTTGTCTTCTATTTAACTATGTTATTTTTTCTGTTAGTAACTATTCCACTCCTCGATTTATTATGTCCTACATTGATAACTTGACGAGGTTCTTTGATTATTCGTAGGGAGATACAACATATAGATTTTTGTGCCACCACATTATCTTGTATACCGGTAATGGCAAAGGAAATGGTGGTTGCAAAATGTATTTAGTGTTGGAACCCGGATGGCTAGAGAGGGGGGGGGTGAATATAGCCAATCACTTGGACTTTAAACACTTATCGAATTTCTGCACTTCACTTTGTTAGTAGCACAGCGGAAGTATGAAAACAGAGTATTTAGAAAAAAAAACAGGAAACATAACAAACTAACACCACTAGCAAGATCGCTAACAAGGAGGGTGTAAAATACGGCAAGTAATTTTAAAATTTAAAATTTTAAATAACCTTGTAAAATATGATGGAAAATTTTCAGAAATTTTTCTAAACCCTTGGTTGAATTTACGAGGATAAATCGGATAAATAAAAGAATATAATTAGGTTATTTGATTTATTGGAGGAGAAGCTTCATATATATATATATATATATATATATTTGATTAAAATCTGACCTAGGTTTTAATCGGCCGAAACCATCTCTTATTCCCCCTCTTCTGCGTGCCCTTGCGTAGCCGCAGCCACCCGACTATTTCTTCTCCCCTCGTGCCCTAGCCGCTGTAACGACCCAAAAAATTATCTTAATATTTTCTTTAAAATATTAATCGTGTTTAGATAATTTTTCGAGGGACCTAGAGATAGTAGTACGAACCTTAGCCTAGAAATCCAGGATTTTCTCATTTAAATTGAGAAACTAAGTACTAATGGACTTTATATGGGCTCCAAAAATGGGTTTAATTAGGTATAAATTAATATAAATATAAAAGAATTGTAATTAAAAATTTTAGCATGATTATGAGAGAATTTTAGGGAATTTTCGAAAATAAGGAAAAATGAAATAAAAAGACAATAAAAATAAAGTGCATGCACCAAGGATTGAACCTTAGACCTAGTCTACAACCATGCATGCACCAACCAATTCACCTAGCAAGGGAGTGCTAGGAGGGAATGAAGTGGATTTTTGTTAAGGCTTGGGAAAGAATGAAGAGACACCATGACTCTTCACTTACCCTCCTTAATGTGGCATAAAAGCATAAGAGAAGGAGTTACATTCCTCCTCTTTTCTTCCATCAAGTCAATTACTCTCCTCTTCTTCTTCCTCCCCTCCTAGCCGAAAACTCCAAGCCCCTTCTCCCTTGGGAAAAGTTCACATAAGCCCCCATCTTGAAGATCTAAGGCCCTCTACAAGGATACAAGGACTAAGGAGAAGTTTAGAGACAAGGAGGTTCTCTTATTATTTTCTATTCAAAGTTTGTAAGTAAGATCAAGGAAGGTAAGACCCCCTCACCTGTGGTATGATAGCTTTCAAGTTATTTGTCATGATCTAAGTTTTATTGGCATGATATGTTGAAAAAAATCCATGGTTAGGGCTTATGGAGGTTTCGGCCAAGCCTTGTTTGGGCTAGAAATCATGTTAAAGACTTCCTTTATGTTTTCAAATGTTTACTCATGATAGGTTAAACCTAAAAGTATGATTTTGGAAGTTTGGTAGCACCCTAAAAACCCCCTAGGGTTTCGGCCACATCAAGGTTAAGGGGCTAGGGTAAACTCCAACCTTTCCAAGCATGATTAATATGTTTCCTATGATACCTTATGGGTAATAATGGTGTTATATGAATTTCCCCATGGACTTGTTACCCTTCTAGGGTTTCGGCCAACCCATGCTTTAGGCCTAGGACTTGGGGTAAGTCCAATCAAGGGTTCAAATGATTTTTCTACGGCATGATATGTAAGGTAAGGGATGTTAATCATGATCTAGGCAAATTTTCCATGGACCCATGGTCCTTTAGGGCTTTCGGCCAAGACTCGAACCTAGGGTTTGGTTTGGGTTAAGGTCTCAAGAATGCATGTTTATAAGTTACCATGATGCTAGTACATAGTTAAGCATGGTGTAAGGATCTTCATGTTACTAAAATCTTAGTTTATGTGTTATATAACATGACCTTGTATGGTTGATTTTATGTTATGTTTTACCCATGAATATTTAGATCATATACCATGAATATATGTAATTGATGTAGGAGTATGTTATGATAAATAGAATGATGTATGTATGTTGGTAAATGCTTACAATGGATTTATGATTCATGAAGGTATATGCATGTTTTAGGATGAATACCATGAACCCTAGGAGTATGCGTCATGTTTATATGTAGCTTACCATCCATGCTTTATGATGAATACTAGGATTATGTATGCTAGATGAAATGTATCATGTATGACGTGTATGTTTATTTATGTATCATGATCATGCAAGCCTTATGAACCAAGATGATGTTTATGACTAGAAACATGATTATGTATGTATTGTTGGATCGAGAAATGCGAGAGAGGGGGGGGGGGGTGAATGTCGCAAATCGTTCGGATTTAAAAAAGAGTAAGTGCGCAGCGGAAATAAGACACAAAAACAATGCTAACACGGTCGTTTTACTTGGTTCGGAGCCTGTGTCGACTCCTACTCCAAGGCCCACGGTCGTTGACCGTTTTCTGCGGGCAATTTTATAAGTTCGTAAACCAGTTTACAATTATTGAATACAGAATAAGTGCAGTAAACTTATATAATAAGAATTATGCTCTTCTTTTACCGACGTCCGGAGTAGATCGAAGATTTCGGGGCAGCGGGACGTCGTCGGCTCGAGTTGGGGCAGTATCTGGAGCAAAGCACGAGAGCAGAAGAGCGTGGAAGTGTCCGAAGAATTGATGCCTGAAGAGGAGGGTCGAGGGTCCTTTATATAGGGCTGGGGGCGCCCGGGATGCTCGGGGCGCCCCCCCACGTGGCTTTCGATCCGGCGAGCCCTCTGGTCAAGGCTGATCTCTACTTCTTCGGGATCACCTTTGACTGGGGCGCCCGACGCGCGCGGGGCGCCCGGGTTGACCGGTCAAGGCTTCATCTTCTTCGCGAGGGTGAGCTGCTGTAGCTGCCAGTGGCGTGGCACAGTGGGCGCCCGCGACACGCGGGGCGCCCGATGCGCGCGGGGGCGTTTACTTGCTCTGCTGACTTTGGGTTGACTCTGGGGCGCCCGAAACATCCGGGGCGCCCTGCTCAGCTACTGCCTCACTCCTTTGAGGCTCTCTGAGCTGGCAGAAACACAGTCCTTCGGTGCTGCATCCAGGGTTAGTCCAAAACAGCAATTAATAAGTTAATTTTACACAGCCTTGGCTGTCTTGGTTCTGACTTTGGATCTCCAAATGGAGCCCTAGGTCGAACCGACGCCTAATGTTCCTCAAGGGGAACGCGTCCTCACCTACTCCTCTCGGGAGAGTTTTACCTGGTGCCAACCGGATCCCCCAGTTGGACTTTTGCCCGGCAGTCCTTCGCCAGGTCTTGAGGTACCAAGCTGCCTTTCGCTTGGTGCCTAGCAGCCCTTCGCTAGGTCTTTACTTCTGGCAGCCCTTCGCCAGTGCCTAGCATTCCTTTGCTAGGGCTTTGTCCATTCTGGCAGTCCTTCGCAAGGTCTTTACTTCTGGCAGCCCTTCGCCAGTGCCTAGCATTCCTTTGCTAGGGCTTTGTCCATTCTGGCAGTCCTTCGCCAGTGCCTAGATTCCTTCGCTAGGACTTTGTCCATTCTGGCAGTCCTTCGCCAGTGCCTAGCATTCCTTCTCTAGGGCTTTTCCTGTACACTCAAGAAACTTGTTAGACACAAAATAACCCTTAACTTTTGAACCCTTTTGTCAATATCAAAACACAGGTTTGACTTGGGTGNCATCCAGGGTTAGTCCAAAACAGCAATTAATAAGTTAATTTTACACAGCCTTGGCTGTCTTGGTTCTGACTTTGGATCTCCAAAATGGAGCCCTAGGTCGAACCGACGCCTAATGTTCCCTCAAGGGGAACGCGTCCTCACCTACTCCTCTCGGGAGAGTTTTACCTGGTGCCAACCGGATCCCCCAGTTGGACTTTTGCCCCGGCAGTCCTTCGCCAGGTCTTGAGGTACCAAGCTGCCTTTCGCTTGGTGCCTAGCAGCCCTTCGCTAGTCTTTACTTCTGGCAGCCCTTCGCCAGTGCCTAGCATTCCTTTGCTAGGGCTTTGTCCATTCTGGCAGTCCTTCGCAAGGTCTTTACTTCTGGCAGCCCTTCGCCAGTGCCTAGCATTCCTTTGCTAGGGCTTTGTCCATTCTGGCAGTCCTTCGCCAGTGCCTAGCATTCCTTCGCTAGGACTTTGTCCATTCTGGCAGTCCTTCGCCAGTGCCTAGCATTCCTTCTCTAGGGCTTTTCCTGTACACTCAAGAAACTTGTTAGACACAAAATAACCCTTAACTTTTGAACCCTTTTGTCAATATCAAAACACAGGTTTGACTTGGGTGCAATCTGCCCCAACATGTATGTCCTATGTATGAATAAAGAATGATAAGTATGAATGCAGACGATGGTTATGCCTTGAGTATGAATGATAAGTATGAATGATAAGTATGAATGATAAAGGCATAACGATGATATGAAATAAGTATGAATGATAAGTATGAATGACAAGTATGAATGACGAAGCATGCAAAGTTGTTTTACTTTATGAATGGGCTTGTACCGGACCGAAGTATGGGTCCAAGGGATGAGCATCTTAAGAACGCCCCGGTTTTGGACTACCGACTATGCTGTCCACGGTTCTGGGACTACCGAAGCTGTCCAACAGGGATGGGCACCTTAAGAACGCCCCAGTTTTTGGAACTACCGACTATGCTGTTCCTACCCTAGTAGGTCGGGGCTCGCTGTTGGAACGATTTGCGACATTCACCCCCCCTCTCTCGCATTTCTCGATCCAACAAGTGGTATCAGAGCGGGGAATTCAAACTTGGTGCAACCACCAGTTTGAAAATTTTATTTTCGGATTTTTTTTTGCTTTATTTTTTTCAAATAAATAATATCTGTAGGTGTATTTAAAATATCCTTACGCCTTTTTCAATTTTGAATTTTCATCTTTTCACCATAAGTCTGAATTAATAAAACGAACAATTCTTAAAAATTTGTCATAAATTTTTTATTATTATTTTAATATTATTTCTCGAAATTCGTGCCACTTTAATTCGAGCAATCTTTTAACTCTTATTTTTCACCATTAATCAGAATATTCATTTCCCAAAAATTTTGTCTCAAATTTTTTATTATTATTTTATTATTATTCTGCCTCGAAATTCGTGCAATTTTTTTGGGCAAATTTTTTTCTTCTTCTCCCGCACTACTAATCCAAGACCAAGTCTTGGTACATTCTGTTAGTTCTTTTGTGTGCAAGAGGTTATTTTATGGCCAACCAAGAGTGGAACAGTGCCCGTCCACCGCTATTCTCCGGCGAGAACTTCAGCTTTTGGAGAAGACAAATGGAGTCCCTTCTGAAGACCCATATGGACATATGGATGATCATTCAAACAGGGTTCCACCTCCATACAGAAGATGAAGTATACATTTGCATGGGACAAACTGGATGAACCAACCCTCAACCAAATTGAGACTGATGCAAGAGCAACTGCAATTCTTCAATGCGGTCTAACCAACGAACAACTCAAGCTAGTCGGTTCATTTGGATGTGCTAGAGAAATGTGGGAGAAATTGATCAATCTTCATCAAGAAATCTCAGATGAAGAAGAAGATCAGGTAAGTTATCTCGCACTCTCGGTCCAAGTACAGATAGCCGAGTCAGAGTCTGAACCTGAACCCAGAGTCGAAATCGAACCAGCAGAATCAGACAACGAACTGACTGAGATGGTAACCAATTTCAAATTCTTTTCTAAATTAGAATTAAATAATCAAGCTGATACTGCAATGGTCGAGGAAGGTATAACTTTTGCAGGGAAAACTCCAAGAGAACCATCAAAGAAGGAGCTTCAACCGGTACCCAAGTCCGACTCAGACACGGAATCAGAAGATGAATTTAGATCCGAGACAGCAACAATTAAGGGGGAGATTCCTAATAAGGAATCAAAAGGTAAAATTACAAATTTGAATTTTAAAAATCATATAATTTGTTACATATGCAGGGAGAGAGGGCACTACCAAACTAAGTGTCCTACCCGTAAGATTCAAACGATACCACCGACGGCAACAAAGAAACGAGCTCCAAAAGCACGAAAGAACAAGAGTCGCGTTCAATGCTTCAAGTGTCAGGAGTTGGGCATTACAAAGAGGAATGCACAGATAAACGTTACAAAGATCCAGGGAAACCAACCAAAATGGGTAACTGTAATTTACATCCAAATCAACTCTTTACCTTGAATACTGATAGTTTAATTAATCTCCCTTGGTCAAATTTAGATATGGATGCATGCTTAGATAACTTGATGAAATCATGTATATTAGCAAAGTCAAAATTCAAAATGTTAAGACAAGAAAATGAGACTTTGAAAATTAAAATTAATATACAAGAAAAACTGATTAATAATTTTGCAAACTTAGAAAATCCTGAAATTTCTCCTCACTATGACATTATCTGAAGTTTTGTCTTGGCTATTCATAGGACTAGATACCTTAAGGACTTAACCAATTAGTTGAAATTTGACAACATAGTATTGGGAGGAGATGAGATGATAGTACGTTGGGGAAACCAACTCTAATAAGATCAAGTCTACTTGGTCTCTTTAGACTGGTGAAACCAGCCGAAGCTACCGATCCAAGACCCAAGCTAGTTGGACCAGAAAATGACCTAATTTAATTTGAAAATGAAATTTCATTAAAATGCTTTGTCAAGGAAAGGGTGGATGATCCCATAAGGCTACGGCCAAAGAAGGCCTAGTGCCTCGCCAAGACCTGGAAGCCAATTTCTGAATTTCAAATTCAAATTATCTTTTGTCAAATTCGAATCTAACACAAATTTCAAATAATTATAGATTCAAACCTGTTTTCAAAAATTCTTTTTCAAAATCACTCGTTTTCAAATTCAAATCTGTCTTCGAAGTCAATTATACTTTTTCAAAAATAAACATTTTTTTTCTTTTTCAAAGTTAAACATTTTTTCAAAATTATTTTTACCTTCAAACCTGTCTCACAAGAACTTTTAAGGCTAACTGTTTGAAAACCCTAGATTGGGTGAGACAGGAAAATTAAGTTCAAATTAAAATTTCTTTTATGTTGTGTTTTCATTCAGAGAATAATTTCAACATAGTCAAACCATGATTAACATGGTTAAACCTTAGTCAACTGAGTCAAACATGGTCAAACCTAGTTAATGCTAAAGACCCTTCAAGCACTTAGATAAAGTTAAGACAAGTCGAATACAAGGGGAGTTCTTTTTAGATTTATTCTCAAAACCTGATGCTCTAAAATTTAGTATCATTTCAGAATAAGACCTTCAAAAATTACTCAAAATTCTTGGTATATTACTATCTCTTTGAAAAATTATTATCATTTCAAAATATTTCTTTTCAAAAACTGTGTTATTATTATTACTTCAAATTGAGGTGTCAAAAATTTATCTCCTTGAAAGTTTCATACTCAGAAGATTATTCAAAATTATTCTTTTGTTTTTAATAAACCCTAAAGACACAGAGGAAGGTCCATTTCATGATCCACTAGGACTCCTAGTGTCACGCCCCGAGACCCAGGAGCCGCTGTTCCAATATAAAATCGGACAGCACCTCCCCTGTCCGGCGGACAATTTACACATACATACACATAATCATACAACCCACGCAGTATATATTTGGCCTCAGGCCTCCAAAATAGACAAACACCACATAAAAACACCAGACAACTAAGTAAAACATACCTGACTGCGGACCGGTCCGACTTACGACGAAACAACCAATACACAATAACCCCTTAGGGCACACTACAACCCACACAAGACATATACAAAGTCCTAAAGGAAATATGAACTAAGATACATCGCCAAGTACAACAAACAAAACACTGACATCGCGATGGGTAGGGACTGGCTGTTGGGCTCTTCTGGCGACTCCAAGTATCTCAACCTGAAATAGAAACATATGGCAACGGTGTGAGTCCATAAACTCAGCGAATACCCAGTAGATATGCATAGTATGTTATAATAACAATAGAAGTCTACGCTGATACAACCTCATATGAACAATAGGAAGAAAGGGTATACTGAAGATACTGAATAGAGATACATACCAGAATCCATCTATCCTGCAGAGGGTGAAATAAATCCCTATGGAACAAGTATAACATATAAACCAAGGTATACAGGTATCCAGTACATGCATGTCAATCAAGTCCAGCAAATAAATGCAGCAAACACAATCAAGTGCACAATGCATCGTATGCATATGATGCAATGTCATGGTCACCCCCTAACACCAGTCAAGCCACCGAGACAGGCGATACTGTGTCGGCCGAGTGGGTAGAGCTGTGACACTGTACACACCCTGCTATCACTACTCCTGAGTGACCGAGTGGACAGGATGCTGGTGGAGTGAACACTCCGCCCCATATATATATGGGGGAGATATCTCTCTCATCTTCTCTGGTCTATGGGAAGAGAAGGGATCCCTGCTTGCTACCACGCTCCAAAAACCACTACCCATGAGCGGTTGAGCGGAGCAATACAGAGCAAGTGCACACACGCTACGGTATCCACTAACCCATGAGTGGCCGTGTGTGCATATCATGTGCCGGAAAACGATTAGGCTCAACCACAAGGGAGTCGCTGATCGCCGGCATGCAACAATGCAAGGATGGTGTATGATAGATACACAAACCTCCCTCCCAAGTCCTCAGTATACTAGGTCTCAGTCTGAAATCCTATAACAGGAAATACAGTTAACCTACAAGGTATACTGGCCGACACTATAGATCCCTCAAGGTCAAAGGCAGGAGATACATCACGATCTCTAAGCATACATATAGATATGACACTACCTGATACTGTAGGGAACTAACCGCATATTAACTCAGGGATAAACCACAGGTATCCAGGACAGGCATAATAAACAGGGATAAATAACAAGTATCCCGAACAGACATGATAACTCAGGGATAACTAACAAGTATCCAGGAAAGGTATAATAACTCAGGGATAACTAATAAGTATCCAGAACAAACATGATAACTCAAGGATAACTAACAAGTATCCAGGACAGGTATAATAACTCAGAGATAACTAATAAGTAGCCAGAACAGACATGATAACTCAAGGATAACTAACAAGTATCCAGGACAGGTATAATAACTCAGGGATAACTAATAAGTATCCAGAGCAGACATGATAACTCAAGGATAACTAACAAGTATCCAGGATAGACATAATGACTCAGGAATAACTAACAAGTATCCAGGTCAGGCAATATAACTCAGGGATAACTAACAAGTATCCAGTTCAGGCAATATAACTCAGGGATAACTAACAAGTATCCAGAACGGTATAATAACTCAGGGATAACTAAATAGTATCCAGAACAGCCATGGTAACTCAAGGATAACTAACAAGTATCCAGGACAGACATAATGACTCAGGAATAACTAACAAGTATCCAGGTCAGGCAATATAACTCAGGGATAACTAAATAGTATCCAGAACAAACATGATAACTCAAGGATAACTAACAAGTATCCAGGATAGACATAATGACTCAGGAATAACTAACAAGTATCCAGGTCAGGCAATATAACTCAGGGATAACTAACAATTATCCAGGTCAGGCATAATGACTCAGGAATAACTAACAAATATCCAGGTCAGGCAATATATCTCAGGGATAACTAACAATTATCTAGTTCAGATATAACGACTCAGGGATAACTAACAAGTATCCAGAACAGGTACAATAACTCAGGGTAGCGTATAAACTTACTGTTATCTATAACAGACAATGCATAGCAATGTGACAATATCTAAAAGATAAGTCAAAGGGTACCCGCCTCCGATGAAGAGATACTCGTATCAGAAAAGGACCTCCCATCTGATCATCAGCAATGATGCACCCAATCAAAGGCCTGTATCAAAGGCATAATGTTTAGCTACCATAATATATATAATTTATAGCTAAACGAGTTATCTCACTTAATTAGGATCTTCCTAATTATCATGTTTCATTTAATTAATCACAATTAAATGAATAACTCATAATTATCCCAAGTTACCATGATTAAATTCATTTTAGATTTTCGAAACCCGTATCAATTAAGTTTAGGCTCAAATCCCCAAAACTAATTCAATAGATTACCTCGAATAAAACCCAATCCTCGAATCTACTAGCTCCAAGATCCAAAGTATACATGGCAAGCTCCTTTTAGGTTCAACATTACAATCCAAATGAAATTAAGCTAGTAAACCTACTTCTATTCAACAAGGGCTCCCATAAAATAAATGTCACTCAACCTTACACCAAAACAATCCAAACATGGGTAAATTCCCAGAACAGATTAAATCGAAACATGGCTAAATAGAATACACATATTCCACCATAACATCCTAAACAGAAACGCTGCTTCCCCTTTGAAGGTGGAGAATTGAAAGATCAAGGGATCATCTAACATTAATTCCCAAAACCAAACTCCAACACCAAATAGAATTCAACCTCACTATGTGTTACCATTCACGGCACAACACAAATCATGCGAAATTACACCATCCCTAATTCCCAAAAATTCCATTTCAAATCCACACCAAGAATTCAGTAGCAAATCTAAAGAGAGAAGCTCACGCCATGTTTTGAACAACATTAAACAAAGTTGCAAATCCAAATGAGAAAATATTCACTCTATCTTCGTACAAGTTCCCAAAACATCTCAGCACTAACTCATTCCATTAAATCGAAATCATTCAAGGACAGGGTTAGTTAAAATAGTCTCACAGCAGAAAGATCAAAGATCTGTCCAAAACTTAATCCAAAAATCAAGAACACCACAACAATGCAACCCCCAAATAGACATTGAACAGATCTATAGCCTTACCTGAGATGGCACGCGATCAATTCAACTCTTCCATGTTCCACTCTCACCACGCCCAGCTAAAATCCACAGCAACCACCAATTCTAAATCCGCACAGGGCATCAGAAGTAAATCAATCCCTAAAACAGACATGAACATCATAAAGAACACAAAACGAATCCAAGTGAAGAAACAATTTCCTCTCTACTGAAATCCAGAAATCGATCAATGCTTAGTCGAAGGCAAGATTTGTCTTCCCACCACCCAACCAAAACTAACAGATCTTACCTGAATGTGGATGGTGCAACACCTTGCTCGGATTTAGGAGACAACCACAGACCGATGATCAAAAGCCACGATCTCCTTCCCAAATCTGCCCTTGATGACCAAGGCCAAGCCGTCGCGTGGAGAAGGCAACCCCTGAATGGTGGTTGGCCGGATCAGGGAAGAAGAAGAGGTGGCGGGTCATAGCTGAACTCTGGAGCCAATTAGAATGACACAAGGCTAGGGCACGCCTGAGAAGAGGACACAGTAATGCCTCATGCTCATGCCCAATGCGAGTGGGAGAGGTGAGGGTCGTCGGAGCTTGATTGCGCATGGTTGATATCGTCGGCATCATGATCTGGCGAGCGTGGAGAGGAAGCTCCGCGAGAGAGGTAGAGAAAAGCTTGAGATCGGCATCAAGCTAGGGTCGCGAGAAGAAAAGGGAGAGGAGAAGGAAGGTATCGGCGACTGCGGCTAGGGCTGCGGGCTGCGCTGCGCTAAGGTGAGCGAAAAGAACATTTAAGTGGGGGGCTTTTTTTTTTCAGAAAGGTCCTCTACCTTTCAAAAAATCTAAACCCTACCCTTAGGATAAGAGTTTTAGCCATTTGATCCTCCTATTTAATATAATCCATGTCAGTAAAATTTTAGGGTTAAATTAATTACCCTCTCGTAATTTAAGAGTTTACCTGAAACCCTTGATAAGTTTTAAGTTTTTACAACAAAGCCCCTTGGGCTCCTCCCGTAGGGTCGGAAACCCTAGACTCTATCCGGAAAAATCCCGAAAAATTTTCTGGTCCGGATTTTTCGAATCGCCGTATTTTACACCTAGGATGTGTCAAATTTAGGGGGAGTTTGATTCAAAAGAAGAATTTCTGAAATTTTTTTTGGTAATTATTTGTTTTGAAGTTATTAGATAATTCTTATAATTTAAATCAAACCCTAAAACTCAGAGGAAGATCGCTTGTAGTCAACAAGCTTCCTAGGACTGGGTCAAGTTTAGGGGGAGATGAAATTAAAAGAATTATTGAACATTTTCAAAATTATATGTTTTCATGCACTGCATGTTCAAAATCATTTTGAAAACTTAAATAATTTTTCTGTCAAAATACTATTATTTTACAAAATTCTTGTGGCTTATGAAATTAATTTTATAATATTTACTTGGGTTGGAGAAAATTTTCCAGGACACTTAGGAAAATGTCCTTGTAGTCAACAAGGTTTCCTAGGATTGTGTCAGACTGGAAAAGAAACCTAGTCAAGTAAAATATTTTGTGTTCAAAATGCATAATTCTTTTCAAAAATTACTTATACTTTTCAAAGTCTAATTCTTTTCAAAATTACTTATATCTTTCAAAGTCTAAATACTTTTTTAAAAGTACTTATGTGTTTCAAATCTTAATTTATTTCAAAAGTACTTAGATTTTTCAAAAATGCATAATATTTATTTCAAAAGCACTTTTGAAGATTCAAAAGCACTTATATCTTCAAAAATACATAATATCTGTCAAAAAGTACTGCAATAATGTTTTCAAAAGTATAAATATTTTTCAAGGCAATATTGTTCTAAGTGCGTGAATTTTCTAAAAGATTGGCCTACAAATATAAAGTATCTTTTCAATACTTTTCCAAATAAAGTTTTGTTGGTGCAATTTAAAACTTTTTGCTATACTTTCAAGAATTATACTAAGTATTTTTATGCTTTCAAAACTCATAGGCTCTGATACACAAACGCTATCCTTAAAACTTCTCTCAAAATATTTTTATATTAGACTTAAAAATGGTCTAAAACATAAGGAGAAGAGTTTTACATTAAGGGGGAGAGAAAGGGAATTTTATTTTTAAGCTATTTCAAAATTTTAAGCATTTCTAAGTGGTTCAAAGTTATTTTTAGTGCATGTTTTTCTAAATAAAATTTTCCTTAGTAATCAAAACTTGTCCGAAAAAAAAAGAAAAAAAGGGGTTTTTAACAAAGTTTAAGCTTGCTTTTCAAAAGTGTCTATGGATATAAATACTTTTGCTCTTTTTGAAAAATACTTTGTCAAAAACTTATTTTTGGTAGAACTCAAAACTCCCCATTAGAAACCTTACTAACCCATGTATGCTTTTGATATATGTCAAAGGGGGAGGAAAGGTCAAAGTTAAGTATGTTAAGTATTTTATAACACAAGTATTCAGGGTTTTAGGGGGAGTATGAAAAATAAAGATTTTTTTTCAACTCTACAGTTATGCTTCAGTTATGCTTCACTGTTTACCTTATGCTCTTAACTGTTGTAATTTTTTCCTTAACTTTGAATTGTGTTGCCATAATCAAAAAGGGGGAGATTGTTGGTGCAGGAAGCACCAGATCGAACCTTGTTTTGATATTGGCAAAGGATTCAAAAGTAAGGGTTATTTGTTGTCTAACAATGCTGCTTGAGAGTGCAGGAAACAAAGTCCTAGCGAAGGGCTGCTAGGCACCTGATGATGGGCTGTCAGGAAACCAAGTCCTGGCGAAGGGTTGCTGGGCGAAAACCAAGTCCTAGCGAAGGGATGCTAGGCACCTGACGATGGGCTGTCAGGAAACAAAGTCCTAGCGAAGGGCTGCTAGGCACCTGACGATGGGCTGTCAGGAAACCAAGTCCTGGCGAAGGGCTGCTAGGCGAAAACCAAGTCCTGGCGAAGGGCTGCTAGGCGAAAACCAAGTCCTGGCGAAGGGCTGCTAGGCGAAAACCAAGACCTGGCGAAGGGCTGCCGGGCAAAAGTCCAACTGGAGGATCCGGTTGGCACCAGGTAAAACTCTCCCGAGAGGAGTAGGTAAGGACGCATTCCCCTTGAGGGAACATTAGGCGTCGGTTCGACCTAGGGCTCCATTTTGGAGACCAAAGTCAGAACCAAGACAGCTAAGGCTGTATAAAATAATAATATAATTGTTATTTGGACTAACCCTGGATGCAGGATCGAAGGACTGAGTATCTGCAGCTCAGAGAGCCTCGAAGGAGTGAGGCAGAAGCTGAGCAGGGCGCCCCGGACGACTAGGGCGCCCCCAAGGTCAACCCAAGTATGTAACAACCTCGACGCGTTTTCGCCCCGCTTGTCGTAGGCGCCCCCACTGCCAGCTGTCGAAGCGCATCCCTGCGAAGCCGAAGAGATGAGGCCTTTGACCGGTCAAGCCGGGCGCCCCGAGTCCTCCGGGCGCCCCGGTCAAACCGGATCCCGAGGATAATGGGATCAGACGGCGACCGAGCTACAGCCGGATCGGCTGCCACGTGGGGGGCGCCCCCGTCGACCAGGGCGCCCCTAGGCCCTATATAAAGGGCCCTCGACCTCCTTCTTCAAAGCATCAATTCTTCGGACACTTCCACGCTCTTCTGCTCTCGTGCTTTGCTCCAGATACTGCCCAACTCGAGCCGACGACGTCCCGCTGCCCCGAAATCTTCGATCTACTCCGGACGTCGGTAAAAGAAGAGCATAATTCTTATTATATAAGTTTACTGCACTTATTCTGTATTCAATAATTGTAAACTGGTTTACGAACTTATAGAATTGCCCGCAGAAAACGGTCAACGACCGTGGGCCTTGGAGTAGGAGTCGACACAGGCTCCGAACCAAGTAAAACGACCGTGTTAGCATTGTTTTTGTGTCTTATTTCCGCTGCGCACTTACTCTTTTTAAATCCGAACGATTTGCGACATTCACCCCCCCTCTCTCGCATTTCTCGATCCAACAAGTGGTATCAGAGAGCCTCGAAGGAGTGAGGCAGAAGCTGAGCAGGGCGCCCCGGACGACCAGGGCGCCCCCAAGGTCAACCCAAGTATGTAACAACCTCGACGCGTTTTCGCCCCGCTTGTCGCGGGCGCCCCGCATGTCGCGGGCGCCCCCACTGCCAGCTGTCGAAGCGCATCCCTGCGAAGCCGAAGAGATGAGGCCTTTGAACGGTCAAGCCGGGCGCCCCGAGTCCTCCGGGCGCCCCGGTCAAATCGGATCCCGAGGATAATGGGATCAGACGGCGACCGAGCTACAGCCGGATCGGCTGCCACGTGGGGGGCGCCCCCGTCGACCAGGGCGCCCCTAGGCCCTATATAAAGGGCCCTCAACCTCCTTCTTCAAAGCATCAATTCTTCGGACACTTCCACGCTCTTCTGCTCTCGTGCTTTGCTCCAGATACTGCCCAACTCCTTCGAGGCTCTCTGAGCTGCAGATACTCAGTCCTTCGATCCTGCATCCAGGGTTAGTCCAAATAACAATTATATTATTATTTTATACAGCCTTAGCTGTCTTGGTTCTGACTTTGGTCTCCAAAATGGAGCCCTAGGTCGAACCGACGCCTAATGTTCCCTCAAGGGGAACGCGTCCTCACCTACTCCTCTCGGGAGAGTTTTACCTGGTGCCAACCGGATCCTCCAGTTGGACTTTTGCCCGGCAGCCCTTCGCCAGGTCTTGGTTTTCGCCTAGCAGCCCTTCGCCAGGACTTGGTTTTCGCCTAGCAGCCCTTCGCCAGGACTTGGTTTTCGCCTAGCAGCCCTTCGCCAGGACTTGGTTTCCTGACAGCCCATCGTCAGGTGCCTAGCAGCCCTTCGCTAGGACTTTGTTTCCTGACAGCCCATCGTCAGGTGCCTAGCATCCCTTCACTAGGACTTGGTTTTCGGCCAGCAACCCTTCGCCAGGACTTGGTTTCCTGACAGCCCATCGTCAGGTGCCTAGCAGCCCTTCGCTAGGACTTTGTTTCCTGCACTCTCAAGCAGCATTGTTAGACAACAAATAACCCTTACCTTTGAATCCTTTGCCAATATCAAAACAAGGTTCGATCTGGTGCTTCCTGCACCAACACTCGCTACCTCATATTTACTTAGGGATGCGCGCTATGATGTATGTATGTGGTACAAGCCGGGGACCCCAATGATGTTATGATTATGTTAAGCATTTAAAAGTATGATTTCAAAACTAAGCATCCTTATGTAGTAAATGCATTCTTCTTCTCATGCATTCATTCATGTCATGCATCACGCCAGGGTAAGTATACTGTATGTTTATGTTATGTTAAGAATTATGCCATGCTATGTTCCATGCTCATGTATGTTAAGAATTATGCCATGCTATGTTCCATGCTCCTGTATGTTAAGAATTATGTCATGCTATGTTCCATGCTCATGTATGTTAAGAATTATGCCATGCTATGTTTCATGCTCATGTATGTTAAGAATGATGCCATGCTAAGTAAGTTAGGTTTATGTTTACGTTAAGAATCATGTTATATTAGCTGTTCATACGCTTATGACTTACGCCAAGACTATGCTTATGTTTCATGTTCAAAATTTTGCTATGTCAGATATTTGATATGTTTTATGGCTAAGTGACGTATGGCTTTAGTGAGTAGGAAAGGGTCTTACTAAGCCTATGTGCTTATAGTTTCATTTTCCTCGTACCGCAGATCAAACAAGAAGCTACTAAGGGAAGCAGCAGGGGAGGCAAGAGCATGTGTGTGTGTGGCGGTGACTTGGCAAAGGATCCTTTTAGTTACACATATTGCATGTCTTGGGTCTTGGAAATGCCTCCTTAGATTCTATGCTATGTTTATAATGGTTATGCCTAATGAATGACTTAAGACTCATGATGCTATGTTTATAGATAAGTTACTTGCTACTTATGATGATGATGAATAAGTTATGGAATGGTTAAGTTATGATGTCATGCATGTCGTTAACATGCTAAGTTCAATGACACTAGGTTCATGAATGACAAGTTAGGCATGTTTCATGTATTAGTTGCATGGTTAAAAGTATGTGTAGAAGAAAAAAATTATTCCGCTGCATTAAAACGTTTATATGTACATGTATGTTAAGCGTAACGACGCCTTTCTCGCCACACCGTAAGGTGTGGGAAAAAGGCGGGCCTTACAGCCGCAGCCAAGGACCCGATCCCCTCTTTCTCTCCCAGTTCGCGAACCCTAGCCGTAGTCGAACGACCCGACACCCCTCTCCTCCTCTCTGTGGTGATCAATGATTCATTGATATGCAATCGTGGATCGATGTTCCAGCCCGCTCGGGATGCTAAAGCTTCGATCCACCTCTACCGTTTCACTCGCTGGTGCCGTTAAGCCTAGTCGAGCTCTGGTGATCTCCTCTCAGCAGTTGGAGGAGTTGTGCCCTCTATCTTGGCCGCTGATTGGTGTTGGATTCAGCAGGGGAGTACGATTCCGGCAGAACTCAGGTGAGGGGTTAGGAGTTTGATACTGTCATGGAATTGTTGATAGCATACCTAGATCTGTAGATCTTGTCTCTATGTCGTGGGCTGAGATTTGTATCGGCTTTTGTGTGATTTTCTTGATGAGTTGAGAGTTCACTGTTGTTGGTTTATTGTGTCGTGGGTTGCGATTCCTCGAATTATTGATTATGCTGTTGTTGGGTTGTTTTGATCAGTGGAGGTCTATTGGAGAAATTTAGTTCCTGATCTGGTTATGTCTTGATGTTCCTATGGGTTTTTATCGTGAATTGGAACTAGCTACAGGTGGGAGTTTCTGATGTGTGATGGTTTTGTTTGGATTGGAAGAATGAACTAGGTCTGCTTAGTTGTGATTTTTGTTCAATCTTAGATTTGAGTTTCTGGAGTGGATTTCTGTTCAATATTGATGTTGTGGTTTGGATCGATGTTCTTGGCTCAAAATGTTGGATCTGTGTTGTGTGTTGGATTATTGTTTTCCAATTGGTGATTTTGATTCAATGATTGCAGCGCTATTTTCTGGAATTGGGTTTTGTGTTTCGTTGGCTGGTAGCATTACATGGAGAGGAGGCTTGGATACCAATTTGTTTTGGAATTGATGCTGTGAATTAAATTAGTGTGAGTGTTTGTTTTTGAAGTGGACTCTTGAAGCCTTTTTAACTCTGTGATGTTTATTTTTAAAGAAGGATTATTTGGAGAGCTTGATCCATAGGAGTATTCTGTACGGTTTCCTTGGATCAAATTGCTTTTTTCCTTTCTACTGGAATGTGTTGATATGTTGCGTGTTAGAATGCTCTAGTTATGGACTCTTGGAGGTTTTGTTGTGGGATGTTTCATTGAATATGTAGTAGTAAGAGTGTGGAATTAATCTTACTCGGATCAGTGGATGTTCTGTTCTTATTGTTAATATTCTGTTCGATTACTTTATGTTTCTTTTGAGTGGATCATTGGATTGAGGATTGGGTTTGGATGTATAGAGCTCTTCATTGGAATTAATTTCAGTATTGATGTGGAATTAAGGGTTAGCTTAGATTCAAGTTAATTTCCTTTCTGAACTTGAATCTTATTGGGTGAGGGTAAGGATCTGGGATTAACTCGGAGGTTGATCCCTAACCAAGGCTAATTCTAATTAAATTAGCGTTAGCCTAATTGTGTGGTTCAGTATTGGAGTAAACCACACTTTGATTAGGTTGGGTTAATTCAGATACGACTTGATGTCTAGTCTAGTTAGTATCATTTGTATTGATGACTTATGTTATGATTTATGGATACAGGACACCGAGTGATTTGCGTTGGACTTCTTAGACGGAGGTTCTCATTTGATACGAGCATCTCTCTCTTTTGGAGGCGGGTACCCTTTGACTTATCTTTTCTGATATTGTCATGTTGTTATGCATAGACTGTTATAGATAGCAGTAAGTTTATACGCTATCCTTGTTTAGTATGCTTGTTCTCGATACCTGTTGTTATCCCTGAGTTATTATGCTTTTAGTTCCATACAGTCTCAAGTATTGTCATATCTATTTGTATGCTTAGATATCATGGTGTATCTCTTGCATTTGACATTGAGGGATCATTAATTTCTGGCTAGTATACCTTGTGGGTTACCTGTATTCCCTGTTATAGGATTTAGACTGAGACTTAGTATACTGAGGACTTGGTGAGGGATGTATGTGTACATATCATACACCATCCTTGCATTGTTGCATGCCGGCGATCAGCGACTCCCTTGTGGTTGAGCCTATCGTCTTTCGGTACACGATATGCGCACACGACCACTCATGGGTTAGTAGATACTGTAGAGTGTGTGTATTTGCCCTGTATTGCTCGGTTCGGCCACTATTTGGAGGGTGGGTCTGGGCGTGGTGGCAGCCAGGGATCCTTTCTCGTACTGAGCCACGAGGAGATGAGAGCTAGACTCCCCCATTGCTTGGGGTAGGAGCGTAGTCTCCGCCAGCATCCTATCCACCCGGTCACTCAGGAGCAGTGATGGCAGGGTGCGTATAGGTTGTCACAGCTCTACCCACGCAGACGTTGTGGACGATGTCTTGACTGGGACTAGGGGGTGACACATGTCATTGCACCATGTGCATATTTTTGTATTGTGCATTGTTTGCTGCACTTGATTTCTGCACTTGTTTGACATGCATATACTGGAGACTTGTTATCTGAGATTATATGTCTATTGGTGTTCCATAGGTATTTATTACCCTCTTTTTGGGTTAGATGGATTCTGGTATGTATCTACCTCAGTATTTTCAGTACTAGTCTTTCCCTATTGTTGATATGAGACTGTATTAGCGGAACTCTTATTGTTAGTATAACTTTATAAGCATATCTGCTGGGTATTCGCTGAGTTTATGGACTCACACCGTTGCCATATATTTTTATTTTCAAGTTGAAATACTTGGAGTCGCCAGAAGAGCCCAGCAGCCAGTCCCTACCCATCGCGACGACAGGGTTTTGTTTTTGTACTTGGCGATGTATTTATTTCATATTTCTTTTAGGACTCTGTATATGTCTTGTGAATATTGTAGTGTGCCCTAAGGGGTTTATGTATTGGTTGATTTGTCGTAAGTCGGACCGGTCCGCAGTCAGGTATGATTTACTTAGTTGTCAGGTGCTTTTATGCTGTGTTTATCTATTTTGGAGGCCTGAGGCCAAATTTATTATCTGCGTGTGTGTATGTATGTGTAAATTGTCCGCCGGACAGGGGAGGTGCTGTCTGATTTTATATTGGACCAGCGACTCCTGGGTCTCGGGGCGTGACAGAGGGTTTACAAGGTTCGGGGATAACTTGCCCCTACTCCTTGGCGTGCCCTTAAGGTGGGCGATCCCTTGATCGTCGGCAGATCAAGCCCCGGTTAACGCCGGATAGAAAGCAACCTCCTTCTCGGTGGAGAAACCTCTCCACTGCGCGTTTCAATCAAGGATATAGTTTTAAGCACAATGAAACACAAGGAAGATCTTACTTAGCACTTAGCAAAGACAAGAACACAGCAGACTTCTCCAAGCTCCACCCAGCGACGATCTCACGCAAGAATCCCTTTCTCCGTGTCTTCTCGCTGTTGGACTTCAAGCCTCTTGTTCCTTCCTCCAAGTGCTCAAGCAAGGGGTGGTTGCTTCTCAGATCTCAACGGCTTGCTCAGGAATGATGGAACAGCAAGACACAAGCATGCAGCAAGCCCCAAGAACTTCACAACAATACTGATTAGCAGAGTTGTTGAAGACTTCTCGCAACCGGCGCTTAAGTCTTCTCCACACAGCTCCAGGTCACCATCCCACAGCAACCTCCAGCTACTCTCCTGCAACCACCAGCCACCACTGAGCCCTTCTGGACCTCCTGAGCTTCCCTCAGACCAGCCCCAGACAGCAGCTCCAGCTAGCGCCAGCGCCCGTTGCAACCTGGGATGGAAAACAGACAAACCTACTACAAGGAAAGACCACCATTGACTCTCCTTGAGTGTTTGAATCCTTCCCTGTCACTTGCAGCTTAATCAGTGGGTTAGAGCAGCATATCAAGCAAGAAATCAAAGATCAGAGATCAGGCGCAGTGTATCAGATATGCTCAGATGCGATCAGAGCGTCTGACAATGTAATTTGAATTAAAGTGATCGGTCACCGGACCGATCCAGGGCTCGTGGGTCGGTCACCAGACCGATCCACCGCTTCGCTGGGACTCCCAGCTCTCGCGGCAACACAAGCCTGATCGGTCACCGGACCGATCAGAGTGAAGCCTGATCGGTCACCAGACCGATCAGAGTGAAGCCTGATCGGTTACTCAGACCGATCAGGTCTGATGAACAGTAATCCCGGAAATCAGATCCTAAGTCTTTGATCAGTCATTAGACCGTTCAGGAGCTAATCCGCGAGGGAACTCAACTCACTGATCACTCCCTGATCGGTCACCAGACCGATCAGGAGCAAGGCAGTGAGGAAGCTGCCTGCTCCCTGATCGGTCACCGGACCGATCAGGAACCAAGCAACAAGGCAACAGCCTGCTCCCTGATCACTCACCAGACCAATCAGACATCGCTGGATCGGTCACCAGACCGATCCACGAAGGAACAACGTGCCAATATCCCTGATCGGTCACCAGACCGATCCAGAGACTCAAGCCTAGCCCTCCAAGCTAGGGTTTCATCCACCTTAGCCCTCCAAGCTAAGGATTTTTCACCTAACTCTCCAAGTTGAGAATTTTCACCTAACCCTCCAGGTTAGGACTTTTCACCTAGCCCTCCAAGCTAGGACTTTTCACCCAATCCTTCCGAATTAGGACTTTTCCAGACCTAGCCCTCCAAGCTAGGACCTGACCCTCCAAGCCAGGACTTTTTCACCTAACTCTCCAAGATGAGAATTTTCACCTAACCCTCCAAGTTAGGACTTTTCACCTAGCCCTCCAAGTTAGGACTTTTCACCCACCTCTTCCGAATTAGGACTTTTCCAACACCTAGCCCTCCAAGCTAGGATTTTCTCAACACCTAGCCCTCCAAGCTAGGATTTTCCAAACCATGCCTAATCCCTGATCAGGACTTAACCATAATCATAATCATCCACCTAAACTAAAATCGGTGTCAACACCAAAATAACAATCAGGGTCAGACTGCATCAACATTTAGATGGTTGTACTGTTGGTTTGATGGTGAGTTTTTAATTTTTCAAGTGCAATTGTGATATGTGTAATATTATTATATCGATCTCTGTATTTATTCAGGCATGACTATATGAAAGAATTCCTTCATTTGGACATGCACGTTCTTTATATTGTTTCCCCCGGTTGTTTCACTGGGAACGAAGTAAGATATCAATCAAATATGATGTTGCTGAAAGATTATTTTCTAGAATTGATTTTAGTAGGGTAAGTTGCTATGTTTTAGTATGTTTTTTTAGATATGATTGTAGAAGTGACATTTTATTTATAATTGTGAAAAGGTGTTAGATATAATACCATTTCCAGATGAGAAGATACTCTTAAGTGGCAAGCAGGTAACTTCTTCTCTAAATATAGAAATAATAAAATTATTATGTTAAATAATGATGATAAGATATTTTTTGACTAGATTACTTATATTTTTCAGGTGCCACTTTGTGTGAGATGTTCTGGATTTTCTAATACTCAGAGGTTGCTTGAACCAATTGTTGTAGTTAAAAGCAATGAGCAGGAGGCCGAAAAAGTGAGTGAGGATTTAGATGGAGTGAAAGATAATTTTATTTTAGAAGAGAATAAGATTGTTGAGGTTCAAGTTGGTGGTGAAAATGAACTTGCTCGGTTGCAGAAGTTGAATGTGGAAATGACAACTACCAACATTGATGATATGTTGATTTGATGATAAAAGATGTTATTTCTAATTTGAATAAAGAAAACACAAGATTGGTAGGATCTGATTCAGAGAATGCTTCAGCTAATAAGAGGCACAGTGGTGATGGATTTGAAGTAGAAAAAAATCTGTCTAGAGCTGATTCCGACAGTGGTTCAAGAGAAGAGCACGTTTCTAGTAGTGACGTCGCTACTTCAAAAGTAGAGAAGATCAACCACTTTTAATCTTCTATTGTGGATACTGTGAGGACTAGAGCTGATCGTGTGCCGAAAAAGGAGTCTATGTTTGTGACTCCTCCTAGCTCAACACCAAAACGTAAGAGGAAGGGAAAAACAGGTAGATGAAGTATAAATCCGAGATTCATTATTTTGAAATCTACTAGTTTTTGCATGTTATTGTATATTGTTACTATCTACGTATAGATTTTAGATTACATTACTAACTATAATTTCATATAGGTAAATTTTATAGATGTTAAGGATAGCAAGAGTCCTCCCAAGACTACAATGGATGTATAAAAATAGAACTGATTTTTGTGGACATGAAGAAGTATCTGAAGAAGAGAGAAAGTTGTTGACAGACTTTCTCACTAGGGAAGAATTGGAGTACATTTATTTTAAATATATGAATTTTTCTAAACACTTCTTATCAATTTTGTAATGTTATTTTTTGCTCCCCGCAGTGTTGTCATATGACAAGATGAGTTCCTAAGCTTAACTGGATTTACATTCTGTTTTTTTTTTGTTTGGTGAGCTTGTTGATAGTCAAATCATAAATATTTATATGAAGATTATGAAAAAAACACAATCCAACTTATGAATTTGAGATTTACTGTATGGACACAAATGTACAGGTTTGTAGAAAATCGAGATATTTGGTAGTTGATATTTAATTTTTAATTCTTATTAGATTAAGAAACATGATTATATCTTATTTTGAATGTGTAGAAAGAAGTGTTACACCACTTGGAGAAATATGAAAAATATAGGCAGATACACAAAACAGATTATGGAGCTTTCCTTGCGAGGTTGACATCCACAACCAGGAGCAAACTACAGGAACTAAATGAAGATCTATTTAGAAGATGTAGATATATCATTTCCCTAATTAATGATAGATGACATTGGTATTTATTGATTTTTAAAACATCTGAAGGCAAATTCAGATTGTGGAATTCAAATCATGATTCATTTGCATTTGGGACGGCTAAAGTTTATGTGAGTTTGACAATATTCTACTCCAATAAGTCTTAAGATCACAGTATTAAAGCAATTCCTTTTTTGTAGGCGCGTTTTTTGGCTGGTTGCATGTTCGAGGATTTGCCATAGGTAGTGAAGAGGTCCTGAAAGAACAGTGTCATCATCAAGGCGCAACCCTGGATTGTGGTGTATATATATGCATGTGGGTGGAGTGTCTATCTTGTGACACTGATGATATCTGGAGGTTTCAAAATGATGTGAAGATAAACACTTATCAGGCCCGTGTTGCATTAACTATATTATCAGATGAGAATGGATTGTTAAAAAATGTATTTGACTAAGATACCTTGTCTTTTGCTTCTTATGCTCAAGTAGATGTATTGGAGTTTAAATTTTACATTTTTATGGATCCAAATTTAGATGTAAAGCAGTGTTGGTTTTTATTCTATAGTAATGACAGACTTATGCCGTAGTTATCAAGAAATTGATGTAAAAAAAAATTTTATCCAAATTTTGTTAGTTTTTATTGTGTTGAGTGAAGACAGATAGATGTTGATTGTTATTCACATGCATGTTTCATTATAATATAGTTAGCATAGTGATTAGCCTTGTAAATATATTTTAGAGCATCTCTAGGCAAAATTTAGGTACAAAAAGTATAAAAGAATGTATAATACTACCTAAATTCAACACCATTTAATCCAAAATTTAGTATTTTTTCTATCCAATTGCGTACGATCTACAATAGGTCCATCAATAATCTGGGGCACACTACCAGTGCATAGATGTTTTAGAGGTTGGTGTAGGTGACATTTTTTGGGCACGAATTGACTCATAAAATTAAGCACAATTGATAATATAACATGGATTAAGGTTAATGACACTACTACTCTAATAAGTGCTTGGTATAATTGATCAAGGTACATAATCCACATTATTAGGTACAAAATATCTAAATTCCAGTATGTGTGTGATCAAATTGAGTATACTTGTCCAAAATTTGAGTATTCAGGTACGAGACTCCCTCTTTAGTTCTCAATGGCTCAAAAAATCAAGCACAATTGACTTAGATTCAAGTATATATTGCCATGAATGAGGTACTATTTTCAAATATTCAAGTACATTTGGACGCAAGTTATGCATTAATTAGTGTGGGTGAGTTTGTTTGGGACATATTTCCTTGTTTCATTGATAATATAATATGGATTAAGGTTAATGATATTATTGCTCTAATAAGTGCTTGACATAATTGATCAGGGTACATAATCTGCATTATTATGTACGAAATATCCAAATTCAAGTATGTGTGTGACCAAATTGAGTATACTTGTCCACAATTTGAGTATTCAGGCACGAGACTCCCTCTTTAGTTCTCAATGGCTCAAAAAATCAAGCATAATTGACTCAGATTCAAGTATATATTGCCACGAATGAGGTACTATTTTCAAACTTACAGGTAGATTGGGACGCAAGTTATGCACTAATTGGGGATATTGTGGCACCCACTACTTCACATGTGTGGTCAGTAGCATCGCTAAGGATGATTATTTTCATCGAAAATACACAATGGAGCATTATGCTTATCATGAATATAGACCATCTAATATGAGAGTCAATACCTTAAAGTAGAAGAGAAAAATGCATGTATCTATATTTGACATCACCTGATGTGGTATACACCTATAATTAAATTCTAGAAGAGGTTGGTGTAGGTGAGTTTTTTTTTTGACATATTTTCTTGTTTCAATGATAATATGATATGGATTAAGGTTAATTGGTTGACATAATTGATCAGGGTACATAATCCGCATTATTAGGTATGAAATATCCAAATTCAAGTATGTGTGTGTCCAAATTGAGTATATTTGTCCATAATTTGAGTATTCAGGCATGAGACTCCCTCTTTAGTTCTCAATGGCTCAAAAAATCAAGCACAATTGACTCAGATTCAAGTATATATTGTCATGAATGAGATACTAATTTCAAACTTTCAGGTACATTGGGACTCAAGTTATGCACTAATTGGGGGATATTGTGGCACCCACTACTTCACATGTAGTGTGGTCAGTAGTATCGCTAAGGATGATTATTTTCATCAAAAATACACAATGGAGCATTGTGCTTATCATGAATATAGACCACCTAATATGAGAGTCAATACCTTAGAAGTAGAAGAGAAAAATGCATGTATCTATATTTTACATCACCTGATGTGGTATACACCTATGATCAAATCCTAGAAGAGTTTGGAGTAGGTGAGTTTTTTTCAACATATTTTCTTGTTTCAATGATAATATGATATAGATTAAGGTTAATTGGTTGACATAATTGATCAGGGTACATAATCCGCATAATTATGTATGAAATATCCAAATTTAAGTATGTGTGTGACCAAATTGAGTATACTTATCCAAAATTTGAGTATTCAGGTATGAGACTCTCTCTTTAGTTCTCAATGGCTCAAAAAATTAAACACAATTGACTCAAATTCAAGTATATATTGCCACGAATGAGGTACTAATTTTAAACTTTCAGGTACATTGAGACTCAAGTTATGCATTAATTAGTGTGGGTGAGTCTGTTTGGGACATATTTCCTTGTTTAATTGATAATATAATATGGATTAAGGTTAATGACACTATTGCTCTAATAAGTGTTTAACATAATTAATCAGGGTACATAATCCGCATAATTATGCACGAAATATCCAAATTCAAGTATGTGTGTGACCAAATTGAGTATACTTGTCCAAAATTTGAGTGTTCAGGTATGAGACTCCCTCTTTAGTTCTTAATAGCTCAAAAAATCAAGTACAATTGACTCAGATTCAAGTATATATTACCATGAATGAGGTACTAATTTCAAACTTTCAGGTACATTAGGACGCAAGTTATGCATTAATTAGTGTGGGTGAGTTTGTTTGGGACATATTTTCTTGTTTCATTGATAATATAATATGGATTAAGGTTAATGACACTATTGTGGGATCGTTTAGAATCGATAAAGGGGGTGAATATCAATAAAATTTCGGATACGTAAGAATATTGTGCAGCGGAAAAATTAAAGCAATACTAACTCGTTTTCTTTTTTACTTGGTTCGGAGTTTGTAACGACTCCTACTCCAAGGCCCACAGTCCTTGACCGTTGTCGTTGGGCAATTCTATATTTCAGGAAAATGTTACATGAATTGAATCACAAATACATAATTAAAAGTAAAACACTTGAAATAAATATACCAACGATCGGAAAAAAAATCTGAAGACCGGAGCAATTGGTCATCGATCTTGAGCGTTGTTGGCGCTTGGAACTTGAGCACGGAGGAAAATGAACAGAGCATTTGAGTGCTTGAGTTCAGTGAAGTGTTGTTCGGAAGCATGGGGTGATCCCCCTTTTATACTAGCGTCCAGGGTGCTTGTGTTGCTGTAGGGTGCCTGCCACATCACCGATCTGGGCGCGTCTGTAACACCCCAAATTTGTCAATGTAAAATCATGACAATGTATGAAAATGGTTGTAATGAAGGGATAAGAATTTCATGAAATCACATGTCATGAAATGTTATGGATGCATGAAATATTAGCATGAAATATTATATTCATGAATATAGAATATTAAAAATATTATGAAATAATATTTTTGGAATATTATGAAATATTCTGAATTCATAAAATATTGAATTCATAAAATATTACTCATATTATGAAATTTCATGATGGGCTTGGTTTATTGGGCTTGGGAATGAATGGTGTTAAAAATAAAGTGCAAAGTGGGGGAAGCAAGGATTGAACCTTGGACCTCCTAGTTGCACTCACCATGTCATAACCAAGGAACCAAGCAATATTTCATGTAGAAGGAGAAAGGAACATGCTTGTTAAGTGTGTAAGAGTGAAGAGACATGCTTCTTCACAAGAGGTGTATAAATAGGATAAAGAGAAGGAAGTTAGAGGAAGTTACTCACTCTTTCTTCCTCCTTTCTTCTTCTTGCCGAAAACCACTCTCTCCCTTTTGCCATTTTCGAAACCAACACCTAAGGGTTCTAACCCTAGGGCAAGTGCAAGGAAGGGAAGCCAAGTACCATCTCATTCTACCAAGACCAAGGAGTCTTAGAGGAAAGATTTGAAGAAAAAAGGATCTTCGCATACCCTTCAAGTGTAGGGTACCCTACAATTAAGAGAAGGCGAAATTCCAGCGCTAGGATGTAAGAATTCTCTCGCCTGCAGTATAATGGTTTATGCATGATTTCCTTGTGTTCTTGTTTTGGAAAAATGGGAGTTCTCCTTTAGAGGACTTTCGGCCACCCTAGGAAAAAGGTCCAAGAGAAGGATTTTAATCACACCTTGATGCATGTTAGTACTCCTAGGGATTTTATACATATATGTGTTGTTTCCAAATTTTTGGAAGGACAAAAAAAAATAGGGTTTAGGCCCCTACAACTTTCGGCCACCCCCTTGAGGGGAGGCCTTGGTTCCTTTTGGTACATGATTATATCCCTTAAACCTTAAGGTATATGAGTAGGTGTTTTCTTAATGATGTTATGTACAAATTCTAGGGTTTACCCCTTGTGTAGGTTTCGGCCAAGACCTAGGAAAATAGGGTTAGTGGATGCTAACCTCACTTGAGGGTTAAACCCTGTTTAAATTGTTAACATGAAATATACTAGAGGTGTTTGTAAGAATGCTTGAATGAATGCTTGGTGGGAAAACCAAATTCTTTATTTGTATATTTCGGCCAACCCTAGTTCTAGGGTTGGGAAGTACCTAATGAGACCATGAAGCATGCTAATACATATGTGATATGTGTATAATTTATGTGACTTATTTTGTTGGATGTAAAAGCATGCCTTGTAGCCCATGGGGCACCTTGATGATATGAGCATGATGTGGTTGATAATATGCTTTAAAAGGATACTCTATTGAAACTGGGATCAAGAGCACCCGAATGCGTGGTGTGTCCCTAGGGGATCAAGAGCACCCGAATGCGTGGTGTGTCCCTTTGAGAAGTGATTAAAGAGTACCTTTAGGCATATACATATATAAGTAATTGCATGATAAATTACTTTACTTTGAAAAGTTGTGTACCCGACTCGGAAGGGGGTCGTTAAACAAATCCAATGCACATGTTAAGGTCATGGCAGTTGGTAGGACGGAAGGGTCCTGCTCTAATTAGATTGGTGGCTCGCTACCCCAATTTATTAGAGAACGCGCATGATATGGTGGTACGACAACTGGGCCCTGGATGATGATATGATATTTTGAAGTACTTACCATTATGGAACTTTTGAAAAACATATTTTCTCATCATGTGATCTTGTTCCGTAAAGTACTTAGGAAAAAAAAATTGATGTGATGTTTATGATGCTTTGATGAGATGCTTATGATGCTGATAATTCTATCTGATTACTGTGTACATGATATGATGTATTGATGTGGATTTTGCGAGTAGGCCCGGATTCTTACTAAGCATGTTTTGCTTACTAGTTCCTGTTATTTTTCTTATGCTGCAGATAGCGGTAAGAAATACTCGAACTAAAGGAAGAGGCAGAGGGAAGGTTGGAGGATGTGTGTGGTGATGGCTCGGGAAGGAATAAAAGATTCTATCTACCTTGTTTTATCTAGAATCTAAACTGCTTCCCTATGAAATTGTATTGCTATACTCTGAACATATGATGATTATGACTACTCTACTGTGATTAAGTTAGTGATATGAACCCTATGTCATGCTAGATAATTAATATTTAATTTTATTGTATGCATATTAGGTGAAATGCTATAGATTTCCTATGTCTGTTACTTTTGAATGTTTCGTTTACATGTACCTAAGACTAGATAACTTTTGCTATATGCTTACTTGAGATTTCATGCTAGTGTGTTAAATGATTTCCATATTAGGTTGTAAATGCATGTAGATATAAAAGAAATGAAGAAAACTTTGCTTGGTAAATTAGTCTTCAATAAGCATGCTTATTACTAGTTCATGTATTGTAATTGTTTTGTTTGGATATACATGTTTAACATGATTGCATGATATGGATGTATGGACCCGTAACCCCGCCTTTAGGGTAGATATAAGGTAGGGCGTTACAGCGTCCTCATCCACAGACTCGGCCAATATCTATCCCCTCATCCAGGGCACCTGGGATGTCTAGGGTGCCTCCTATGCTGACGTGGCAGCTCAACTTCACAGCCTCAGGAAGTAACCCATCTGGGGCGCCTGTATCAACACAGGCGTCTGAGTCCTCTCAGGCGCCTGGGATGCAGAACATCGAACCTCTTGTTCCTACAACTAGGGTTAGTATTGGTAAAATCAACCCATGTGTGATCGGGTAGATCATGGGGTTTGATGTGTGTGTCGATATGATTAAGTTAGGGTTTCATGTTAATCTAATATGTGTATTTGAGTGTGCAAGTGTGCAGGTTTACAGGATACACATAGATTTAGTTGGACGTCTTCGGGTCCGGTGAAGGATGGCATGAGGAGACAAGCCGTGGGCTTGTGTGCATCTGAGGGACCGTGGACAAAGCAGGGACGATGAGCCAAGGGAAGCAAACTTTGAGGCATACGCGAAGGATGGCATGAGAATGAGCCGCGGGTTCATATGCATCGGAGGGATGAGAGCCAAAGTCGAAGAAGGCTTGAAGGCAATAGGTCGAGGCTGCTGGATGAAGAGTCAGCTAAGTCGTGAGGGTTTGAGTGCTAAGAGAATTGTACTCGGGAAGGGAAACCCTAGGGTTAGGAAGTTGGCAGTCGAGTGATGCTTGGATCAGTCGACTGATGTAGAGCACAGAAAGATCAGTCGACTGATCCTATGTGTAGTCGACTGGTGTCGACTAGGATTCGAAGCGTTGGGCTGTGACATTCGAATTCAAGAGGACCAGTCGACTGGTGTTAGCACTAGCCGACTGGTAACAGTCATTTCAGCATCGATCACTATTTAAGAGAGCTCATTTTTAGCTGAGAGACTTTGGCGAAATAAGCTTGGGTAAAGCTTGTTAGTAGCCTACAAGTGCTTAGAAGTTATCAAAAGTTTGTGGCGAGGTTTCTCCACCCACAAGGAGCAACAAGAGCTAACCGGAGGTGTTCAGGGTAGTTATCCACCGAAGGATCGAGATCGTCCACCTTACGGACAGTCGTAGAGTAGGAGTATCATCTCCGAACCACGTAAAGGTTTGGTGTTAGCATTGTTTTAATTTGTAGTTAAGTTTTCCGCTTGCGCTTGCTAACATGTGTAGGAAGAAATCGCGATCGAAGTGGGTGAACGGCTATTCACCCCCTCTAGCCGTACGTCAAGGTCCCAACAAGTGGTATCAGAGCGAGGTCGCTCGTCTATGGACTAACCGCCGAGAGAGCAAAAAGCTAGAGGAAATGGCGATTGAAGAAAGATTAGGGGACGATATCAATGTTCCACCTCCCTACGACCGTGAGAGTTTCGAGTATTGGAGGATGCGGACAAAGACATGGTTCGGCATGGATTGGAATCTCATGATCGCGCTAGAAGAGCCATTTGAAGTTCCAAAAGATAAACACGGGAAAAAGCTCCGACCACGATATTGGAATAAGGAGCAACAAACGCAATCAAAGGCAAATGATAAGGTAATATCAATTCTACTTAATGTTTTGCCTAATGATGTGATTAGCCATGTAGGTGAGTACAAAAATGCACATGAACTATGGAGCAAGATGATAGCGCTTCATGAAAACCCTACACGAGTAGAGGAAGAAGAAGAAGCCAATGAGATGGGCTTAATGGTCCAAGAAAAGGAGAAGGACCAATCGGATGAGGAAAGAAGCTCAACGTCCGAAGAGGAGGAGAAAGAGGAAAAAGTTCATCCATCTCCTCAAGTGAAGTAGCACAAGAAATTGAAGAACCATCCACTTCATCAAAGGGGGAAGAAGAGGTCTCCACTTCAAGGATTGAGGGGGAGGAGAGACCATCCTCAATACCGGAGCAAGAAGAAGCATCCACCTCCACCAGAGCAAAGTCAAAAGACCACATTATTTGCTTTGGGTGCAACAAGAAGGGACACTACAAGGACAAGTGTCCATTAGGTAAAAAGGAGGTAAACCCTAAACCCAAGTCAATTTCTTTAAAATCTAACATGGGTTGTAGGGAAAAGAAGGAGAAGAAGCATATTAGGTGTTTCACGTGTGGTGAGCTAGGACACTACCACACCAAATGCTCAAGGAAAGGAGAATTCAAGAAATTGGAGCATTTGAGGAAGTGGGAGAAGAAGGAGAAGAAGAAAAGCTCACATCAAGGGGGAGCTACAAGGGTAAGGGAGGTAATCCCTAACTTTAAGCATTTTTCAAATTCCTCCATGCATGTTAGAAATAATGAATTGTGATAAAAATAGGGTTAATGTTGTATATCAAAATCCTAGGAATTCATGTATCATGATAAACCTAGAATCTTTAGACCTAAGGACCAAGGCATTAATCCAAAGAAAGGAGACACATGCCTAGACAAATGGGTAGATCTAGAAATGTCCAAGATGGACATGGTGATGCTAAGGTTAAGAACCTAGAGAGGGAAAATCAAGCCTTGAGGGCAAAGCTTGATAAATTAGAGAAAACCCTAGATAGATTCATTATTGGATCTAAGGGTTTAGGCATGGTGTTGAGTAGTCAAAACCCGACAATGATAGATCGGGTCTAGGATACCGATCTATGAGATCAAATGCTATGGAAAAGTCATATGCAAGGATGTCATATGACTATAGCAAGGGGAAGGCCAAAAATGGCAAGGGAAAGCCATTTAAAGGGAAGAAGAAGAACTTAACCAAGGACAAGGTGTCCAAAGTTAAGAAGGTTAGGGTTGTAGGTCAAGAAGTACCGGAGGTACACCAGTGCGACCTTGTCATTATAGATGAGTCACCTAGGAAGGTGACTAAGGCTAAGAGCTCAAGGGGAGCTCTAGGAGTTATGTTGGGGCCCATGGTCAATGGATCTCAGGAGGATTTTTTCAAGAAGACTAGATCGGTTGTGGAATGTGCCAAAGGATTTGGAGACAAATTTGAGTCTTAATCCTAGGGATTTGGCACATCAAAAGTGAGTTACATGCATGAAAACATGACATTGGAACCATATTGCATAAAAATTGGTTGATAATGTGTAGATGTCATATAAACCAATGATAGAGATGCATTGTGAAATTATATGGGCAGAGACATCAAGGGGAAGTCAAAACTAAGACTTTAGGTCAAGGTTAAATTAAACCACTTAGATAGTTTTGAGTTTTGTGTTAATCTTGGGATTGATGATAGATTCATTTTTAAACGTATTTTTTCCAAGTAGACATGGGTGTCACAAATCTCTCCATAAAATTAAAAATTTTTGGAGATCTATGGAATTAGTAATGCATTTCTGAAATTGGATCAGAAATGTTGAAAATGCAAGGTACCAGTCGACTGGTGCAGTTCGGTGCAGAAACTAGGGTCTTCTATGCATCAGTCGACTGATCCTCTATCAGTCGACTGATCTTTCTATTTACTCCATCAGTCGACTGGCCTAGGGGGCAGTCAACTGATGCAGTGAATCTTTAAAAGAACAACCCGCGCAGGGGCGGTCGAACCTAGGGTTTCTGCGCCGCCCCTTGTTGTCACTTCTCTCCCTCGACCTCTCCATCTACTCCAAGGCTTCCCAAGGTCCTGAAATCTTGTTTCTAGCCTTCCTCCACCTTAGATCTGAACCTAGGGCAAGAGAAGCTCCCTTTCTTGAGTCAAGTTTGATCATTGTCTATCACGCAGTGAATGGAGAGATAATAACGAATTGTTTACTTCATTTTTCTCATTTAGTCCATGATTCATGACTAACTCTCTATATTTTGCCTGTTTACCTTGTTTTTCTTCTTGATTGGGTCATTCTTGGTACATGCATATGGTATTTGCATTTTAGGGCTAGGCAAAAACAAAGGGTTGGTGAGGGAACGTCCCGACAGCCTCCCATAGATCCTACGACACCTCGGTTCCGTTCCGAGGCATGCCGGCGAAGATTTGAGAATGTTGACTTTATTTTAATGAATTGTCAATATCTCAATCAATTATATTTTCAGGAGATTACTCCTTACATCATTGAGATTATCACTCATTATGGGTTTGAGAAGTTATTGTATTGTCAGCATTACATAAATATTGACCTCTACAAAGAATTTTATGCAAATCTCACCTGCAGTAGTACTGATGGCATGACATACGAGTCCATGGTAGGGAGAGTCACCATTTCTTTTTCACCTGCATTGTTAGGGTCATTCTTAGGGTGTCGGGTTTCGGAAAACCCATTTACATGCTTCCCAAATGTCATTGAGCCTTTAACATTGTCTAGCGTGACCATTGACCAAATCCACCGCCATTATTTCAATAATTCTCGACCTCCTTTGAAGCGTATCTTTGAAGCTAAGCGCATGGCTGCAGTTAGCAACATCCTTTATAAAATTGTCCTAGATTACATTTTGCCCATTGTCACCAAGGGGAGGTCCAAGATTCGACTATCTCACCTAGTGATGATGTATGCTTTAGAGAGGAGGCTAGACATTGACATCGCCCGTCAGATATTCATGTCTATTGTGCATCTTTCACATAAGGTTCATCGTAAGATCTACATCCCATTCGGTCATATGTTGACCGAATTCATTGCATCTAGAGGTATTGACATTACTAGAGGCCAGTTTCATAAGCTGTCCAAGGACTACGATCAGATAGGTTCTCGGCAGGTCTCCTTGGCTGGGATTGAGAGACAGCAGGGAGTGATGGTCTGGCGACATCATGTATCCTCTAGTTCTGATGATGAGGTAGAGGCTACTCTTGTTGCTGTGCTTGCTGCTTCCTGCGGGGATTACAGAGGAACGGTTCTCCCAACTGGAGGGGGGATTCACGGACTGACGGTGGAGGTTCACATACTCAGGGAGGACTTTCAAAGCTTTCAGCAGCGTCAGGCTGATATGTATAAGATGATGCAGCGCTGGGACCTGATGTACCAGGCCCCTCCTCCTCCTCCTCCTGGCGATGATGCATAGCTTCAGCATGACTTGGATGTGATGGTGTTAAGAGTGTGTTTAGCTTGAGCGTGTTCTTCCATTATCTCTCAAACACCATATTTCATATTGTAATACTTGAGGATTTTTGTACTTATTTATGGTTCTGTATCAATTTAGTATTACTTATATGAAGTGTTATTACTTTAGTTGTGGGTTGTGCGTACATGATTTTATGCTTATATGATGAATTTCAATATACCTTCTATCAAGAGATTATGGTATAAAGGGGGAACCTTGATCACTTTTTCTTTCTCTAGTGTTAATATGAGAAAAAGGAGGAGGATTGAAAATATATCTGTGTTTTAAGGAGATGGGATAGACTTGGAAAACACATTGTTTCAAAACTAGGAAGTAGGTTTGATACAAAGTTGAATGTTTTCAAAAGATTTGAGTTTTGGTCGAAAAGTCAAACATATTTGGTGTTTTCATGAAAATTTATTTTTCTATGTTAAAATACATCTTAAGAAATATGTTTGTAAATTTTCAGAATTTTTTGAATTGTATGGAATTTGTTAGGAATTTTTGAATTTAGGCTCAGAAGCTGAAGTTTCAGACTGATCTGTATTAGTCGACTACCCCCTGTGGCAGTCGACTGAACATTCTATGGGTTTGCAGTTCGAAGGCACCAGTCGACTGATAGCTAACGCAGTCGACTTGTGCTTATAGTTTCTGATTTCAGGGACTTTCAGAAAAGAAAACTTGTCCCAAATTGATACTAGGGGTTAATATTGTTTGGAGCAATCCTTTTGATGGTGTCAAAGGGAGAGAATTGAGAAGTTTAAGTTAGTTTTTAACTTAACTTATGGTTAGGTTATGCTAAAATTGAAAATTATATGTGAAGGCATAGGTTAAGGGGGATGATGTATATTTATACTTCTTAATTTACTATGTCTTTAATTTTCAATTGTTATCTTTGTACCTAACTTAAACATATTGTCACACATCAAAAAGGGGAAGATTATTAGTGCAGTCAACCCAAGTGTGATCGGATAGATCATGAGTTTTGATGTGTGTGTCAATATGATTAAGTTAGTGTTTCATGTTGATCTAATATGTGTATTTGAGTGTGCAGGTTTGCAGGATACACATAGACTTAGCTGGGCGTCTTCGGGTTCGGTGAAGGATGGCATGAGGAAACAAGCCGTGGGCTTGTATGCATCTGAGGGACCATGGACAAAGCAGGGACGATGAGCCAAGGGAAGCAAACTTCAAGGCATACGCAAAGGATGGCATGAGAACGAGCCGCGGGTTCGTATGTATCCGAGGGACGAGAGCTAAAGTCGAAGAAGGCTTGAAGATAATAGGTCGAGGTTGTTGGATGGAGGGTCTGTGGACAAAGCAGGAATGATGAGACGAGGGAAGCGAACTTCGAGGCATACACGAAGGATGGCATGAGAATGAGCTGCGGGTTTGTATGCATCCGAGGAACGAGAGCCAAAGGCGAAGAAGGCTTGAAGGCAACAGGTTGAGGCTGCTGGAAGGGTCAGCTAAGTCGTGAGGGTTCGAGTGCTGAGAGAATTGTTATCGAGAAGGGAAACCCTAGGTTTAGGAAGTTGGCAGTCGACTGATGCGTGGATCAGTCAACTGTTGTAGAGCACAGAAAGATCAGTCGACTGATCCTAGCATCAGTCGACTAGTGTTGACTAGAATTCGAAACGACGGGCTGTGACATTTGAATTTAAGAGGACTAGTCGACTGGTGTTAGCACCAGTCGACTGGTAACGGTCATTTCAGCATCGAGCACTATTTAAGAGAGCTCATTTTTGGCTGAGAGGCTTTGGCGAAATAAGCTTGGGTAAAGCTTGTTAGTAGCCTACAAGTGCTCAGAAGTTGTCAAAAGTTTGTGGCAAGGTTTCTCCACCCACAAGGAGCGACAAGAGCTAGATGGAGGTGTTTTGGGGAGTCATCCATCGACGGATTAAGATCGTCCACCTTACGAATAGCCGTGGAGTAGGAGTATCATCTCCGAACCACGTAAAGGTTTGGTGATAGCATTGTTTTAGTTTGTAGTTAAGTTTTTCGCTTGTGCTTGCTAACACGTGTGTTCTAAAAAGTTCAGAAAGGGACAAATGGCTTGAAGCCATGAAGTCGGAAATGGATTCCATGTACGAAAATCAAGTATGGGACTTGGTTAACCCACCTGAAGGGATTAAGCCCATAGGGTGCAAGTGGGTTTTCAAGAAGAAAACCGACAAGGAAGGTAATGTTGTTACCTTTAAGGCTAGATTAGTGGCAAAAGGATATCGTCAAAAACAAGGAATTGATTATGACGAAACCTATTCGCCAGTAGCTATGCTTAAATCCATTCGGATGCTCCTAGCCATAGCAGCTCATTATGATTATGAAATATGGCAAATGGATGTGAAAACAGCTTTCCTTAATGGAAACCTGCTTGAGGATGTATACATGATACAACCTGAAGGTTTCACATCGATTGATAAAACCAAAGTATGCAAGCTTCGACGATCCATATATAGACCGAAGCAAGCATCCAGGAGCTGGAACATCCGTTTTGATGAGACAATCAAAGAGTTTGATTTCTAACAAAATCCTGACGAACCTTGTGTGTACAAGAAGGTTAGTGGGAGTGCAGTCGTATTCCTAGTATTATATGTCGATGACATATTGCTTATAGGAAATGATATATCAGTTTTACAGATAGTTAAAATTTGGTTGTCCAAAACTTTCTTCATGAAAGACCTGGGAGAAGCAACTTATATCCTTGGGATTAGAATCTATAGAGATAGATCAAAACGATTGCTTGGTCTTTCGCAGTCTACATATATAGACCGAGTACTAAAAAGGTTTAGCATGTCGGAATCCAAGAAAGGTTACCTTCCCATCAGGCATGGGATCAACCTTTCAAAGTCTATGTGTCCGCGCACAGAAGACGAGAGGATTTGCATGAATAAGATTCCTTATGCATCTGCGATAGGATATATCATGTATGCTATGTTATGTACAAGGCCCGATGTATCGTATGCTTTGAGCGTCACAAGCAGATACCAGTCGGATTAAGGAATGGATCATTGGGTGGCTGTCAAGACAATCCTTAAGTACTGAAGAAGAACTAAGGATGTGTTCCTAATATATGGAGAAGGAGATATGGTAATACGTGTGTATACAGATGCCAGTTTCCAGACAGATAAGGATGACTCCAAATCTCAGTCTGGATACGTATTTACTTTGAATGGAGGCGTAATAAGTTGGAAGAGTTCCAAACAAGACACCGTAGCGGATTCTACCACGGAAGCGGAATATATCGCAGCTTCGGAAGCAGCAAAGGAAGCAGTCTGGATCAAGAAGTTTGTCTCCGAACTTGGTGTGGTTCCAACCATTGATGAAGCAGTGTCGGTTTACTGTGACAACAATGGAGCTATTGCACAAGCAAAGGAACCAAGGTCTCATCAGCGATCCAAACACGTGCTTCACCGCTATCATCTGATCAGAGAGATTATAAGTAGGAATGATATACAAATTGAGAAAATTCCCACTAAAAGGAATTTAGCGGATCCTTTAACTAAGGCCTTGCCTCAGAACAAGTTTGAGGGTCATGTTAGAGCCTGTGGTATTGGATACCGTTGCGATTGGCATTAGGCCAAGTGGGAGTTTGTTAGTGATATGAGAGAAGTGTCCTAAGGCAATCGCCTTATGATTGTAAACATTCATTTTAATAAATGATAATTTACTATTTGAGTATACATGTTTGTGTATTTGATTGGGATCTTAAACTCATCTACTGAATGTCCGCAATACAATTTACAGCATAAGAGAATTTGTGATGGGATCACAACTAGTGATTATCTCTAAATGTGCAATTGTGAAGTATTGAAAATATCCCTAGTCGATGAATTGATAAAAACGAACATTATCAATTCTGTTGAGACTAGCATGGGTTATTCTCTAATCAGCTGATTCTCACTGGCTGGTGACATTGGGATGTCCGGAGATAAACATAGATGCTAGTTAAGGGAACTAGTTCATTGGAGTGACTAGCTGTAAAACTTCATATGGTAATCTATATAGATATGTCAATGAAGTTCTTACTGCAGCTTAAGTGCGATGTTCCTTTGACTTGCGGTGTTCAAGTCATCTTGGTCATGGAGACTTATACTTTAACATCTTAAGCAAGCATCTCCTAGGAGGTGTGGACCCAGGATGATTGGGTATAAGCCGAAGTGCTCGAAGATGATTGAGCAGCCTACAAAGGATTCACCACTCCTTGCGAGGAGATGTATACCCAGGCCTATCGTCGGATTGTTACTCAAAGCCTCTGGCCAGAGCATATCATGTTTAGAGTGCGAGTCTCTTAAATACATGAGAGTAATTAGAAATCCAAAGGACGAGAAAGACACTACTTGGGCTAGGTGTGACGTAGTCAGCCTAGTGGAGACTGACACAAATAGACTGTGTCCTGAACCAAGTGGGTATAAGATGGTGAAGGGAATGGGGCACGATTCATTAGAGCTGCTGAAGGGTTTCAGAATTATTTCTGAGGTCAACCGTTGATCTTTCGATTAATTGGGGGTCATGATGTACTACTAGGTGCCACTCATGATCGTTCTATAATTGGTTGATTATAGACGACCAACATAAATCGAAATCTATTTAGTCACACGCACTACGAGTAATCCGAGGGATTTAAAACGAGTTGAAAATTGGATTTTCCGATCAAGAGAAATAAGTCGAATCTGAATTTATCAGAGGCGCACGGGAAGCTTAAAATGGCTAAGTCTTTTGAAGGCTTATTGGGCGAATTAAATGAGTTTAATTCGCGAGGACTTGGCTTGATGTGGCCGGCCAAAGAGGGTATCCATCCTCTTTGGTTTGGCCGGCCCACTACAAGGAGAGAAAACCAATTTATTTGGTTTATTTTATAAAATAAATCAAGCGCGATTTGTTTTATAAAATTATGGATAAATAAATCTATATAAAGAAATTTATATAAAGAGATTTATATAAAGAAATTTATATAAAGAAATTTATAGAAATTTATTCTTTTTATGGAAATTAAAATGAACCATGGATCGGTTTATTTTAATTTTATAAAATCAATTATGAATTGATTTTTCCATGATAAGAAAAATTTATAAATTTCTTGTAAATTTTATTCCATAATTAAAAGGAGAGATGTATTTGTTTTATTATAAAGTTAGTTATAATAAAACTAGGCATAACGGAATAATTCACAAGAAAATTTATAAGAAAAATTTCTTATGAAAATTTATTCCGTTAATTCCGTTAAAGGGGAGACTTGGCAAGGGAGAGGCTACTATATAAAGGAACCAAAGGCAAGCATTGAATTCCAATCAATTAATCAAGAGATTAGTAGCTCCCTCTCTCTCTCTAACTCTCTCTCTCTCTCTAGGGCCGGCGCCCCTCTCTCTCTAGGGCCGGCTCTCTCTCCTCCCCGAGGGTCGGCGCACATCCCAAGGGTGGCCGAGAGCTTCATCCACCAAGAAGGTGCCGAAGAAGAAGATGCGGATCACGACTCCTTTCTTCCTTTTCCGGAATTTTGATTTCGTTACTTGGTGGTTAGTTTCCATCTTTTCTCTCTTGTTATTATAGTTGTGCCTTTGGAGAATCTAGTAGTTCTCGTTGGCACAAAACTCGTGGCTTTGCGAAGTCATCCCAAAGAGAACTCGGCGTGGACGCGAATAGAGGCGGAGCTTCCAAGGGACGCTACTGTTGGATCTCGTCCCTTACTTCGAGTTACGTGAGGTACTAAGTAAATTAGTTTACTTTTCTGTAAAATTTTAATTTATGATCATGTCCACACATCATAAGGTTGCATGCTAGATATGTGGTTAAAATAATTTGAGAAATTATTTATGTTAATTCTTCCACTGCACATAATTATTTTAAAAATTACGAATCCGTATCCATGTCAACATGCACCCGGTCCCAACAGATCGGTCACCAGACTAATCAGGTAGGGTCCAGACCGATCAGGCTCCGTCCTGATCGATCATAGAGAGGAACCTGCGATGCTGGATCGTTCTCCAGAATGATCTGCACAGTGATCCTGATCGGTCACCAGACCGATCAGGAGCAGTTCAGCAAGGGAACTCAACCTCACTGTTTGCTCCCTGATCGGTCACCAGACCGATCAGGAGCAAGGCAATGGGTGAAACGCGTACTCCCTGATCGGTCACCAGAACGATCAGTCGTCGTTGGATCGATCACCAGACCGATCCACGAAGGAGCACCGTGCCAACTCCCTGATCGGTCACCAGACCGATCCAGGGGCTCCAACCTAGCTCTCCAAGCTAGGGTTTCATCCACCTTAGCCCTCGAAGCTAAGGATTTTTTACCTAACCCTCCAAGTTGGGAATTTGCAACTAACCCTCCAAGTTAGGACTTTTCACCTAGCCCTCCAAGCTAGGACTTTTCACCCAACTCTTCCAGATTAGGACTTTCCAAACCTAGCCCTCCAAGCTATGACCTGACCCTCCAAGCTAGGACTTTTTCACCTAACTCTCCAAGATGGGAATTTACACCTAACCCTCCAAGTTAGGACTTTTCACCTAGCCCTCCAAGCTAGGACTTTTCACCCACCTTTTCCGAATTAGGACTTTTCACACACCTAGCCCTCCAAGCTAGGATTTTTCACCACCTAACCCTCCAGGTTAGGATTTTCCAACACCTAGCCCTCCAAGCTAGGATTTTCAACACCATGCCTGATCCCCGATCAGGACTTAATCATAATCAATAATCATCCACCTAAACTAAAATCGGTGTCAACATCAAAACAACAATCAGGGCCAGATTGCATCAACAATCTCCCCCTTTTTGTTGTTTGATAACCCGATTTTAAGTTTAGGGATTCTCAATCAAGTTTTTCAAATTTAGAATCATAGGTGAATCCAGATCCTCCCCCTACAACATGATCATCCTAAACTTAACCAACCAACACTCTCCCCCTTTGTCGAATACCGAAAAGGGGTCTTAGAGGGGCTGTTAAGTTTAAACCATACACCCCCTCAACCCTAGGGGTATCCCAAAACAACAATTTGTTTTCTTTTTTGATAAGCATATGAATACATATGACAAGCAGATATAGGCATGGCAAGACAGGCATATATATCATACGAGAATGGCATCATAAGCATAATCATGGTAGTGTAACAAATATGCAGATAGTACTCATCATAACATCAACAAGAAGAATACTAAAGTAGAATAGACATGCATCAAAGTCAGAAAGGTCAAGCCATAAAACATCCAGAGAAAAACACGATGCAAGACACATGCATCAAAATCCAGATACGTGTGGCGCAAGACCACAACTGACAAGTCATAGGGCATACAGCCCACAAGTCACATAAGTCAACCAGTCAAATACGCATAACACCAGAAGAGACACTGGTCATCCAAACTCAAACGTCAGTGGGGGGTCGTCATCGTGCATGAGATCATCTATCGTGGCATCAGCAGATCCTGGTGCAGCACTGCCTGAAGGAGCATCCCCTGGAAATGTATGCCGGCGCCACTCTGCGTACCAAGTCTGCTGCAATGCCTGGACCCCAGAGACAGTAGACTCTACGCCAGTCAATCGGCGATCAAAGGAACGGAAATCCGAGCGCGTCTCCTCCCGATGGAGCTCCCTCAAATGAATATCCTCCTGGAGGGTACGATCTAGCTCGGAGATCTGCCATCGTAGATCTGGGTCAGGCTCATAGTCATACTCGGCGTCAGCAGCAGGAGCCTCATGTAGTGCAGCAGCCTCGGGTGGTGCTTGAAAATGTGGTGCTCCCCCAGGTAGGTCACCAAGTCCTCTCCCATCCTTCTATACTAAGGCCCCATCGCGCTCTTGAATAATAATGCCGAACTTGGCAAAAGCACGCCGACCCAGCCGACAATCCTGTTTGACCATGGGCACGGTCCTGCCTTTGGTGACATCAACACCAACTGACATAAGCCAGTCAGTGATGACATGACCAAATGGCATGTAGACCGTGCGACGGCTCAGCTCACGATAGGACAGGATGGACTGGAAGATGCTCTCCATGATATCAAAGTCCATCCGGCGGTGCATGCCGAAGAGCATAAGGTAGTGATAGGGTCGGATCTCAGTCAAAGGCTTTGAGGTGATGGGCAAGATGCAATTTGTGATTATCTTGAAAAGGATGTAGTAAACTGGAGCAAGTCGTAGGGCTACAAAAGTAGGGAAATCAGGACCCAACTCATCAAGCCCGGCGGGGCGAGGACGACCAAAGAAATGCTGATAGATGGAGTCGGGGGTAACATCTGAAAAAGGTGCCAATAAAGGATCACGAAGCTCAGGGTAGATCGAATACAGATTTGGTGATCGTCGACCACCCAAATATTCTGCCAAGATCTCGTAAGAAAAGTCAAGGTTCCTCTTGGTGACTCGAGTAGTGAACTTGAAGCCTCCTTGAGGTCCCTGCTAAAGATTGTTATAAAACTCTGAGACTAGGTCGTAATTGATGGTCCGTTCCAAGGAAAGAAGGAAGCCCAGGTTGTAAAACATGACTATCTCCATGACCGACGGACAATGTTCAGTCAGAAAAGGGATATCAATGGATCGGCAGGATAGTAATTTGAAGGTCCTCGATTGAAATGTCTGTTCACAGGCCGCATTTGGAAACCGGGAGCTTGAAGAAGGCTGTGGCCTTCTGGAAGGTGGAGATGAAGAAGGGGGTTTCCCCCTCGAACTGGACTCAACAGCTTCCTTGCCCTTGGAAGATTTTCTAGAGATTTGAATTGATTGAATTGATCATACACATAGTTTGAATCAATTGGGCAGTGTTGACACGAACATAGGTTGAATCAAAAATTCAAGAGTTGATCATACACAGAGTAATCATAATGTAGACATTAGATCAAAAAGAAGGACAATAATGAGGTGAAAGATAGATTTGATCATATGGTGAAGTATGGAAAGAAAGGTCATGGCCAATACAAGAAGGACACGGCACCACACCAAGAACAAACACCAAAACATGATTAGCTTCATATACATATAATCCATGAACAGAGTCATAAAGGAAACTAAATCAAAAACTCACTTTGGTTCCATTGAAGTTAGTTTGAAAGGATCGCAAAAACTGGAAGAAGAACTTGCGCAGGAGAAGCTCTCGGCGCAAGACAGAGACGCAGAAAACTTGGAGCAAGTAGAGAACTTGCAGAGAACAAGGAAACTCCCGTAGAGACCTTCGCAAGAACTCGCACGCATGAGAAAGAGGGAGACGCAGGAACACTCTCGCTCAGGATGAAGAGGCGCAAGTGGGAGGTTTCGGCGCTAGGGTTCGGCAAGGAGGTTTTGGTAGGAGTTAATCGGTTGGTGGATCGGTCCACCAACCAGACTTTAATGCATCTGAACGGATCACCGTTCGATCAGATAGCGCCCAGAACGATCAGGTGATGACCTGATCGGACTGAACCGGGCCTGATCGGTCGGGTGACCGATCAGGTATGCTCCTGATCGATCGGCTGACCGATCAGGACACGAACAGTAGGGTTTGGAGAGAAACCTGTGAGCCCCCTGATCGGTCTGTGGACCGATCACCATAGGGTGCCAGATCGGTCCGGGGACCGATCCAGGCTGGCTCAGTAAGGTTGATTAGAATTTCGTAAAGCCACTGAAGCCCCTCTGATCGGTCTGTGGACCGATCGTTACAGGGTGGAGCCAGATCGGTCCGGAGACCGATCAGCCTTACCCCTGATCGGTCCGGTGACCGATCAGGGTTCCTGATACTCCCTGATACGATCTAAAACATTCAGTTTCAGATTTTCTGAATCTTTCCAACGAGATCTGATGAAGTTTATCGAACTTGGACATGATCTCATGACTAAAATTGATCCCTGAACAAGGATCAAAAGTCCTTATATGTTCAACAATCACTTTGATCCATCCAAATGGAGTCAAACTCAATCAACAATCATTTAAGCAATTTCAACTAAGTTTGTATCAAATTCAGGTTTCCAATTAAGTTGCCTTGATTGGAATGTCCAAGTATGATCATGGAGCCATATACACATATGTAATGCAATGGTTTTCCCCATACTTGGTCACCGAAGTGATTATTATCTCATCAACTTAATTTCTCAAGGGATGCATTGACATTTTGAGAAATTTAGTTGATCCTAACATCTCACCCCATATCTAGCAAACAAAAACATTTTGTTAAATCTTATAGTTCGTGTGAGATGTCCCCAAAGTTACCCAATTGTTTCCCAACAATTTCGAAATAATCATGAAGGGTTTGAATGCATTTTGAAATTCATGAAGCGCGACACATTCCCAACTCCCGTCTTAGGAAACTAAATTCATTTTCGGGGAGTGGTTTACTGAAAATGTCAGCTAGGTTTGATTTGGACTCTACATGCGAGAGTACGATATCTCCCCTAGCTACATGATCCCTAATGAAGTGGTGACGCACCTCAATGTGTTTGGTCCTAGAATGATCGACTGGATTCTTGGTTAGGTTAATTGTGCTAATGTTATCACATAACACTTGCACACCCTTGTAACTCAAACCATAGTCCTATAAAGTATGTATCATCCACAACAATTGTGATACGCTCTCTCCCATAGTAATATACTCTGCCTCGGTCGTGGAGAGAGCAACACAATGTTGCTTCCGACTTGACCAACTTACTTAGGACGAACCTAAGAATTGGCAACCCCCACTTGTGCTCTTCCGGTCCAACTTACATCCAGCGTAGTCGGAATCTGTATAGCCAATTAAATCAAATGATTCGGTATGGGGGTACCATAGACCAACTCCAATTGTGCCTTTGAGATATCTCAAAATTCGCTTAACAGCGATTAAGTGAGATTTTTTGGCATAAACTTGATACCTAGCGCACATACCCACAGCAAATAGAATATCCGGTCGACTAGCTGTGAGGTATAGCAAACTACCTATCATGCTTCAATATTGAGTCAAATCAACGGGTTTACTACTCTCATCATTGTCTAATCTTGTGTTTGTAGCCATGGGAGTGGTTACCTCTTTTGAATCACTCATATTGAATTTTTGAAGCATTTCTTGTGTATACTTTGATTGGTGCACATGGATACCATCGCGAGTTTGCTTGATTTCAAGTTCAAGGAAGAAAGTCAACTCTCCCACTAGACTCATTTCAAATTCACTCTCCATGTGTCCAATGAACTCATTTAAATAGCCCTTATTGTTTGAGCCACAAATTATGTCATCGACAAATACTTGGGCTACAAAAATATTGTTACCATCTCTTCGTAGAAATAGTGTAGGGTCTATTTGGCCTCTAATGAAGCCCTTCTCAATTAAGAATGTCGACAACCGCTCATACCAAGCCCGAGGTGCTTGTTTAAGGCCATAAAGTGCCTTTTTGAGCTTGAACATGTGGTTTGAAAATTCGGAACTCTCAAACCCCGGAGGTTGTTCGACGTAGACCTCTTCTCTAATCAAACCATTCAGAAAGGACGATTTGACATCCATTTGGTATAGCTTGAAGCCGCGATTGCTGCAAATGCAAGCATCAATCGAATCGATTCTAATCGTGCCACGGGAGCATAGGTCTCATCATAATCAAGGCCTTCAACTTGACTATAGCCCTTGGCTACCAAGCGTGCCTTGTTTCTAATGATTTCTCCTTTATGGTTCAATTTGTTTTTGAAGACCCATTTGGTTCCAATGATGGTGGTCTTCTTGGGTCTAGGGACTAAGTCCCAAACTTGACTTCTTTCAAATAGACCTAGTTCATCTTGCATTGCAATGATCCAATCGGGATCATTTAATGCTTCATCAATTTTTCTAGGTTCAATTTCGGAAATTAGGGAAATTTCATTAGCCTCATTCCGGAAGAATGATCTAGTCCTAACCCCATGATGGATGTCTCCAACAATTTGGTCTTGGGGATGACTAGAGGCTAATCTAGTTTGCCTTGGTATTGATGGTGCTTCTTGAATGGGTTCACTAGACACAAGTTCAGCCTCAGGATCCGGCTGATCTATGGATTGTCTAGGCTCACCATCATCGGATTCATCACCATCAACAACATTTGGACTTTCATTCAAACTTAGTCTCCTAGGTTCGAATTGGACTTCATCTTCTGGTTGACCATTGACTTTTGGAATTTCTTCAAAGACAACATCAGAAGATTCTTCAACCAGTCTAGACTTCTTGTTGTAGACTCGATAGGCTTTGCTAACGAGGGAGTACCTGATTAGTATCCCTTCATCAGCCTTTGCCGTGAACTTTCCAAGATGATCCTTGGTGTTTAGAATGAACACCTTACAACCAAACACCCTAAGGTGTTTAACTATAGGTGGTTTCCCAAACCAAAGCTCATGGGGAGTCTTCCCTAAAAACCTATGAATGAGGACCCGGTTTTACACATAGCAAGTAGTATTTACAGCTTCAGCCCATAAGTAACTCGGGAGTGAGTAGTCATTAAGCATGCTTCGTGCAGCCTCTTGTAGAACACGGTTCTTTCTTTCTACAACACCATTTTGTTGTGGTGTTCTAGGAGTAGAGAACTCATGTCTATAACCTCTATCTTGACAAAATTCTAAAAATCTTTGATTTTGAAATTCACCTCCATGATCACTTCTAATTGTCTTAATAGTTGATGATTTTTCATTTTCAACTCTTCTACAAAAAGGAATGAAAACATCTAAGGTTTGGTCCTTATATTTTAAAAAGTAAGTCCATGTATATCTAGTGAAGTCATCAATGATCACAAAGCAATATCTACTTCCACTCAATGATATGATAGTACTACAATCAAATAGATCCATGTGAAGTAATTCTAATGCAGTAGAAGTACTTACAACGCTTTTACCTTTATGTGTAGATTTTGTTTGCTTACCCATTTGACATGCATCACAAAGTTTGTCTTTCTCATACTTGATGCTTGGTAAGCCACGGACTAACCCTTTATTGGCCAACTTCCGGATGTTCTTCATATTCACATGTGCTAGCCTCCGGTGCCAAAGGGTGGACTCTTCTTCTTTTGACATGAAACACTTAGCAGAAACATTAGTAGCACTTTTAAATGAAACTTGATAATTATTGTCTACTCTTGTTCCTACTAGTACCGTGTCCAAGGTGTCATGTTGTCTAACTAGACATTGACTTAGTTGGAAATCAATTGTGTAACCCGTGTCACACAATTGACTCACACTTAGGAGATTAAATTTCATCCCCTTAACTAGAAGGACATTTGAAATTCTAAGACATTCGGATATTTGAATGTCTCCTATTCCTATGACCTTAAGACTACCATTGTTACCAAAAGAAACATTACCTCTACTTTTCTTATAAAGTGTGGTAAACAATGATCTATCCCCGGTCATGTGTTTGGAGCATCCACTATCAACGAACCAAGTTGATAGATGCTCTCCCTTAATCATAACCTACACAATTAGAAAAATAGAAGTTTTAGGCATCCAAACCTTGGGACCTAAAGCATCAACTAAACAAGACATAGGCACCCATGCCTTGACAACTTTCTTTTGACCCTTGGGTGTCCTAGATTGTCTCATATCAGTCCTAGATATCAAGCATACGAATGAGGGTTCTTTGGGACGGTAACCAATACCGGCCCTATTGTAGACTGCAATTTGGGCATTCAAGATCATGTCTTGGGTTTTAGAACTAGTTGAGAACTTCTCAAGAATATTCTTGAGTCTCTCAACTTCACTCTTTAATGATTCATTTTCTTCTACTAGCAACTCATCATGCAAACCATTTACATCCTCAACCTTAGAGGATTTCAAATTTTCAACCTCAAGTTTCAAAGACTTAATCTCATCCTCTAACAATTCAACATGCAAGTCATCAATGTTATCATCGCTAGATAATTTCAATTGATCAATTTCTAATTGCAATGCTTTAACCTTATTTTTTGACTTCTTAAGCATACTAGTTAAACATGCAATTGCTCTATAACACTTTTCAAGTTCAGGATGTAACGACCCGAAAAATCTTCTCAATATTTTCTTTAAATATTGATCATGTCTAAATAGTTTTGGAGGAGCCTAGAGATACTAGTACGAACTTTAGCCTAGTTATCCATAATTTTCCCATTTAAATTGAGACGCTATATACTAACGGGCCTTATATGGGTTTTTAGTACCATGGTTATTAGTGGATTTTAGGTAAAATTTAATATAAATATAAATGGGTTTTAATTAGGAATATTTGCATGATTATGGGTGGGTCTTAGGGGAATTTTAGAAAATATAAATAAATAATAAAATAAATAAAGTGCATGCACCAAGGATTAAACCTTGGATCTAGTGTATCACCATGCATGTACTAACCAATTCACCTAGCAAGGGAGTGCTAGTGGAAAAGGGAAGGGATTTTAGTTGAGGCTAGAGGAAGTGAAGAGTCATAGCATCATGTCTCTTCACTTGCTTCCTTCATCTAGTATATAAGAGGGAGGAATGGAAGAGACACCTTAGCCCTTAAGCATTTGTCTCTTCATCCACCAAAACTCCTTCTTCTCTTCTTCTTTCTCTTCCTAGCCGAAACCTACAAGGAGGGTTTCCCTTTGGAAAAGTCTCACAAGGAGACCTCTTCTTCAAGATCTAAGGGCTTTCTACAAGGCTACAAGGGATAAGGGTAGTCTAAGGTCAAGGAAAATTCTTTTGGTTTCTCTATTCAAGGTTTATAATCAAGATCAAGAAAGGTAAGACTCCCTCACCTGTGGTATAATGGTTTTTCAAGTTGATTTCATGATATAAGAATTTGCTTGGACTACATGTGAAGAAAACTAGGGCTAGGGCTTGTTGAGGGTTCGGCCAAGGCTTAAAAGGGGGCTTAGGGATGATGTAAACTCTTATTCATGCTCCTTAATGTTTTATTATGATATGTAAGGTATGGATTATGACTTAGGGAAAGTTTGTGGCACCCTAAAGCCTTGAGGGTTTCGGCCACCCTTCATGTCCTATGGTTAGAATTAAAATTCAACCCTTCAAGCATGTTTTTATATGTATCTCTATGATCTAATGGATATTAATGGTGTGTTATATGAATTTTTCTCATGGAACTATGCCTTTAGGGTTTCGGTCAAGGGAAATTCTAGGGCAAGAAAATTAGGGTTAGCTCGAATTATGGGGCTTAAGGGCTCCCTATGGTTTTGTATGTAATGTATGGGTTATGTTTTACTCATGGCACCTTTTATGTTGATTGAATGATGGAGCCATCTTCTATGGGACTTTCGGCCAACCTTGAAATTTAGGGTTTGGGTTGGGTTAAGACCACAAGGATGCATGTGTATAGGGTACTATGATGTATGTATATGTTTAAGTATGTTGGAATAATTTTTTTATGCCAAATAAAACCCTTGCTTATGTGTCATGACTTGTATGTTAGGTCATTTGTATGATGATTCATAAATGTTTAGACCATGTGCCATGAACCTAAGGAAATGTATCATGTATGAAAGGATCTAGGCATGTTTTCCTATGTACCATGACCATGCATGTTTTATGAATTAAGATGCTAATTATGTAGGTATGTCATGATTTATGAATGATATGTATGTATGCCATGTTTTGTGAATGACATGTATGTATGCCATGCTTTATGAATGATATGTACGTATGCTATGTTTAAGAATGAAGATGATAAATGAAAATGATAATCATGGCTCTAAGACAAAATAAGATAAGCATGATATACCTTATGAATGAGGATAATGAATGATGATGAATGTTCATGCCTTTAAGGCATCATGATGTTATGTATGAATGATGAAATGTTAAGTATGTTTATGTCATGCTAAGGGATGGGCACCTTAAGAACGCCTTGGTTCTGGACTACCGTAGCTGTCCACGGTTCTGGAACTACCACAGCTATTCCTATTCTTATGTCAAGTTTCATGAAACAAGATTTATGTTTATGCTAAGAATGTTCTATGAATGATGAAGCATGTGAAGTATTTTATTTTTATGAATGAGCTTGTACCGGACCGAAGTAAGGGTCCAAGGGATGGGCACCTTAAGAACGCTCCGATTCTGGACTACCGAAGCTGTCCACGGTTCTGGGACTACCGAAGCTGTCCAACAGGGATGTGCTCCTTAAGAACGCCTCGGTTCTAGGACTACCGTAGCTGTCCTTACCCTAGTAGGTCGAGATTAGCTACCTCGTATTTACTTAGGGATGCGCGCATATGATGTATGTATGTGGTACAAGCCGGGGACCTCCTATGATGTTATGATTATGTTCAAGTATTTATAACTATGGTTTTCAAATTAAGCATCCTTATGATACATGCATTTGACTCATGCATTCATTCATGTTATGTATTATGCCATGATAAGTATGTTTATGTTTATGTTTGTAATATATGTTAAGAATTAAGCCATGATAAGTAAGTTTATGTATATGATGATGTCAAGAATTATGCCATAGTAGATAGGTGTTAAGTTTATGCTTTATGTTCGGAATTATGCAATGTCCACTGTTTCATGTTTATGAATATGTGACGTACGGATTTTTGTGAGTAGGAAAGGGTCTTACTAAGCCTCTGTGTTTATAGTCTTATGTTTCTTATACCACAGGTCAAGCGAGAGGTCACTAAGGGAAGCAGCAGGAGGGGCAAGAGCATGTGTGTGTACGGCGGTAACATGGCAAAGGATTCTTTTATTTACACGTATCGCATGTCTTGGGTTTTGAAATGCCTCCTTAGGTGCTATGCTATGCTTAAAATGGTTATGCCTAATGAATGACTTAAGACTTATGATGTTATGGATAAGTTACTTGTTACTTATGATGCTTATGGATAAGTTATGAAAAGTTTATATCATGATGCTATGTATGCTGGTAATATGCTAAGTTACAATGTCACCATGTTCATGAATGATAATTTAGGCATGTATATATGGTTCATCGATTAGTTGCATGGTTAAACGCATGTCTAGAAGAAGAAAAAAAAAACCTTCCGCTGCATTAAGATGTTTTATATGTACAAGTATGTTTAGCGTAACGCCGCTTTCCCGCCACACCGTAAGGTGGGGGTAAAAAGGCGAGCGTTACACAGGAGAAGTTACCTCTTCATCATCCGAAGATGATGAAGCCGCGTTTGATGAGTTGGAAGATTCATCACTGCTCTCTTGATCTCCCAATGCCATGAGTGTCATATGCCTTGTGCTCTTCTCCTCCTTCTCTTCATCAGATGAGCTAGAGGATGACTCATCCCAAGTGGCTTTCAAGGCCTTCTTCTTCTTCTTGAATTTTTCTTCTTTCTTTTTGGATTTCTCCTCCTTCTTCTTTAGTTTTGGACATTCATTCTTGAAGTGCCCTTTCCTACCACACTCAAAGCAAGATGTATTAGTCTTATCAAGTTTAGCTTCACTAGAGTTACCTCTACTCTTGAAGCGTCGACCCTTTCTCATCATCCTTCGCACAAAGTTCGTCATCTCGGAGGAAGAAGAGCCACTGCCATCTTCCTCGGAATCGGACTCGGATTCGGAAGAGGATGAAGATGAAGAGACTTCCTTCTCCTTCTTCTTCTCCTTCTTCTTCTTGTTGGATCGGTCCCCTGCAACTAAGGCAATCCCCTTCTCCTTGGGGCCTTTGTTAGCCATTTCATGCAATTCCATCTCACAAAATAAATCATCTAACTTTACAATGGATAGATCCTTGAAAACTTTGTAGGCATCCACCATGGATGACCACAAAGCATTCCTTGGTAAGGCTTTCAAGACATACCTCACAAGGTCGCGATTCTCGACCTTTTCATCAATCGAATGAAGCCCATTGAGGACATCCTTGAACTGGCTATGAAGCTCACTTATCGATTCATTCTCCTTCATGGAGAGATTTTGAAGTTGATTGAGGAACAAGTCCCTCTTTGCGATTCTTGAGTCTCGGGTGCTCTCGTGAAGCTCAATGAGTTTGTTCCACAAGTCCTTTGCACTTGTGAAAGGACCAACCTTGATGAGTTGGTCTTTGTTCATGCCGCATTGTAGAGTGACAACCGCCTTCGCATCAGCTTCACTCTTCCGAGTTTGTTCGGCAGTCCACCGCCATGATTCGAGTTCTTTGCCTTCACCATCCATAGGAGGGGTGAATCCCTCCTTCACCGCGAACCAAGTATGGATGTCCATCTTCAAGTAATATTCCATCTTTGATCTCCAATATTGAAAATCAGCACCATCAAAGAAAGGAGGTCGGGTGGTGGAAAAGCCTTCTCTCAACGCCATCTTGTTGATAACTCTCGGATGTAAAGACGTGAACAGAGCCCCAAGCTCTGATACCACTTGTTGGAACCCGGATGGCTAGAGACGGGGGGTGAATATAGTCAATCACTTTGACCTTTGACACTTATCAAATTTCTGCACTCAACCTTATCAGTAACACAGCGGAAGAAACAAAGGAAACAAAGCAGTGCAGAAAACAGAAAACGTAGGCAACAAACACAACTAGCAAGATCGCTAACTAGGATGGTTTACAAGGTTCGGGGATAACTTGCCCCTACTCCTTGGCGTGCCCTTAAGGTGGGCGATCCCTTGATCGTCGACAGATCAAGCCCCGGTTATCACCGGATAGAAAGCAACCTCCTTCTCGGTGGAGAAACCTCTCCACAGCGTTTCAATCACAGATTTAAGTTTAAGCACAAAGAAACAACAAGAAGGATCTTACTCAAACACTTAGCAAGGACAAGAACACAACAAGCTTTCCTGAGCTCCACCCAGCGGCGATCTCACGCAAGAAACCCTTCCTCGTGTCTTCCCGCTGTCGGACTCCAAGCCTCTTGTTCTCTCCTTCAAGCGCTCAAGTAATGGATGATTGCTTCTCGATTGCAGTAGCTTGCTCAAGGTGATGAAAACTTCAGAACGCACAAGCTAGATGTGGAGAACACAAAGGCACAGCAAGAACTTCGTTCGCAAACTCTAGAACTCTTTTTTTTTCAATGAAGCCTTCTTCCGCCCTTTTGTTTCTCCACTCAGTACCAGGTGACAGCATCTCCTGCAGCCTCCAGCTGCTTCCCTGCCAACGCCAGCTACCACTGAGCCCTCCCTGGACTTCCTGAGCTCTCCTCAGCCAAGCTCCAGTCTGCAGCTCCAGCCGTTGCAACTTGAGATGGAAAACGGACAAACCTACTCCAAGGAAAGCCTCCATTGACTTCTCCTTGAGTGTTTGAATCCTCCCCTGTCACCTGCAGCTTAATCAGAGTGTTAGAGCAGCATATCACACAGTAAATCAAGTATCAGATGTAAGCAGCAGAGAATCGGATACGGTCAGGCGCGATCAGAGTGTCTGACAGTGCAATTTGAATTAAGGTGATCGGTCACCGGACCGATCGGAGAGCCTCCTGATCGGTCACCAGACCGATTAGGCTGGGTCCAGACCGATCAGGCTCCGTCCAGATCGGTCCCCAACGCTTGATTAGAAATCACGATTTCTTTGGGACTCTCCTGGATCGATCACCAGACCGATCCCAGGTTGTGGATCGATCACCCGATCGATCAACCCCTTTATCGGGCGATTTCTGAGCTTCGCAGTCCAGACCTCCTGATCGATCACCGAACCGATCAGGAAACCTCCTGATCGGTCACCAGACTGATCAGGCTGGGTCCAGACCGATCAGGCTCCGTCCTGATCGATCATAGAGAGGATCCTGCGATGCTGGATCGTTCTCTAGAACTATCTGCACAGTGATCCTGATCGGTCACCAGACCGATCAGGAGCAGTTCAGCAAGGGAATTCAACCTCACTGTTTGCTCCCTGATCGGTCACCAGACCGATCAGGAGCAAGGCAATGGGTGAAACGCGTACTCCCTGATCGGTCACCAGACCGATCAGTCGTCGCAGGATCGGTCACCAGACCGATCCACGAAGGAGCACTGTGCCAACTCCCTGATCGGTCACCAGACCGATCTAGGGGCTCCAACCTAGCCCTCCAAGCTAGGGTTTCATCCACCTTAGCCCTCCAAGCTAATGATTTTTCACCTAACCCTCCATGTTGGTAATTTGCACCTAACCCTCCAAGTTAGGACTTTTCACCTAGCCCTCCAAGCTAGGACTTTTCACCCAACTCTTCCGGATTAGGACTTTCCAAACCTAGCCCTCCAAGCTAGGACCTGACCCTCCAAGCCAGGACTTTTTCACCTAACCCTCCAAGATGGGAATTTGCACCTAGCCCTCCAAGCTAGGATTTTTCACCACCTAACCCTCCAGGTTAGGATTTTCCAACACCTAGCCCTCCAAGCTAGGATTTTCAACACCATGCCTGATCCCTGATCAGGACTTAATCATAATCAATAATCATCCACCTAAACTAAAATCGGTGTCAACACCAAAACAATAATCAGGGCCAGACTGCATCAACAAGGAGTAGGTGAGGACGCGATCCCCGCAAGAGGGTATAGTAGGGGTCGGTTTGACCTAGGGTTTCACCTTGAAATCCATAGTTAGATCCAAGACAGCTCCGGTTGTAATTTACACTTATAATTATTTATATTATACTGTTCTTGGACTAACCCTGGTTGCAAGAGTGAAAAGTGATTACTGTTGCATCCCAGGCGCCTGAGAAGAGTCAGGCGCCCGAGAAGCCAGGCGCCTGATAGTTATCGGGCGCTCCAGATGGCTTGTTCCGGCGGGTGAGTTCGGCTAAGCTGGCAGGTTACCACATCAGCAACTCAGGCGCCCGTGAGCCATCAGGCGCTCTAAGGGTCCCAGACGCCCAAGACCAGGGGATAGGAGATTGGTCGAGTCTGCGGATAAGGACGCGTCGGATTCGCTACACGTGTCAGGCACCCCATAAGCCTTAGGCGCCCGAGAATTGTATATATAAGGGGTTTCACCCCTTGCTTTTCAGCATCAATTCCATTCAACACAAAGAAGCTTTCTTGCAACTCAAGCACGCCAACGCTCTTCAGACTTCTTTCGTGCTTGAGTTCATCCGCGCCGTAAACGATCAAGATCGATGACACGTCGTCCAAGACACTCTATGACTTATTCCAATGTCATTGTTATTATTTACATTCATTGCTTAAATTCTGTACTCACATATTTGTAATATTTTTAACTTATAGTATTACCCAATGAAAACGGTCAAGGACCATGGCCTTGGAGTAAGAGTCATCAAAGACTCTGAAACAAGTAAAAAAGAAACGTGTTAGAGTTGTGTTTTCAATTCTTCCGTTGTGTTCTGGTTATTCCAAGAATTTTACGTAATCGCTATTCACCCCCCCCCCCCCCTCTATTGATTACAATGATCTCACAATAAGAACTTCCTCTCAGGCGCCTAAAAGGCTATTCAGGCACTTGGGAGCCCTTTCAGGCGCCTGGGAGCCTTTTCTAGCACTTGGGAGCACTTTTCCCAGGTATTTGCTTTCTTGCATCTGCTCTCCTATCTTGCCTCCAACTCCAGGCACCTGCAAGACAACAGGACATACAACAAGCAGACAAATAATCTTAAGCCTTAGTTAATTGAGAGCCAGATCTATTTGGAACCGACGCCTACTATTCCACTTTCCGAGGAACCCGTCTTTCACCTACTCTAATCTGGAGAAGCTACCTTTCGCCAATCGGCTCCTCCGGTTGGTCTTTTGCTCAGCCTCCGAGAACCTGAAACTCGACAATGCTCGACCTCGACCCATCTTGACTCCTGTCCGTAATCCTCGCTCAGCAAAGTCTTCTGCTCAGTCTCCCGGACCAAGACATTGTGCTTGCCCACCGAGACTCTCGGATCTTGAGACGTCGAATCCTTGACCCGTCTCTACTTCTGTCTAGTCCTTGCATGGAAAAAACTTCGTTGCCCGATCTCCAACCAGGACTTCTTGCTCAATTCCCTAGACCAAGACTTCGATGCCCGACTCTCGGCCAGGACTTCATGCCCAATTCCCCGAACTAAGACTTCTTCCACCTAGCTTCACTCACTAGAACTCAGCTTCACTCACCAGGATTTCATTGTTAGTCATCTTAATCCTGTCTAAACTTCTTTCTTCCAAACTTTAGGTAAATATACTCCCTCTCTACCAAACCTCAAGTCCAGTTTGGTTTAATCCCTTGGTCAACTAACCAACCCTGAGTTCTCATAACTCTACCAAACATCAGGTCCTGTTTGGCTAGCCCTTTGGTCAAACTGACCAACCCTGGGTACGATTCTTTCATCCAAACATCATATCCTGTTTAGCTGACCCTTTGGTCAAACTAATCAAACCTAGGTTTACCCTGCCAAACATCAGGTCCTGTTTGGTTTAACCCTTAATCACTTTAACCAGACCATAATATATTGTCAAACATCAAAACACTAGAGGTTGACTATTTATGTCTCATGCTTCTTGCACTAACAATCACCCTCTTTTTGATGTTGACAATAATCTTAAGCTAGGTTTGGTCTAAGGGTTCTAGGTCAAAACATGGGAGAACTCGAAAAAAAAATCTATCTTAAGGTACTCTCTCCCCCTTCGACAGACACAAAAAGAAATACAAAAAAAATTTGCACCAACAATGAATATGAAATGAATTTTTGAAAATACTTAGGATTTATGAAAAAAAAACATGATTTTCAAAATTTTCCTTTTAAAAAAAACAAAGTATTTTTTTCAGAAAATATTCTAAAAGGCACTAAGTACTTGAAAAGAATCAAAAAAGACAAGATTTACTTTGAACTTCCTCAAATCTAACACAATCCTAGGAATCTAGTTGACCACAAGAATGTGACGACACACCTTAACTTCTCTCCCTTAAAGGGGACGTCACTTTTACTTAACCTTAACTTTACCTTATTCTTAGCTTAGGTTACAACTACTTGACTTCCCTTAACTTGCTCTGATTTTTTTTTCTTTTAAAAAAAACCTTTATTTTATTTGCTTTGCAAGGATTTGACCCCTAGACCTCTTAATTGTAAAACTAAAGCACTAACCATCTACCCTACAACACTTTCTTTTCAATGGTACCAGTCGACTGATAGTTAGCCAGTCGACTGGTATCGGCCACAGAAACTTTCTGTGCCCGGCACCAGTCGACTGGCCTCATGGCAGTTGACTGGTGCATCGAATAGAAGGTTCTGTTCGATATCGTAGTTGACTGGTTCTGAACCAGTCGACTGGCACGCCCGAAAAACCTGCATTTCAGATCTGAAAACCATTTCCAAAGATCCACAAATCATATACTTTCAAGATATACAATGAAACAACGCCAAATCTAAACTCCATACTAGTTTTATAAGCATCTTAACAACTCAAAACGAATCCAATAACTTGAAATTAGGATTTCTACGAAATTTAACAAACTTATCAAAACACATGCAATCTCTACTAACTTTGTACCCAACTTTGACTCCATGTAAAGTTTAAATAAGGCGATCACATCCTACCAATCCAAAACATCAACCATGAGTTTCTATAAATCAAAATGCCTCTAAGACTTATCCCAAAGATCTCTTCCACGGCTCCGCCGCCACTGAACATCAATGCAAGTCCCGTTCGCCTCCATAGCATATGCTTTTTCTTTACCTTTATATGCAATAGAAGGAAATGCAACTAATAAGCGAATTGTTTAGTAAGTAAATCCTAACTTACAAATCCATGTTATCGATAATAAACATGCTCATTTCAAAGAATGCTTGCTTCCAAAATACATGCACATGGGAAAACTTACATATACTTATCATGCTCAATCATGTTGAAAACATTACTTGCATTACATCATTTGTAACGTACGTACTCATACATTCAAACACTAACTTCCTTACTCTTACTCTTTAACATGCTTGCAATGCATCAAGGCTAACATATGAAATAAAGGCACATACTTAAAACTGAAAACACTTGCGAATACTTATTTACTTGAAAATAGTAATCAACTTTCTTTATGCCTTGACATTGTACCATGGTATCAATGTACCAATTGCGCGCTTCTCTATTAGGTTGCGGGGTAGCTAGCCACCGCACCTTATTAGAGCTTCTTTCTAACTTTCTGTGGGCCTTCCATTTGCCCGGTACATGTCACTTTCCGAAAATAAAATACTTTCTTACTATAATACTTATATGTATCAAACTATCTTACTTTTGCATAAATTTTGCACTTAACACCTTTACCTTTCTCACTTGAGACTTTCATCGAGCACCTTGCGTGCCCTAAATCCCAACCTCATTTTTGGGACGTTTCAAAAATTAAATCTTATCATGCTTAGCTTACATACACCAAATCTAAACTAATTAAATTTCTATCATGAGAAAACATGCATCTTTAAAAACTTAAAACACACGATAATCATAATCTTAAAGCATGCATCATAAAACATGGTTCTACAACAAGAACTTACATACGAAAACTACTCCTATTGCAGATGAGTGATCTACTTACCCTTTGTTTGAAGAAAACTCACTAAGTATATGGAAAACCCTAGCGTAGGACTCCTTTTCTCTTCCTTGCAAGAAACTTCACTCCTTGGCCCTAGGAAAGGAACCCTAGGTTCTCTACTCAAGAGGAAGAAGGAGGAGGAGGAAGAAAATCCTTGCTTTCTCCTAGTTTTCGCAGCCCCTCTTGCTCCCTGTTTGTGCCGACCCTAATCACCCGAAGAGGGGATTAATCGCAACTTAAGTGGAAGTTGAAACACCTCCTCATGAAAAGGGCTTACTCGACTATAACATTAATTCGCTTCATCCATTTTTGTGCTTGATACCCTTGCCCTGCTGGTTACCCCAACTCACTTAAGGTCTTGCTTTGCCCTGTGGTCGCGGGATCAAACCCCGCCTGACCCCTTATTTTTTTTCTTTTTATTTTAATCCAAAAAAATGCTATAAAATTCAGAAAAATTTTTAATAATTCACGAAAATTATTGGGTGTTACAAAGAAAATTCCTATGTGTCTTAGGGATTTACCAAAAAAAATATTTTCAATGTACATTTTGATGAATAATAAATTTCTTGATTTGGTTTCCTCCCCAATCTAACACAATCCTAGAAACCTTGTTAACTACAAGGAAAATTTTCCTTTGTGTCTTGAAGATTTCTCCAATCTCAAGTAATTTTTCAAAGATTTTCAATGATCTTCAAAAGATGAGAAAAGTTTTTCAAAACTGTTCAAGTGATGAAAAAGTTTTTCAAAATATGTTTTCGAAAATGAAAATATTGAATTTTCAAAAGTAGAGTGTTTTGGAAATGATAGTGGTTTTTCAAAGTATAATAATTTTGAAACTTTTAATATTAGTCTTAATTTGAACTCCCCCCTAAACTTGACACAGTCCTAGGAAGCTTGTTGACCACAAGTTGATCTTCCTTTGAGTCTTAGGGTTTGATTCAAACAAAAAGAATTATATTAGACCAATAATTTTTTTTTCAAATTTAAAGTAATTAGAAGAAGAGGTACATAAATTTCTTTTGATTAGGACTCCGCCTACGCCTGACACAATCATAGGAATTCTTGTAGATCATAAAGAAAACTTCCTATGTGTCTTTAGAGATAATCCAAAACAAAAGAGCAATTTAAAGCATTTTTTGAAAGATAGTGAAGAAGTATTTTAAAACATTTTCAAACTTCCCTTTGTAAAATATAAAAATCTGAAGAAGTATTTTTTGAAATATTTTGAAAGACATAATGAATTTTGGAAACCATTTTTTGAATAGAATTTTAAAAGAGATGATAATGTTTTAAGTAGTAATCATTTTGAAAGAGAAATTTTTGAAAAAAAATAAAGATTTTCAAGAGAAAAAAAACTTTTGCAGGAAGATAGACTCCCCCTGAACCTGACACCTTCTGGCTACCGTTGTTAACTCCAAGAAACTCTACCTAAGTGTCTTAAGGGACTCTAGTGTTGACCTAAAGGATTTGTGTCTAAGTGCAGGTCAAACAACTTTCAATGATATATAATTTTTGAAATATATTTACAGGTTCACACAATCAAGCATGAAATTCATTAAAACATTATTATGTTTAATAATTATTTTGAAAATATTTTTTTAAGAAAAAATTCTAAGGATTTTTGAAAAACATTTTTAAAGGAATTTATCAATTGATTAGTCCTTATCATCTCACTCATTCTGAATATGACAGTACAAACAAGCATGGTAGCCTTATGGGTGTATGTAAGAGGCTTGATTAATTTTTCACAATTTAATAATATAAATTGTTTGACCTTGAGTTAGATTTATGTTTAACAATTAGTAACTTAAAAGTAAATTTCAATAATTGGCTTCTAGGTCTTCGTGAGGCATAGGGGCCTTCTTTGGCCTAAGCCTTATTGGATCAACTACCCGTTCCTTAGACAAAGCCTTTTAAAAAAATCATACTTTTAATTTACTCTTTGAGAAACTCTGGTCTAACTAGTCAGGATGTGGCAAAGTAGCTTCGGCTAGTTCCAATTAGCTAGGTCGACCAGATCGTGTACTCCTTACCCTTCCTAACTTCCTAGACCAAGCTTCCCTAACGTATTATCATCTCGCCCCACCCTGGTACTATGTTAGGCAATAATCAATCAATCTTTTTCCTATCTAGCCATTCTAAGTTATGCAAAAAAAAAAGCTAGTATGAATGGCATGACTGATATATATATAATGAAAATAAACAGATGCATGAGCATGACAGTTATGCATATATCAATCAAGATAAATTATTTTTAATTAGATTTCTAAGTGTATTCTTCCCTTTCTATTTCTATGTGGGTTCAAACGAACCAAAGCATAGGCAAAATGGCTTCAAAAGAGACAAGCCAGTGACTCTTTTATATTCTACTGTGAGGCAGTCTATCAAATTCTCAATTTGATACAGAATGTGTGAACCCGTGAATATGTCAACCGACTTTGACATATTTATTATTATTAAGTAGAATGTTTTAGTTGGGTAGGTTTTTATTTAGTTTCATAACTGAAATAATTAATTTGAATTTTAGTTCATGGATTTTGTATAAATTTTGAATTTTGAATTAAGGATTGAATTTGCTATTAAAGTTGAATTGTTATTTAAGATTTATTCAGTTAGCTTTAATTATTTTAAAAGATTTGACTATTAATTAAGATTTAAGATTTAGAATTAAAAGATTTGATTATTAATTGAGATTTAAGTTTAAGTTTTTAAGAATTAAAAGATTTGATTATTAATTGAGATTTATGTTGTTAAGAGTAAATTAAGATTTAAGTTGTTAAGAATTAATTAACATTTAAGTTGTTAAGAATTAAATTAAGGTTTATGTTGTTATGAATTATGTAAAATTTAAGTTGTTTAGAAATAATTAAAATTTAAGTAGTTTAGAATTAATTTTCATTTAAGTTGTTAAGAATTTATTAAAATCTATGAATTAACTAAAATTTAAGTTGTTAAGAATTAATTTAAGGTCTAATTGTATTATTTCCATTAATTCAAAAATTTTTGATTGATTTATTATTTCTTTTGTTTTTAAGTTTTTAATTTTAATTAATACTTTTATTTTATTTGAATTCTTGTAAGCCTTTTTAATTATAGCTTCAATTTTAATAATTTCATCTTTATCTTTATCTTCAGAGTTATATTCAAAATTATTAATTAAAATTATATTATTATCTTCATAAAAAGTAAAATAATTTTAAGGATTACTAATTAAGGTCGTAGCATTATATTTAAAATTAGTAGAATTAATAATTAAGGGTTGAGTATTATCATCAGAATTAATAAGATTATCTTCAGGATTAATAGAATTATTTTTAGAGTTAACAAAAAATTTATTAATTAAGGTTTTATTATTATCCTCAGAGTTATTAGAATTATCAGAAAAATTATTAATTAAAGTTTCATCATTATCCTCAGAGTTATCAGAAAAATCATCAATTAAAGTATTAGAATTAATTTCAAAAATTGAAGCATTAATACTAAAGATTAAGGAATTAATATTCAATATTTGATTTGGATCCAATACGAGCTAATTTATCATGCAATACATTAAGTTTCCTTTACAAAAATCTAATTTATCAGGAAAATTAACATAGTTATCTAAATTACCAGAAGGATTGTGTAATTGTGGAGAATTTTGAAAAATATTATTGCAAAAATTAAATTTTTGTACCTCCTTTACCATGGTCGTATTTCTTAGCATTGTTGAGCTGCTGATCTTCCAGTCTGGATACTGGTTCATGATGGATCGAATTGGTGTGCTAGAGGGGGCTGAATAGCACTTTTTCGTTTACGTCTCTATAAGGTTGTTAGCGCAGCAGAAATAATAATATGCAAAGGACAATAAAAACAATGCTAACAATCAAAATTTACTTGGTATCCACCCCGGACGGGTGACTAATCCAAGAATCCATCGGTGGATCAATCGCCGGATAACCTCCAGCTAACTCTGTCGCTCCTTCTGGGTGGAGAAACCTCACCACAACACCTTTAGAAGACCTGAGCACAAAGACTACTATCTTGCCTTTAACCAAGACAAGATTCGTCAAAGATCTCAGCCACCACGACATCCTCTTTAAATAGGACTCAGGCTGAAACCCTCGCCACCAGTCAACTGCCCCTGGGGCAATCGACTGGTGCCACTGAAATTCGACCGTTGCACCCCAACGTTCGAATTCTTAGCCAACTCACCAGCCACCTACCAGTCGACTGCTGACTGGTCCCCAGCTGAACCCTTCTCGAGTACAATCACACAGCACTCGTACCCTCACGACTCAACTTACTCCTCATCTGCAAACTCGACTATTGCCTTCGCGCCCTCTTCATCTTCAGCTCCCGTCCCTCGGATGCATGCAAGCCTCCAACTTACCTCCATGCCATCCTTCACGCATGCCTCAAAGTCCGTGCCCATCAGCTCATCGTCACTGCTCTCCAAGGTCCCTCAGGTGTGCACACAAGCCCACGGCTTGTCTCCATGCCACCCTTCACCGTACCGAGGCCGTCCAGTCATGTCCATATGTGTAACCTGTACAACCTGCACACTCAACATACACATATGAGTTAACAAGGGTAAACCTAACTTAAACCCTTTGCCCAAACATTAAAACACTTGGTCACTCCGAACCACAGATTGCCTCAACAGTTCATGTAGTGTCCCTGCATTTGGGACTTGAAGCATCGGATATGACTTTTGTCCCTCCGGACTCCTGGCGTTGATTCCTTCGTTGCCACCGGTGGTGAAGTACGAATCTGACAAGTAGAACGCTGGTTTTTATAGTATTCTCTCTCCCTGCACTTAAAACAAATTATATGAAATTTAAAAATAGACATAATTAAAAAAATACCTCTTTCACCCTTAACACCCCCTCAGTTCCTGGCCTTCTTGCTCCTTCAATGATGAGTCCGATCAGAGCCACCTACTCTAATAACAATTATAGGATCAAGATGAGCGATAGTGGGGGTGAATATTGAGTCAAAAATTTCTTCGAAATCTTGTCGTTCGTTTACTCATCTTTCTATTAGAAAAGTTAGTACGCAGCAGAATAATAAATAAAGACGAGAAGCACAACACTAACACGCAGGATTTATTTACTTGGTTCCCTACCCCCTAGGGTCAATACGTCCAAGGCCTATGTACTCGGCATAAGTACACTGGTGGTCTCCTTTCCGAGATTTCTGGAGGCGGAGAAAACCTGTCTTACAGATTGAAATATAAGCACAAATATGAAGAATATTTACAATTTGTAAACTAAAAGCAAACCAAACAAAATCAACTATCCCCATCAATCTGGAACTTTGAAGCGTCGTGCACTTCCTCCTAGAGCCTCCTTAGTCATAAAGCTTCATCTTTGCACTTTTTCTTAGCAGAAAGTGATTAAGTAGATGTGAAAGATGATCCTTCAACTGAGGCACTCGACCCCTTTATATAGTACTTATTCAGGCGCCCTAGTCACGGTCAAAACATGATCCGGACTGGCGTACTTGGCGCAGGGATAAGCACTGGCTCTTAGGCGATAAGCACTTTTCCTAGGTATTTGCTTTCTTACGTCTACTCTCCTATCTTGCCTCCAACTCTAGGTACCTGCAATGCAACAGAACATACAACAAGAAGACAAATAATCTTAAGGCTTAGTTGATTGACAACAAGAGCTATCAGGTTCTGACTTTTGGATCTCACCTGAAACCCTAGGTCAAACTGACGCCTACTGTTCCACTTTCCAAGGAATGCGTCTTTCATCTAGTCCAATCTAGAGAAGCTACCTTTTGCCAACCGACTCCATCAGTTGGACTTTTGCTCGGCCTCTGAGAACCAGAAACTCGATGACACTCGACCTCAACCTGTCCCAACTCCTATCCGCAATCCCCGCTTAGCATAGTCTTCTGCTCGATCCCCCGGACCAAGGCTTCATGCTCGGTCTCCGAGTCTCTCGGATCTCAAGACGTCCAATCCTTGACCCGTCTCTACTTTTGTCTGTAGTCCTCACTTGGCAAAGACTCGTTACCCAATCCCCAACCAGGACTTCATGCTCAATCCCCTGGACCAAGACTTCGTTGCCCAACCCTCGGCTAGGGCTGTGGGGGCCGGTGCCATCGATAGAGGGGGGAGGGTGAATATCGACCGGTTAAAACTTTGCGGGAACTTCGTAAACTTTTCAGTTCGTTCTGAACACAGAGTTAGTAGTACAGTGGAAAACAAAAATAATGAACAAACAACAAGGTGCACATAGGATTTTTTACTTGGTTCCCAACCCCCCAAGGTCAGTACATCCAAGGCCTAAGCACGGGAACACCCGTCCACTAATGGTCTCCTTTCCGGACATTCCGGAGGCGGAGAAACTCATCTTACAGTGCACAAATTACAATCAAAAGACATATAAAAATACATGTTGAATTGTAAATTCATACCAAACAAGAAGAGTTGAAGACTCGGCCGATCTGGAACTCCGAAGTGCCGCGGACTTCCACCCGGAGCATCCTTGGTCACAGAGCCTCATCTTTAGCACTTTGTCATCAATTGGAAAGCTCAAAATTGATCTTTGAATCTTGTACTGAGTTGAGGGGTCGAAGCCCCTTTATATAGTAGTCATTGGGGCGCTTGTGTCGAAGGGGGCGCCTCACAAGGCTTGGTCAAACATCATCTCCATGCCGAACTCGCAGCTGGGATAAGTTCACCCTTCCCAGGCGCGTATCTCAACACAGGCACCTGGGAGCTTTCAGGCGCCCCAGTTAACAGGCACCCTACAGCTCTGGAGCGCCTGTATTAATACAGGTGCCCTGGATGCCTCTTCCAGGTGACTTTGTGTTCGCTTGCCTACCTTGTTTCCAAATTTTAGGTACTTGCAATACAATCAAAGACAAGACAAACATGCAGATAATCATAATCTTAAGGACTTGGTTCTGACTTCGGATTTCCGTGAAACCCTAGGTCGAACCGACGCCTAAGTTCCCATCCCCGGAAACGCGCCTTTCACCTATTCCTCTCAGGAGACGGTTTCCACCCGGCCCATCCGGTTGGACTTTTATTTAGCCTTCGAGACTCTGGGATCTCAAGACGTCTGAACCTCGACCCGTCTCTACATCTGTCCTTAGTCATTGCTCAGCTATGTTGCTCAATCCCTCGGACCAAGACTTCGTGCCAAGTCCACGACCATGACTTATTGCCCAATTCCACGAACCAGGACTTAGTGCCCAACCCTCGGTCAAGTCTTAGGTGCCCAGCCCTCGGCCAGGACTTAGTGCTCAATCCATGATCAGGACTTAATGCCTAGGTTAACTAGGACTTTTCATCACTTTGGTTCAGTTTTCTTGACTACCCTTCCCTTGTTCAATGTATCACTAACTCAAGCATATTGTCAAACATTGAAACACATAGAAGAGGACATCATTGATGCATCCTGTGTTGGACCGGTGCCGTCGATAGAGGAGGGGGTGAATATCGACCGTAAAAATCTCGCGGAAACTTCGTAGAAAAACTCCTCTTTCAGATCTTCGTTCTAGACTCAAAGTAAGTTTAGCGGAAAATAGAAAGAACGAAGAAAACAACGAGACTTGTACACACGGGATTTCCTTGGTTCCCAACCCCCCCCCCAGGGTCAGTCCATCCAAGGCCTAAGTACGAGAATGTCCGTCCACTAATGGTCTCCTTTCTGGACTTTCCGGAGGCGAAGAAACCCGTCTTATAGTGTACGATTTACAATCAAAATATTAAATAAATTTAAGTGCGGAAAGTAAATAAACCAAATGAAAAGAATCGAAGACTCGACCGATCTGGATCTCCGAAGTGCCGCGCACTTCCTCCCGGAGCCTCCTTGGTCGCAGAGCTTCGTCATTAGCGTGTTTCTTCCGTTTGGAATGCTCAGAATGATCGTAGAAGTTGTGTCTTGAGTTGAGGGGTTGAAGCCCCTTTTATAGCCTTATCTAGGGCACCCATGATGCTATGGGGTGCCTCACAAACCTTGGTCAAAGCTCATCCTCGCGATGAACTCGCAAAGCTGATAAACCTGCCTTATTGGATGCATGTATTGAAGGAGGCGCTTGATTCATTCAGGCACCTGAGTCAATATAGGCGCCTGTATCAATGGGGGCATCTGTATCAATAGGGGCGCCCGGGAAGCTGTTTTTCAACCTCTTTGTGGTTGTTTACCTGATTTCTCTTCAGTTTTAGGTACCTGCAAGATACATAAATACAAGACAAACACATATACAATCATAGCCTTAACGAAATGGTTCTAACTTCGAATTTCCGTTAAACCCTAGGTCGAACCAACGCCTAAGTTTCCACCCCCGGGAACGCGCCTTCAACCTACTCCTTTTTAGGAGATGGTTGCCACCCAGTCCATTCGGGTGGACTTTTTGCTTAGCCTTCGAGACTCTCGGATCTCAAGACGTCTGACCCTCGACCCATCTCTACTTCTGTCCTTAGTCATCACTCAGCTAAGTTGCTCAATCCCTCGGACCAAGACTTCATGCCCAAACCCTAGGTCCAAGACTTCGGTGCGCAACCCTCAGCCAGGACTTCGTGCCTAACTTCACTCATCAGGACTTTTGCCCAGCTTCACTCACCAAGACTCAGTGCCCAGCTTCACTCACTAGGACTTCGTGCCCAGCTTCACTCACTAGGACTTTTCATCACTTTGTTACTCCTCTCTTGACTCACCCTTCCCTTGTTCAATGTATCACTGACTTAAGCATATTGTCAAACATTAAAACACTTAGAGGAGGACATGACTAATGCATGTTGCACCAACAATCTCCCCCTTTTTGATGTTTGACTTTATCTTAAGTTAGATTCGATAAAGGGCTAAACCTTGGGATAAAATAAATAATTGAACTAAGTTTTGAAAACCCATTTTGATCTTTTGGGTAAAAAATTAAAAAAATTCTAACTTAAGCGCACTCTCCCCCTTTGTCATACATCAAAAATCAAAAACCATTTGCACCAACAATGGAAAAACTTTCCTTTTGAAAGGACTTAGTATAAATCTTTGAAAGCACAGCAAAGAGCTAAAAAAACAATTGCACCAAAAGATTACACATTCAAACATACTGCAAAAAAAAATTTGTACTTTCAGAAGACTTAGAAAAATTTCCAATTGAGAAAGATTAGCAAAAAGAATTGCTTGTATGAAAGATTTTTACTTAGAAAATATGCACTTTTCGAAAAAAAATTTCACTTAGAGATTTTTTGCACTTTAAAAGAATACTTTGAAACATATTGTGCAAAAACTTGTATTTTGAAAGATATTTTTCCTTTAAAAAGTTTGTACCAAAAAAAATACTTTGAAAAATATTTTGAACTTTTTGAAAAAAAATATAAGTACTTTTGAAGATGTATTGAGATTTTTGAGAAATGCAAGTACTTTTCAAAAATATATTGAGCTTTTTCAGAAATGCAAATACTTTTGAAAAATATATTGAGCTTTTTGAGAATATGCAAGTACTTTGAAAAATATTATGACTTTGAAAAACATAAGTACTTTAGAAAAATATAAGTTCTTTTAAGAAGTATAAGTTCTTTTGAAACTATTAGCACTTTGAAAAATATTATGATATTTTGAAAATATTTTGATCATTTTCAAAAATGCAAGTACTTTTAAGACATATTGATTTTTGAAAACAATGCAAGTACTTTTGAAAGATATTATGCATTTTTGGAAAATATAAGTAGCTTTAAAAGATATTATGCAATTTTGAAAAATATAAGTATTTTTTGAAAAATATCATGCATTTTTGAAGGATATTTGAAAACATAATATTTTACTTGACTTGGTTTCCTTTCCAGTCTGACACAATCCTAGGAAACCTTGTTAACTACAAGGACATTTCCCTATGTGTCTTGGAAATTCTTCAAACTCAAGTAAATATTATTTTCCAAAGGAATTTTATAAACAAAATTTTTTTTGAAAGTGATAGTATCATATTTTCATAAAAGATGACAGTATTTAAAAAAAATCCTTATGTTTTCAAAAGGATTTTAAAAAAATACAGTGCATGAAAACATATTATTTTGAAATGTTCAATAATTCTTTCAGTTTGACCTCCCCCTATGTTAAATACCGAATTTTAAGGGGTTGAAAAGATAAATTTCGGAATATAGGGACCTAGTTAGAATTTACTGAAGTTGTTGGATTTAATTGCAAAAAGCCAAAACATTAATAAAAGCCCTAAGTTTCTTTCCCCGTGATCAGTTTTCTCCCAATTCCTCTTGCGGTTTCTCCCCGACGCCCTACGCTGCGCGACGGCGAGCGACATCGGTAGCCGGCCCAACCCTTGCTTCTTCTTTTTCTCCTTCTTCGTTTTCTCCATCCTTTTCAGTGTACACGAACTAGGAGCAGAGTGCCCCGTCACTGGGATCGCGCCACTTCCCTCACGTGGAAACCCTAGCCGACGGCTGACGCCGTCGCCTCTCCCTGACGTCAACACCGCCCTTTCTTCTTCTTCTATCTTCTCCAGCGCACAAGAATAGGGCGCCGCACGCCCGTGTGCTGCTGCCTCGTGTGGAGCCCTAGTCGATCGCCACTTCCCTCTTCGGTTTCCTCTGCTTGCGTCGGCACCAACTCAGGTAAGGGTTGTTGGTTTTTGGCTCTTGGATGAGTAGTGCTTTGGGTATACAAAGAAAGTTGAAGAAGTGGTTCTTTGTTCACTGCCGTAGAATAGCTAAGTAGGGGTTGTGTGTGATGACAAATAGGCTGTGGAGTTGGGTAGTAATTTATCATTGTTTTATTTTGAAACCACAGTCCTAGTTCTTAGAGTTTAAGGTTGACATTGGATGTTTGATCGATTGTAAGGGGGTTTGTGGTTTGGTGATGTTGGATTGGTTTAGTCTGGTCTGTGGCAGTGAGTTTCAGTTAAAAATTGAAGCATGAAGTTGTGAGTAACATTTAAATGATTAGCTTTGTTATAAATTTATACCATGGGCTAGGTTGTGGTAGGCGTTATATATCCGTTCGTTTTGGGAATTAGATTCATAATAGTTCTAACCATTATATGAGTTAATTAAATAGGTATTACAGTTAAGATTATCCTAAGCAGATATAATATTTCGTTTAGCTAATTTATTAATTCCATAAATAGCTAAACGATGTCATTGATACAGGACCTTGATTCGGACGCGTTCGGTTGATCGTGGAAGGTGTTCGTTTACGGACTTCTACAATTATAAGGTGGGTATTTCTCCTTTGTACTCGAGTAGTTTTGTTTAACTTAAAGCATGACTATCTTATGTCTAGTAGGTTGCTTGACCTTGTTCATTGTCGTTTGTTATTTTAACATCTCCGTTGATACTTATTCTTCGTTGATCTTGGAGTATTCCCAATTCGTATCTGTACAGTCCTCTGTTGGTTTTCTGTTCTGTAAAATACCGCTTGTACGCGAGTACTTAGAAGTTCATTAAACAAGACTAGGTTTATTTGTCATTAGAAATATCCTACCTATTAGTGTAGGTGCATAATCGTTGGTTTGCGATTTTTGGTTGGTTGTATTGATGTATCGTATACTCGTTGGATTTTATTGCATCGTTGTTTCTCTGGTTGTTGATGCATCGTATAGCATGCACCATACTTGCACATTGCATACTAACGACTGTTGGGCTTACATTTGGTTAGGCCATCGTTAGTCATATTGTTGCTCGATTCACTCAACCACTTGTTGTCGTGGTAGTTGTTAGAGTGCGAGCATCTGTCCTGTTATGCCAAACAATGCCACCATCAACGTAGTTTTCGAGGAATATTAGAGTCGTTGGTGGCTCACACTCACCGTTGTTTTTCGAGGGATATTGTAGCTGTTGATAGCTCCCCCAATGTACCGGAGTCTAGAGTGTGGAATCCCCAGCATCCTGTCCACTCAACCACACCTTCTGTGGTATTTGTTGTTGGAGTGGTACAGTTGTCACAGCCCTACCCACTCGGTCACACAGATGGGATGTGTTGACGGCTTGACTGGCGTCAGGGGTGACACATGTCATTGCATCATATGCATACATATTTTTGTTATGCATTTGCTTGAGTTTGATGCACTTATATGAGCTATGGTTATTGCACATGATTGACATGCATCTATATCTTGGTTTTATTGTTGTTGCGTTATTTTACGCTTGTTTAGTTGTTATCCGGTTTTATAACCTGTGGTTTTATATATGTTATGCATGTTTAGGTTCCTATATTCCTTATGGACTGTACCCTATTGGATTCTCTACATATTATATCCTTTATTATGTCATGCTTATTGTCTACTCATATACCCCTAGAGTCCGCCCGGACTCACCACCACTACCTCCCATTTTTGTTTCAGGTAGCAGGTACTTACGTTCCTTGGAGCTAGGAGAGGATCCAGTTGCCAATCCCCAGAGTTGAGTTGTTTCTGCATTTGATTTAGTTGCTTTTATTTCGGTACTTGGTGAGTTTTCGCATTGTATTTGTTTATCAGGTATTCGGACTGATTTTGTTATTATTACAGAGACATTTGAGTTCTCTTTTTGAGTTGTGGTTTTTCTTTCATGTTTAAGGTGGCTGAGCCACCCGTTCTCTTATGTTTATATTTAATATCTACGTGGTTGTGTTTACATCTATATATTGTGATGCTAGCCGGTTGTGGCTAAGCTTTTGTGATAAGAGTGTATGTACATTTGCCCCATATTGTCCGCCGTACAGGGGAGATGCTGCCCGATTTTTGAGGAAGCATGAGCCACCTTTTTATTGTAACGACACATTCTCTCAACCCCTTTGGCGGCCAAATCAACATTTGGCAGCCCAACAACCTGGCCCCTCGCCCTAACAACCTGGCGGCCAAATCAACATTTGGCGGCCCAACTATGTCGTCGACCAACAACCGATGCCGACGACCAACAACCGTGTCGTTACTCACTAGGACTTTCCATCCCTGGCCAGTGGACTTTTGCCTTTCTCAGGATTCGAACTCTAGACCTCCAGGATAAGTACTAGAGTTTATGAATTCTGATACCAAGTGAGCTGCAGCTCACTTGGTATCAGAATTCATAAACTCTAGTACTTATCCTGGAGGTCTAGAGTTCGAATCCTGAGAAAGGCAAAAGTCCACTGGCCAGGGGTGGGAAGTCCTAGTGAGTAATGACACGGTTGTTGGTCGTCGGCATCGGTTGTTGGTCGATGACATAGTTGGGCCGCCAAATGTTGATTTGGCTGCCAGGTTGTTGGGCCGAGGGGCCAGGTTGTTGGGCCGCCAAATGATGATTTGGCTGCCAAAGGGGTTGAGAGACCGTGTCGTTACACCCTAAGCTTGACTCAGTCCTAGGAAGCTTGTTAACCACATGTAGTCTTCTTCTGAGTCTTTAGGTTTTGGTCTAGACTAAAAGAATTGTCTAGTAATTTCCAAAAAAAATTGCCAAAAATAATTTTCCTAAAAACACCCTAAGTTTAAGAGACCGTGTCGTTTTCTTTTGACTTAGACTCCTCCTAAATTTGACTCATCCTAGGACTTTTTGTAGATCATGAGGTAGACTTTCCTCTATGTCTTTAGGGTTTATCAAGATCAAAAGGGAAATAAGTACAATTTTTAGAATGCATTTTGATGTATTGGCATTTCCGAAAAAATGAGAATTTGAAAAATATATTTTGAAATGAAGGTAATTTGTCATGCACAGTTTTCGAAAATCATAAGTGATAGTAATTTTTATAAAGCACAATTTTTGAGAAACATTTTGAAATGACAGTGATTTGTAAGGAGTAGTTTTTGAAAAGAAACCAAAAACCCATTTAAAAGAATAAGACACTCCCCCTGTATCCAACACCGTTTGACTCTATCTAAGTGTCTTAAGGAACTTTAGTGTTGACCTAAGAGGCTTGTGTCTAATTGTGTGAGTCAAACAATTTTTTAGAAAGATATAATTTTGAAAATCTATCATATATAATCAATCAGACAAGCATGAAATCCATAAAAATATTATTATGTTAAATCACTATTTTGAAAATATATTTTTAGAAAAATATTCTAAGAATTTTGGAAAATAATTTTTAAAAACGGATTTATCAATTTATTAGTCCTTAACGTCTCACCCATTCTAGATGACTCAGTACAATCAAGCAAGGTTGCCTTATAAGTGCATTGTGAGATGCTTGAATCATTTTTCTTAATTTATTGTTAAATCTAATATTTAATCGAAATTTGTGTTAGATTCAAATTTATCAAATAGTAAATTGAATTTGATTTTCGATAATCGGCTTCCAGGTCTTAGCGAGACACAGAGGCCTTCTTTGGCCGTAGCCTTATTGGAGCAACAACCCTTTCCTTGACAATGCCTTTTATCGAAAATTCATTTTCAAATTACTTCTTGAAAAATTTTGGTCTAACTAGTTTAGGTTTTGGATCGGTAGCTTCGGCTAGTTCCACCAGTCTAAACAGACCAAGTAGGGTACGCCTTACCTTACTTGATCTTATTAGAAGGGCTTCTCTAACGTACTATCATCTCACCTCCACCTAATACTAGGTTGTTCAAGTTTCTGTGACGACCCCTTAACTTCTCTCCCTTAAAGCGGACGTCACTTTTACTTAACCTTAACTTTACCTTATTCTTAGCCTTAGGTTACAACTACTTGACTTCCCTTAACTTGCTCTGAATTTTTTTCTTTTAAAAAAAAACTTTCATTTTATTTGCTTTGCAAGGATTTGACCCCTAGACATCTTCGTTGTAAAACTGAAACACTAACCATCTGCCCTACAACACTTTCTTTTCAATGGTACCAGTCGGCTGCTAGATAGCCACTCGACTGGTGTCAGCCGCAAAAACTTTCTGTGCCCGGCACCAGTCGACTGGCCTCTTGGCAGTCGACTGGTGCATCGAACAGAAGGTTCTGTTCGATAGGGTAGTCGACTGGTATCTGAACCAGTCGACTAGCACGCCTGAAAACTGCAGTTTCAGACCTGAGGAAGCCTTTCAAGGGTCCATAACTCATACACTTCCAAAGCATATAGATAAATAACTCCAAATCTATACTCTATACTAGATTTATAAACATCTTAACAACCCAAAACAAATCCATTAACTCGCAATTAAGATTTCTATGAAATATAATAAACTATCAAAGCATATGAAATTTACACTAGAGTTTGTACTCAACTTTGTCTCTATGCAAAGTTTAAACAAAATCCTTATGTTCTACCAATCCAAAACACAAACCACAAGTTTCTATAAATCAAAACACCTCTAAGACTTATCCCAAAGATCTCTTCCACGGTTCCGCCGCCACTGAACATCAATGCAAGTCCCGTTCGCCTCCATAGCTTATGCTTTTTCTTTACCTTTATCTGCTATAGAAGGAAATGCAACTAATAAGCGAATTGCTTAGTAAGTAAATCCTAACTCACAAATCCATGTTATTGAAATAAACATGCTCATTTCAAAGAATGCTTGCTTCAAAATACATGCACTTGGAAATATTTGCACATGGGAACTTTCATATACTTATCATGCTCAATCATGCTTGAAAACATTTACTTGCATCAAAACACTTGCAAACTTAGCATGCTCATGCTTTCTTTTGAGACTTGATACTTATACATTTCCATACTTTAAAACATTAACTTCTTTACTCTTGCTCTTTAACATGCTTGTAACATAACCATGTTAACATACATAACAAAATCATGCACTTAAGAAAATTGAAACACTTACATATACTCATATACTTCAAAATAATAATCAACTTTCTCAGGCCTTGACACTGTACCATGGTATCAATGTACCAATGCGTGCATCCCTAATAGGTTTCGGGGTAGCTAGCCACCGCACCCTATTAGAGCTTCCTTCTAACTTTCTGTGGGCCTCTCATTTGCCCGGTACATGTCACTTTACAAAAGTAAAATACTTTTTTACTCAATATGCTTATACTTATCAAGCTATCTTTCTTTTTGCATAAATTTTGCACTACAAACTTTACCTTTCTTGCATGGAACTTTCATCGAGCACCTTGCGTGCCCTTAACCCAAAACTCATTTTTGGGACTTTTCAAGAACTTGGTCTTATCATACTTAGATCACACATACAAACCTACTCAAATTCAAGTTCTATGATAAAAACATGTATTTCTTTAGAAACTAAAATCATACAATAAAATAATATTCTTAAAGCATGCACTTGGATCACAAAATCACGGTTCTACAACGAGAAACTACATACGAAACTATTTCTATTGCAGGTGAGTGATCTACTTACCCTTTTTCTTGAAGAAAACTCACTAAGTATTTCGAAAAAACCTAGCGTATGACTCCTCTTCTCTTCCTTGCGAGGAAACTCCACTCCTTGGCCCTAGGGAAGAAGCCCTAGGTTCTCCACTCAGCCTCCAAAAACCTAATGGGGTCTTAACACAACTTAAGCGGAAATTTAAATACCTCTTCATGAAAAAGCCTAACTTACCTATAACATTAATTGGCTTCATCCCTTTCTGTGCTTGATAACCCCGCCCTTCTGGTTATCCGGACGCCCTTAAGGGCTTGCTTTGCCTTGTGGTCGCGGGATCAAACCTCCGCTCGACCCTTTTTTTTTATTTTAATTCGAAAAAATACTAGAAAATTCAGAAAAATTCCTAATAATTCACGAAAATTATTGGGTGTTACAATCCTCCCTACCTTATAAAAAGTTCGTCCTCGAACTTAGAACAGCTCTGGATACCTTTGCCTCATGCTATCTTTTGATTCCCAGGTTGCCTCTTCATACTTTTGATTCAGCCATAAGACTTTTACTAGTGATACCACTTTGTTCCTCAACTTCTTATCTGCTCGATCTATTATCTGAATAGGTCGACTTTCATAACTGAGATCTTCTTGAACTTGTACCATCTGTGGCTCAATCACTTGGTTGGCATCTGGGATATGCTTCTTCAACATTGAGACATGGAACACATTGTGTATTGCTGACATCTCTGAAGGTAGCTCCAACTCATAAGCTACCTTGCCAACTCTTTTCGTCACTGGGTAGGGTCCTATGTATCGAGGACTTAGCTTGCCTTTCTTGCCAAATCTCATTACACCCTTTATAGGAGCTACTTTGAGGAAAACTGTGTCCCCAACTTCAAACTCTAATGGTCTACGGCGTACATCGGCATAACTCTTCTGCCTACTCTGAGCAGTTTCTATTCTCTGGCGGATACTCTTTATAGCTTCTGTGGTATCATCTATGAGATCAGTCTGTGACTCCATTTCTTTCTTCTCACTACCTTCATACCAACAGAGGGGAGATCTACACCTCCTGCCATAAAGAGATTCGTAGGGCGCCATACCAATAGTAGCCTGATAACTGTTGTTGTAGGCAAACTCAGCTAAACACAAATACTTGCACCAACTGCCCTTGAAGTCTAATGCACAAGCTCTGAGCATATCTTTTAGAACTTGATTCACTCTCTCTGTCTGTCCATCTGTCTGGGGATGGAAAGCTATGCTGAATTTCAGTTTGGTGCCTAACGCTGTCTGTACGCACTCCCAAAAGTGTGAAGTGAAACGACCATCCCTATCAGAGATAATGGTCTTCGGGACTCCGTGTAGTTGGATCACTTCCTGCACATATAACTGGGCTAACTTTTCAATTAAGTAAGACACTCTGATTGCCAAGAAGTAGGCAGACTTGGTCAATCTGTCTACTATCACCCAAATAGCGTCATAGCCATTAGTTGTCTTTGGTAGACCAACTATGAAATCCATGGCTATGTCTTCCCATTTCCACTCTGGAATCTGAATGGGCTGTAGGACACCTCCTGGTCTCTAGTGTTCTGCTTTAACTCTCTGACATGTCAGGCAGGTGCTGACATACTTAGCTATGCCTCTCTTCATCGCTGACCACCAAAATCTTCTTTTCAAATCCTGGTACATCTTAGTGGAACCAGGATGCATTGAGTAGGGAGTTCCATGGGCTTCTTCAAGAATCTTCTTTCTCAGCACTTCATGATTGAGGACACATAAACGGTCACCATAGTAGAGTATCCCACTGTCAGATACTCTAAACTCTTTACTCTCTCCTTCTTGCATCTCTTGCTTGATCCTTTGGATATCAGAATCCTCAACTTGCTCTTTCTGTATTTCTTCAAGCAAAGTTGACTCTAGTGTCAATAGAGCTAGCTGCCCATCTATAATCTCCACTCTATAATCTATTATCTCCTTCTGTAATGGTGGTGCCAACGATGATAAGGACATCAAAGTGGCACAAGTCTTTCTACTCAGTGCATCTGCTACTCTATTTGCCTTACCAAGGTGGTACAGAATCTCACAGTCATAGTCCTTCACTAACTCGAGCCACCTTCGCTGTCTCATATTGAGGTATTTCTGAGTGAAGAAATATTTCAGACTCTGGTGATCTGTATAAATCTTACATTGCACTCCATACAAGTAATGCCTCCATATCTTTAGAGCAAAGACTACAGCTGCCAACTCCAGATCATGAGTGGGCTAATTCTTTTCATAGTCCTTGAGTTGCCTGGAAGCATAAGCTATGACTTTGCCTTCTTGCATAAGGACTGCTCCAAGTCCTAGCTTTGATGCATCACTGTATATATCAAAGCTCTTATCACCTTCGGGTACTGTAAGGATAGGAGCGCTGGTCAGTCTCTTCTTCAACTCAAGGAAGCTCTGCTCACAGCCCTCAGTCCACTCATACTTCTTATTCTTTCTGATAAGGGCTGTAAGTGGAGAAGCTATCTTTGAAAAGTCCTCTACAAACCTTCTGTAGTACCCTGCCAAACCTAGAAAACTTCTAATCTCACTGGCATTCTTTGGTCGACTCCAGTTACTGACTACTTCAATCTTGGCTGGGTCTACCATAATACCTTCCTTGGAAATGATGTGGCCTAGGAAGGCCACCTGGTCAAGCCAAAACTCACACTTTGAGAATTTGGCGTACAACTCCTTCTGATGTAAGGTTTGCAATACCATCTTCAGGTGTTCGTCATGTTCTTCCTGAGTCTTTGAATACATTAGGATATCATCAATAAAGACAATGACGAACTTGTCCAGAAAATCCTTGAACACTTTATTCATTAGATCCATAAACGTCGCAGGGGCGTTTGTCACTCCAAAGGGCATGACCACAAACTCATAGTGCCCATATCTTGTACTGAAAGTAGTCCTTGGCACATCACTCTCCTTCACTCTGAGCTGATGGTAATCTGTTCGCAGATCTATCTTGGAGAACACTGTGGCTCCCTTCAGCTGATCAAATAAATCATCTATCCTTGGCAAAGGATATCTGTTCTTGATGGTTACCTTATTCAAAGCTCGATAATCTATGCACATTCGCATAGATCCATCTTTCTTCTTGACGAACAATATAGGAGCTCCCCAAGGTGAATGACTAGGGCGGATGAAACCCTTGTCGAGCAGCTCTTGTAATTGTTCTTGCAATTCTTTCAGTTCTGCTGGCGCCATACGATAAGGTGCCTTCGAAATTGGGTTGGTTCCTGGGGCCAACTTGATTTCAAACTCAATTTCCCGATTGGGAGGGAGTCCTGGTAACTCTTCAGGAAACACCTCAGGATAGTCACAGACTACCCTCACTTCTTCTCTCTTCAACCCTTCTCCTTGACTTGCATCCACTATATGAGCTAGAAAACCAGAGCACCCCTTCTCTAATATTCTCTGAGCTTGTAAGGTAGATAAGAACCTTTTTGTCTTTCTCTTTGGGTCTCCAATAAACTCAAATGGAGGTTCTGCTTCTGGTGTGAACTTGACTTTCCTCTTGCGGCAGTCTAAAGAAGCACTATACTTGCTCAAGAAGTCCATCCCTAAAATGACATCGTAATCCTTCATCTCTAGGACTACCAAGTCACTATAGAGCTCTCGGTTGGAAATCCAGATTGGTACTGCCCTTAGCCTCTGAGTAGAGGCCATTACTTCCCCTGACGGTAAGGTTATTAAAAATTTCTGACCCAAACTTTCTGGTGGGATCCCTAGCTTTTTAGAGAAAAGCATGGATACAAAAGAATGGGTTGCCCCAGTATCGAATAACACAATAGCATATTGAGATGAGGTGAGTATTCGACCTGTGACCATGTTAGGAGCATTTGTCACCTCTTCCTTGGTGATGGCGAAAACCCTGGTGTTGGTCGTGGCTGGTGGGGCTTCCATCCTCGCCTGACTGTAATAAGATCCCTCTATAACTGGCTACATCTGGTGCAACTGAGCAGGTCCACCCCCGTACTGAAGAAGCTGTGGTGGAGGCGGCTTTGCTTTAGGGCACGCCTTGGCCAGGTGCCCTACTACTCCACAGATCTAACACCTGCCAACACTCGACCAGTTAGGGCAAGCCTTCATCATATGCCCTTCTGCTCCACAAATATGGCATCCGCTCATGCCCTGACGACATACTCCAGGATGTGTCTTCCCACACTTTGGGCAAGGAGAATACTTGAGCTGCTTGCTTGACGAGCCCCCTTTGTTGCCCTCAGAAGTCTTCTGGTCCCATTGCTTCCTCTTGCCTGAATTCCCTTTCCAGTTTTGTTGGTTCTGTGGATTTCCTTGGGACTTCTGGGCTGATGCCTGTTGTTGTTGCACACGTGTGACCTTTATACTATTCAAGTAGTGCTCAGTGATCAAAGCACTACTTACTAGTTCTTCTGAAGTCTGTGGTCTATTACCACTGCCGGACACATTCAAAGCTATCTGAGACCTCAGCATCTTGAGCATCAACCTGACCCTTTCCTTTTCAGTGCTAACTAACTCCAGGCACAAGCAAGCTAGTCGATTGAACTTCTTCACTGCTTCATCTACAGATAGATCTCCTTGTCTGAACTCCGTGAATTCATCATAGTGCTTGTTGGTTAGTCGCATGTGCAAGTATTCTTCGAAGAATTCAGTCTCGAAGTCAGCCCATGTCATATGGCTGACATTTCTCTTGGGCTTAACTCTCTCCCACTACAATCTAGCATCTCCTGTAAGGCAGAAGGAGGTACACATTATCTTCTCTACCTCAGGCCAGTCCAGTAGTTCTACTATGCTTTCCTAAGTTTTGAACCATGCTTGAGCATCCCATGGTTTGCTTGTGCCTGAGAAGTCCTCTGGCTTCAGTTTCTGCCACTGGATGAGGTATGCTTCTTGCCTTACCCCCCTTGCCAGAACTACAGATGTCACCGATGGGTCTTCGGTCACAACTAGTGTCACTACATATTCTCTTCTCCACCGGCGGGATAATGGGAGCGGTCTGCTACTTAGCCATCATGGTGGCAATAACTTGTTATTGGGGGTGGTACTGACTCTACCTCTTGCCCTTTAGGAGTTCGTTCCTCGTTTTGGGCCTTTCTAGGACGTCCTCTAATGTATAACTTAACACTTAACGGTAATGTTCCCAAACTTGCTTTAGGATATAACAAGACCTTGGTCTTGTTTCTTATATCATTTCTTAGTCCTAGAACTCGTTCTAGGGCTTAGTAAGACCTTGGACTTACTCAGAACTTTTATCGAACACCTTGTGTGTCGAAATCTCCCAAACCTTGCATTTTGGCAAATCAAGACCTTGGTCTTGCTATACTAAGATCACAACATGAAGGACGTGTTGGGACCGGGTGCATGTTGACAAGAATACAGGTTCATAAAATTTTAAATTTTTACGTGCAGCGGAAGAATTAGCATAAAATAATTTCTTAAATTATTTTAACCTCGTATCTAGCATGCAACCTTATGATGTGTGGACATGATCATATATTAAAACTTTGCGGAAAAGTAAACAAATTTACTTTGTACCTCGCGTAACTCGAAGAAAGGGACGAGATCCAACCGTAGCGTCCCTTGGAAGCTCCGCCTTTATTCGCGTCCACGCCGAGTTCTCTTCGGGATGACTTCGCAAAGTCACGAGTTTTGTGCCGACGAGAACTACTAGATTCTCTAAAGGCACAACTAGAAGATCAAGAGAGAAGAAAGGAAACTAACCACCAAGAGACGGAATCTAAATTCCGAGAAGGAAGGAGATGTGATCCGCTTCTTCTTCTCCGAGGTCGTCTTGGTGGATGAAGCTCACGCCCACCTTGGGAGTTGCACTGGCCCTAGGGGAGGAGAGAGAGCCGGCCCTAGAGAGAGAGGGGCACCGGCCCTAGAGAGAGAGAGGCATGTAGAGAGAGAGAGAGAGCAACTAATCTCTTAATTAATTGATTGGGAATTCAAGGCTTGCCTTTGGTTCCTTATATAGTTGCTTCTCCCTTGCCAAGTCTCTCTCTTAACGGAATTAACGGAATTAATTTTCATAAGAAATTTATCTTATAATCTTTCTTATGAATAATTCCGTTATGCCTAGTTTTATTATAACTAACTTTATAATAAAACAAATACTTCTCTCCTTTAATTATGGAATAAATTTTATAAGAAATTTATAAACTTTCTTATTATGAAAAAAATCAATTCATAATTGATTTTATAAAATTAAAATAAACCATTCCATGGATCATTTTAATTTCCATAAAAAGAATAAATTTCTATAAATTTATTTATATAAATTTCTTTATACAAATTTATTTATCTATAATTTATAAAACAAATCGCGCTAGATTTATTTTATTAATTAAACCAAATAAATTGGTTTCTTCCCTTTGTTGTGGCCGGCCAAACCAAAGGGGGTTAACACCCTCTTTGGCCGGCTAAACCGAGCCGAACCGATCGCGAATTAAACTCATTTAATTCGCCCAATAAGCCTTCAAAAGACTTAGCCATTTTAAGTTTCCGTTGCGCCTCTGATTAACTCAGATTCGACTTCTTTCTCTTGATTGGAAAATCCAATTTTCAACTCGTTTTAAATCCCTCGGATTACTCATAGTGCGTGTGACTAAATAGGCTTTCGATTTATGTTGGCCGTCTATAATTAACCAATTATAAAACGGTCATGAGTGGCACCTAGTAGTACATCATAACCCCCAATTAATCGAAAGATCAACGGTTTGACCTCAGAAGTAATTCCGAAACCCTTCAGCAGCTCTAATGAATCGTGCCCCATTCCCTTCACCATCTTATACCCACTTGGTTCAGGACACGGTCTATTTGTGTCAGTCCCCACTAGGCTGACTACGTCACACCTAGCCCAAGTAATGTCTTTCTCATCCTTTGGATTTCTAATTACTCTCATGTATTTAAGAGACTCGCACTCTAAACATGATATGCTCTGGCCAGAGGCTTTGAGTAACAATCCGACGATAGGCCTGGGTATACATCTCCTCGCAAGGAGTGGTGAATCCTTTATAGGCTTGTTCAAACATCTTCGGGCACTTCGGCTTATACCAAATCATCCTGGGTCCACACCTCCTTGGAGATGCTTGCTTAAGATGTTAAAGTATAAGTCTCCATGACCAAGATAACTTGAACACCGCAAGTCAAAGGAACATCGCACTTAAGCTGCAGTAATAACTTCAGTGACATATCTTTATAGATTACCATATGAAGTTTTACAGCTAGTCACTCCAATGAACTAGTTCCCTTAACTAGCATCCATGTTTATCTCCGGACATCCCAATGTCACCAGCCAGTGAGAATCAGCTGATTAGAGAATAACCCATGCTAGTCTCAACAGAATTGATAGTGTCCGTATTTATCAATTCATCGACTAGGGATATTTTCAATACTTCACAATTGCACATTTAGAGATAATCACTAGTTGTGATCCCATCACAAATTCTCTTATGCTGTGAATTGTATTGCGGACATTCAGTAGATGAGTTTAAGATCCCAATCAAATACACAAACATGTATACTCAAATAGTGAATTATCATTTATTAAAATAAATGTTTACAATCATAAGGCGATTGCCTTAGGACACTTCTCTCATATCACTAACAAACTCCCACTTGGCCTAATGCCAATCGCTACGGTATCCAATACCACAGGCTCTAACATGACCCTCAAACTTGTTTTGAGGCAAGGCCTTAGTTAAAGGATCCGCTAAATTCCTTTCAGTGGGAATTTTCTCAATTTGTATATCATTCCTACTTATAATCTCTCTGATCAGATGATAGCGGCGAAGCACGTGTTTGGATCGCTGATGAGACCTTGGTTCCTTTGCTTGTGCAATAGCTCCATTGTTGTCGCAGTAAACCGGCACTGCTTCATCAATGGATGGAACCAAACCAAGTTCGGAGACAAACTTCTTGATCCAGACTGCTTCCTTTGCTGCTTCCGAAGCTG
>JAGFNQ010000840.1:0-74938 GCA_024364735.1 Boesenbergia rotunda
TAGTTTCTTAAGAAGGGAGTTGGGAATGTGTCGCGCTTCATGATTTTCAAATTGTAATCAAACCCTGCATGATTATTTCGAAATTGCTGGGAAACAATTTGGGTAACTTTGGGGACATCTCACACAAACTATAAGGTTTACCAAAACGTTTTTGTTTGCTAGAAATGGGGTGAGATGTTAGGATCAACTCAATTTCTCAAAATGTCATTGCATCCCTTGAGAAATTAAGTTGCCGAGATAATAATCACTGTGGTGACTAAGTATGGGGAAAACCATTGCATAACATATGTGTATATGGCTCCATGATCATACTTGGACATTCCAATCAAGGAAACTTGATTGGAACATTGGATTTGATACAAACATAGTTGAAATTGCTTGATTGATTGTTGATTGAGTTTGACTCCATTTGGATGGATCAAAGTGATTGTTGAACCTATAAGGACTTTTGATTCTTGTTCAGGGATCAATTCTAGTCATGAGATCATATCCAAGTTCGATAAACTTCACCAGATTTCGTTGGAAAGTTTCAGAAATTCTGAAACTGAACATTTCAGTTCGTATCAGGGAGTATCAGAAACCCTGATCGATCACCGGACCGATCAGGCATAGGGCTGATCGGTCTCCGGACCGATCTGGCTACATCCTGGGATGATCGGTCCACTGACCGATCAGAGAGGCAGCAGTGATTGTCCGAAATTTTGACCAAGTGTTCTGAGCTAGCCTGGATCGGTCCCCGGACCGATCTGGCACCCTATGGTGATCGGTCCACAGACCGATCAGGGAGCTCAGAGGTTTCTCTCTGAGCCTACTGTTCGTGTCCTGATCGGACAGCCAACCGATCAGGGGCTGGCCTGATCGGTCACCCGACCGATCAGGACCCTGTCAGTCTGATCAGGGGCGAGCCTGATCGGTCTGAGCGACTCCAGATCGAACGGTGATCCGTTCAATCGCATTAAATTCTGGTTGGTGGGCCGATCCACCAACCAAATAACTTCGCGAAACACTTCCATCTCCCGAACCCTAGCGCTGAAAACCCTTCTTGCGCGACCCCTGGGTGTGCGAGAGTGTTTCCTGTGACCTCGTCTTCTTCTCGTGAGTGTGAGCGTGCGATCCTAAGGGGTTCCTCCGAGCTCTTTCTTCTTCCTGCGACGCTCTCTCGTTGAAGGGGCTTACGATCTCTGTCTTGCGCCGAGGCTTCTCCTGCGCAAGCGTTCTTCCTTTCCGATCTAAAGAACTTCTCCATGGCACCAAAGTGAGTTTTTGGTTTAGCTTTCTTTACAAATCATTTCCTATATTATGTTGTGAGGCTAACCATGTTTTGTGCTGTGACTTTCTATTGTGCCGTGACCTCTTGATTTGGCTGTGACCCATCTGTGTCCTATCTTGCTCTTGACCAATTCTATCTTCTGATTAATTTGTGTTGTTTTGATCATTGTCATTCTCTGATTGGGTTTTACCTATGATGATCAATTCTTGAATTTTTGATTCAACCTATGTCCATCCTGATCAATCGATTCAAACCGTGTGTGATTACTTCCCTTGTTAAATCATGTTTGTATGATCAATTCTTGAATCCAATCTATAGAAAGTCCTCTAAGGGTAAGGAACCTATGGAGGATAGTTCTAAGGGCAAATGCCCTTCATCTTCTACACCTCTTCCGAGGCCTCCAGCTCCTCCGCATACTAGGTTCCAGAACATTCACTATGCTCTAAACTTTCATTGGCACAACTTCAAACTAATGCCATGTCGGTCAGTGGACCAAACTTTTGTTTATGAACATTGTCCTACGGTGAGAGGAATCATTGAGTACTATGAGCTTCAAAACATCCTTTTCTTAGAGAGGCCAATCAATGTTGATTTGGTCTCTGAATTCTACAATAATCTAGCCAATGGGGAGGGCACGAGGTGGCGGACCCGTGTCGCCAATGTCGATCTTGATTTTACCTTATCAGCCTTCACTATGTTTCTGGGTTGCCGTCGCTCCGACAATGACTTTTCGCTCTATCTCTATCTTCCTGACCCTCTTCCTGTCCCCTTTACTGGAGTCACTCCTGACTCCATCTATGAGCATTTTCTAGGCCACCCCAGGCCACAGGGTTCCGGTGCGCGCACCCGTATGTTTCCCACATTTCCTGCTCTCCATCTATCCCCCATTGATTATATTCTGTTTAAGATTATCACAAATTGTCTCCTCCCGACTACTTCAAAGCATCTTGATGAGATCCATCCATTCCACTGCCTGATGCTTTACGGGATGCATCTGCAGTTAGATTTTGACATAGCACCGTCCATTTATTTCTCCATCATTGTCCATGGTCTGAGGTATGGCCAGACGATCTATATGCCATTCGGCCATATCATCACTGCCTGGCTGCAGTCCGTTGGGATCGATGTTTCACAGGGTCGTACTATACCTATGGTGCGACAGGATTGCCGACTTGATCGTCGCATGCTGGCCCAGTCTGGTATTGTTGTCGGATCACGAGGGTTGCGATGGAAGAATCGGAGACATATGGGAGAGATTTCAGGAGCATCCCATTCCCAGGAGCAGCCCGCTGATATAGATGATTATGATGAGTGGGCTCCTGACCTCCGATGGCAGATTGCGGAGTTAGAGCGGATGCTGCAGCACGAATTGCATATCTCTGAGCTCTGGCGACAGGAGGTCCGCTCAGAGTTTCAAACTTTTGATCGCCGTCTCGATGCTTTAGCCTCTGATGTCTCTGAGATGCACTCCTTCCAGGACAGATGGTATGAAGAGTGGTATCATCATACATTTCCTGATGGTGCGTCCCCCAGTGGCCCTTCACCCGGGGATATCATATATATCGATGATTCCGACGATGATGCCTCTGACGATTGATGATCTCTTGCCTTGTATGACTCTCAGGCTATATGCCCCTTGACTTGCCTATTGTGGCCTTGTGCCACACGTATCTTGTCCTTGATGCATGTGTTCTGCATCTTGCTACTTGTCTAGATACTTTATGCTTTGACTTGTCTGCCTTTACCTCACATGCTTATATAATCTTAGTATGCTTATTGTTGATGCCATGTTGATTATCTGTCTATTATCTGCATGCTTGCTACATTGTCATGTTCATGCTTATAATGACATGTCTAGTTGATACATATGACTGTCATGACATGCTTTGTGAGTTGTTACTTCATGTTCGTATGATGCATGTGATTGCTATATCTTGCTCTATCTTTTTCACATGTGTTCATATGGTTATTCAACAACCTATCACATCTTTGTTGATTTGGGATACCCCTAGGGTTGAGGGGGAGTTTGTTTTAATCTTAACAGCCCCTCTAGCCCCTTTTCAGTGTTCGACAAAGGGGAAGAGTGTGGATTGGTTAAGTTTAGAATGATCATGTTGTAGAGGGAGGATCTGGATTCCCCTATGATTCTAAATTTGAAGAACTTGATTGAGAATCCCTAAACTTAAAATCGGGTTGTCAAACAACAAAAAGGGGGAGATTGTTGATGCAGTCTGGCCCTGATTGTTGTTTTGATGTTGACACCGATTTTAGTTTAGGTGGATGATTATTGATTATGATTAAGTCCTGATCGGGGATTAGACATGGTATGGAAAATCCTAACCTGGAGGGTTAGGTGTTGAAAATCCTAGCCTGGAGGGCTAGGTGTTGGAAAATCCTAATCTGGAGGGTTAGGTGGTGAAAAATCCTAGCTTGAAGGGCTAGGTGTATGGAAAAGTCCTAATTCGGAAGAGGTGGGTGAAAAGTCCTAGCTTAGAGGGCTTGGTGAAAAGTCCTAACTTGGAGGGTTAGGTGCAAATTCCCATCTTGGAGAATTAGGTGAAAAGTCCTGGCTTGGAGGGTCAGGTGCCTAGCTTGGAGGGCTAGGTTGGATGATGTTCTAACTCGGAAGGGTTGGGTGAAAAGTCCTAGCTTGGAGGGCTAGGTGAAAAGTCCTAACTTGGAGGGTTAGGTGCAAATTCCCAACTTGGAGGGTTAGGTGAAAAATCCTTAGGTTGGAGGGTTAAGGTGGATGAAAACTTAGCTTGGAGGGCTAAGTTTGAGTCCCTGGATCGGTCTGGTGACCGATCAGGGAGTTTGGCACGCTGCTCCTTCATGGATCGGTCTGGTGACCGATCCAGTGATGGCTGATCAGTCTGGTGACCGATCAGGGAGCACACAGTGAGGTTGGGAACCTACTGTACTGCTCCTGATCGATCCGGTGACCGATCAGGGAGTGCGTGTTTCACCCACTGCTTGGCTCCTGATCGGTCCGGTGACCGATCAGGGAGCGAACAGTGAGGTTGAGTTCCCTTGCTGATCTGCACCTGATCAGTCTGGTGACCGATCAGGATCACTGTGCAGATCGTTCCGGAGAACGATCCAGCGTCGCAGGCTCCTCTCTATGATCGATCAGGATGGAGCCTAATCGGTCTGGTCATAATCTGATCGGTCTGGTGACCGATCAGGAGGCTGCCTGATCGGTCTGGTGACCGATCAGGAGGTCTGGACTGCGAAGCTCAGAAATCGCCCAAGAAAGGGGTGGATTGGTTGGGTGAACGATCCACAACCTGGGATCGGTCTGGTGATCGATCCAGGAGAAGTCACAAAGAAATCACGATTTCTAATCGAGCATTGGGGATCGATCAAGACGGAGCCTAATCGGTCTGGACCTAGCCTGATCGGTCTGGTGACCGATCAGGGGTCGCTCTGATCGGTCCGGTGACCGATCACTTTAATTCAAATGCACTGTCAGACGCTCTAATCGCGTCTGAACGTATCCGATTCGGTGCTACTTACATCTGGTATTTGATTTACTGTGTGATACGCTACTCTAACACTCTGATTAAGCTGCAGGTGACAGGGGAGGATTCAAACACTCAAGGAGAGGTCAATGGAGGCTTTCCTTGGAACAGGTTTGTCCGTTTCTCATCTCAGGTTGCAACGGCTGGAGCTGCAGGACTGAAGCCGCTGACTGAAGCTTGGCTGAGGGAGCTCAGGAAGTTCAGTAAGGGTTCAGTGGTAGCTGGCGTTGGCAGTGAGGCAGCTGGAGGCTGCTGGAGATGAGGTCACTTGATGCTTAGTGGAGAAACAAAAGGGACGGAAGATAGCTTCAGTGAAGCAGAGTTCTACAGCTTGTGTTTTAGAGTTCGAATACTGACTTCTTGCTGCGCCTTGAGTTCTCCACAACAAGCTTGCTGCATTCTTGAAGTTTCATCATCTTGAGCAAGCTACTGTTTTTCGAGAAGCAATCATCCGTTACTTGAGCGCTTGAAGGAGAGAACAAGAAGCTTGGAGTCCGACAGTGGGAAGACATGAAGAAGGGTTCTTGCGTGAGATCGCCACTGGGTGGAGCTCAGGGAAGCTTGCTGTGTTTTTGTCCTTGCTAAGTGTTTGAGTAAGATCCTTCTTGTTGTTTCTTTGTGCTTAAACTTCATCTGTGATGAAACACTGTGGAGAGGTTTCTCCACCGAGAAGGAGGTTGCTTCCTATCCGGTGATAACCGGGGCTTGATCTGTCGACGATCAAGGGATCGCCCACCTTAAGGGCACGCCAAGGAGTAGGGGCAAGTTATCCCCGAACCTTGTAAATTCTCCTTGTTAGCAATCTTGCTAATCTTGCTAGTTAGTTTTCTGTTTTAGTTTCTGCACATTCTGTTTTTCATACTTCCGCTGTGCTACTAACAACTCCAAGTGCAGAAACTCGCTAAGTTCTTGAAGTCAAAGTGATTGGCTATATTTCCCCCCCCCCTCTCTAGCCATCCCGTTTCCAACAATTCTAAGCTCTATCGGATATGTTTTTGATGTTTCTTATTAGCTTATTTGTCTATTGTTCTTGCTTGAGATAGGCAAGGGGTGAGCCACTAGCGAAGTGTCTTCTTGGTTGACGAAGTCACCTGAGAGTAGGCGAAAGATAGGGGGTTCCAAAGACCCGCAATGCTTAACCGGAAAAAGACAAAGAGGTTTGGATGGTTGTGGTTGACATACCTCTATCTGCAAGAGAGTACTCTTTTTATATCACTGTTGCAGAAAAAATGATACCACTCTCCTCCAAGTTTTGATTGATGGGACATCATATCCTAGTAGGGAAAGTATCATATTATCATATCCAGAGGATCATGTCACTCACATTCTCTATGGTAGAAGATGGATCATGTTATCCTACACTATGTTGACCATGTTATTTCATGTGCTATATTAGCCTACGTGTTATCCCATGTGCTTTTGACCCTGGGATAGTTGGGCTAGAGGGTTTGGTATGTTAAGTCGAGAGGTCTCAGATCGGTAAGGCAAAATCGGTTGGGCAGGTGGTGTCAAATTGGTGGGGTCGAGACAGTTAAGCAGAAGTATCTGATCAATAGGGTTGGGTCGGATGGGTAGGAGGTGTCGGTTTGGCAAGGCCAAGCCGGTTGAACAAAGGTGAACAAAGGCTTTGGATTGGCAAAGCTCAGCCGGTTGGGCAGGAGGTGTTGGTTCACTCGAGGCTAGGCTTGTTGAGCAGAGGCATCAGATCAGCGGGGATGAATTGGCTGGGCAAGAGGTGTCGGTTATGACGGGGCTAGGCCGGTTGAGCAAAAGCATTGGATTGGCGAGGCTAAGCTGGCGGGGCAGGAGGTGTCGATTCGGTGGAGCCAAGCCGATTGACTAGAGGCATCAGATCGACGGGGGGCAAGCCAACTGGACATAGGAGGTATTGAATCAACAGGGCTGAGACAGCTAATAATTGGTCTCTAGATTAAATATTCTTTTTAAACATAACCATTTGCATTATATTCTAATGGAAAAGGACAAAAATAAAATCGTACGTGTTCCAATTTTAAACAGGATGACAGAAGAATATGTATAAATACTTCAAATTTAATCGGTCATGAAAACATCTAGATTCATTACTTTTAAAAAATAATAATAAAAGGATGATTGATCCACTACCAAGAAAAAAAATAACCATATAGGAATGATTTACTAAGAGCCATTTTAATATTGATGGGGTTGGATAGTTCGGGCTGGACACGGGGATGAAGAAGCTAAGGACGTGACCCAACCTCCTCTCTCGGGTCCCGGGACCCCCTTTCAAGGAGGCACCCGGGAAGACAACCTCAGGAGATATAACATCCCTAGACTCTCGAGCTCACCTCGGGAGACGGGGTCCTCACCATAGCCGACCTCGGCTAGAAAAAGTCCACGCACTCTCCCCTGTAAAGTTGGCCCAAGGAGGGAAAAGATGGTAGTGGCGTCGACGGTTTCAAGGGATATCCCCTCATCACCGAAATCAAGGGCACACGACTCGGGTATCGGGGTCGTGGCACTGATAAAGGAGGCACGATCAGTCGGCCAGCACAGGTATAAAAGGTAGTTCAACCTCTCCGGTAAGAGGGGTTACGACCTATCACCTTTACATTTTTTGCTCTTTCTTTCTCGCCATTACTCAGACACCCTCCTAACTTGAGTGTCGGAGTGGACTCCGCCGGACCCCTGCCGGCGTGTCCCCTAACGCTTGTGTTACTCTTGCAGGATCCCTTGAGTTCCTCATCAACATAGTCCCCCCTACGAGGGCTGATCCTCAGTGACTGGTCATCGCCGACGACTCCTTCCGGAACAATTAATCAGCTCTTGGCCGAGCGTGTACAGCTCCGAGGCCAAGCCTACACACCGAGAGGCTGTGTAGGCTTGGCCTCGGAGCTGTACACGCCCAGCCAAGAGCTGATTAAAACCCTACAGTCTCTCGGTGTGTAGGCTTGGCCTCAGAGCTATACACGCCCGGCCAAGAGCTGATTAAAACCCTACAGTCTCTCGGTGTGTAGGCTTGGCCTCGGAGCTGTACACGCCCGGCCAAGAGCTGATTAAAACCCTACAACCTCTCGGTGTGTAGGCTTGGCCTTGGAGCTGTACATGCCAGGCCAAGAGCTGATTAAAACCCTACAGCCTCTCGGTGTGTAGGCTTGGCCTCGGAGCTGTACACGCCCGACCAAGAGCTGATTAAAACCCTACAGCCTCTCGGTGTGTAGGATTGGCCTCGGAGCTGTACACGCCCGGCCAATAGCTGATTAAAACCCTACAGCCTCTCGGTGTGTAGGCTTGGCATCGGAGCTGTACACGCCAGGCCAAGAGCTGATTAAAACCCTACAACCTCTCAGGGTGTAAGCTTGGCCTTGGAACAGTGCACGCTTGGCCAAGAACTGACTAGAACCCTATAGCCTCTCGAGAGGTAGGCTTGACCTCGGAGCCATACAGGCACGACCAAGCATGGATCAGTGTTTAGGGTTGTACCCTATACCAGCCCTACAAAAAATCAGATAAAAATCTCATGTTTGCTCTGGCTATATAGAGCGGAAGATGAACAGGGAATCACGCTAAAAATAAAGAGGCTAACGATAAATCAAGTAAATATTCGTCCTAAAGTCAGAGAGTTCCAAAAGAATAAATTGTAACAGTCAAAAGAGGAGGGAAGGAAGACAAGCATGTAATAGTGAGGCACCCTACAGAGCCTGCTCTTCGAGGGAAAGATCATCCCAGACACGCTGAATGGTTATGGCGCTCAAATCGGAGCCTGGCCTCAATAACTGATCTTTCTCCAACTGCTTGATGGCGGCGTAAAAGCCCTGTTTGAAGGTCTTAAAAGCTTGTATAGCCACCAAACTGGCGTACTCCTCCGATCTCAAAAATTTAGCTTTGTAGACTGCCTCCATCGGAGATACTGGAGGCACAGAGTCTTCCGGCTGCTGCTGGACCTTGGGCTCGGCGTCGACTCTGGACATTTTGAGTGCCTCCACCTCTAGGAGCAGTTCTGCACCCCGATCCTCCAGGTTCTTCTTAGCCGACTCCAAAAGGGTAACTTGGTCGGACAACTCCTTATTGCGGACCTGGAGTTGCTCTCCCTCCTGCGATAATTTTCGTAAGTCCTTTTCGAGAGCCTTGTTCTTTTCCGATCCCAGGCGTTCCCGGAGCTTGTACCCATGCAAGGTATCCTCGGTTGATATTAAGGAGGACAGGTAGTGATCAGATTTCTCTCGGAGGACCCGGCCGACTTCTAGCTGTAGGAGGCCGGCCTCACGGGCTCGGCCCGCTTCTGCCTCCGCATCTGACACTTGTCGCAGGAGACTCTCAGTAACCCCTTCGGAGTGCAATAAACGGCTCGTGGTCGTGCAGTTCGAAGCAACCTGGGGAGGTGAATAAAGATAGTCGGGGAAAGAAGGTCAAGAAGAAGTGAAGAGCAGGAACGAGGTACTTACCGTCCGTAAAGATTGGTGTAGCATGCCCAGGTACTGGGCTGATCCGGCTGCCTGCCAAAGCGGACCAGAAGCCCACATAGTGGGGGGAGTAGAGGAGCTAGGGACGTCCCGAGGATGGGGAACATCTTCCTCCGAACTGGAAGCGCTAGGTCATGCCCCTATGGTGACTCCCTTTATGCGGATAGATTGAGCACTGTTAGTAGCCTCCTTCGCCGCTAAGGGAACCTTCTGATGGGAGCGAGGTGGTCCCGTGAGTACCTCCTTGCCGCGAGGAGGGTCGGCTGTAGGGACTGCGACACCCGCAACGGAAGAAGACATAGCACCGACGGAGGAGGGGGGTCTGACCTCGGCGACTGGAGTCGGGAAGGCCGCATCTTCAGTAGTAGTTGAACGCAAGCCTCTCTTCAACCGCTTTAGGGGGCGATCCCGTGGGGATCGTCGTTCGAGCCATGTCTTCCTAGACACACGGATAATGGTGGGCCCACCGGACAAGGAGGAGGCATCTTTTTCTTGTGGAGCCCTTGGGGTGGGAACCGACGGCTCTCCTTGAGGGACCAGGGCGAGGCAGAGATGCCACCACTATGGGGGACCTCCGGCGCTGCGGGGCTCGCTGACAACTCCCCCTCCTTTTCGCCACCCTCGGAGGAGATTCCTGCGGGGATCGAAGATATTACCGCGGGGATCAAGGCTTGTTCATGAGCCTGGTCCCACTTCAAAAATTTATTCTTCTCCAGAGAAAGCAAGATATCGCCTGCAGGGTGAAAGACCAGAGGGCGTCAACAAGTATCAATTGAGCATTATCCTAAGGGCAAAGCTACTCACACAAGTTGGAGCCTAGGGGGGTCGTCTTCGAGCTGATCTCTGCCCGGTAAAGGAGCTCCTCACATTGCACCAACTGTAGCCCATGGAATTCCATCCCGACCAAGATACCCTTAGCCCGCGGGTATCCTGCATCCTGTTGGAAATCACCTAGGTCAGGAATAGGAGGCAAGTTCTCCAGCCAATGAATATCGCTAAAAGGACGCTCAGGGAGCCTGATATAGAAAAATCTCTCTTTTCACCCCTTATGAGAAGAAGGAAGGCCTCCCAAAAATCTATGACCTCCCCGAGCGGTGAAGCCAAATCCTCCGTGAGCGCCGACCGGGGCAAAGAAGAAATGGAAGAATCGGGGGGGGGGGTTAGAGGAATGCCAAAAAGTTTAAAGAGAACCAGCGCCCCACTCATCTGGGCGAAAGCATTGGGAGCCAGTTGGTGGAGGGGGATGCGGAAATAATGTGCAACATTCATAAAGTAAGAGGGGATAGGGAAGCGCAGCCCTTATTCCATTTGTCATAGGAAGAAGGTGCAAAAATCCTCATCGGGGGTTACCGGCCGCCGATCTATGGTTGGGACCCTCACCTCCCAATTTGCGGGAATGTCATATTTCTGACAAGCAGCCTGAAGGGAGTCCGACCTCACCTTGGAAAAGACAGTGTCATACCACTCAGGATGAAAACCCAGTTCTTCCGAGGAACATGCATCCGAACCGGAAAACTTCTTTGTTTTTCCCATCGTGGTCCAGGAGGAAGAAGGAAGGGCGCGGAGAGCAATGAAGAAGGTACTTCTGCCGGGAAACCGCTGGCGAGAAGGGCAAGTAAGGGAGAAGAACTCGGGACAACAACTAGGGTAAGGTTGTCGCAGGGTGCCGTTACACCCACTTTTATAGGAAAGTGACACATCCCCTGAGGCAATGAAAAGCAAGCGTGGTGAGGATATTCTCAGGCCATCCCAAGGATCGACTAGTGATCAATTGTCGTCGCTTCGTATGACCCGTAGTGCGCTGCCAAGTAAGGGAGAAAGACACATGACCCCGCCGCACATGCTGGGTAACCCCGATATTGCAGATGCCCCAAAAATTCGCAGAAGGCCGGGGACTTATTCAAGGGAACAACCCGAGTCAAGAGACTCTGGGAATATGTCCAAAAAAAAAAAAAAAAAGAAGGCGGGAGAAGGAGGAACGTTTCAGAGTTACGACAAGGACGGGGCGTATAGACCCAGACCTAAGCTGGTGCAACTTCTTCGTCTTGGCACTAGTCCGATCAGTCAGCCACACTTTCTTCGATCAGACTTGAAAGGGGAGACTTGTGATGGGGCTGGGTAGTCCGGGCTGGACACGGGGATGAAGAAGCTAAGGGCGCGACCCGACCTCCTCTCTCGGGTCCCGGGACCCCCTCTCAAGGGGGCACCCAGGAAGGCAACCTCGAGAGATATGACATCCCTAGACTCTCGAGCTCATCTCGGGAGGCGGGGTCCTCACCATAGCCGACCTCGGCTAGAAAAAGTCCACGCACTCTCCCCCTGTAAAGTTGGCCCAAGGAGGGAAAAGATGGTAGTGGCGTCGACGGTTTCAAGGGATATCCCCTCATCACCGAAATCAGGGGGCGCGGCTCAAGTATCGGGGTCGTGGCACCGATAAAGGGGGCACGATCAGTCGGCCGGCATGGGTATAAAAGGTAGTTCAATCTCTCTGGTAAAAGAGGTTACGACCTATCACCTTTACATTTTTTGCTCTTTCATTTTCGCCATTACTCAGACACCCTCCTAACTTGAGCGTCGGAGTGGACTCCGCCGGACCCCTGCCGGCGTGTCCCCTAACGCTTGTGTTACTCTTACAGGATCCCTTGAGTTCCTCATCAATATAGTCCCTTTTGCGAGGATGGATCCTAGTGATTGGTCATCGCCGACGACTCCTTCTGGAATAAATATCATTCTTGAAAATCAGATAATACAATCGGTGAACTAAATTGTTTTTTTTTATTATTTTACAATGGTTTTACAATTACTCTGATTGTATCGATTTGATTTAATTATTAAAAGTAAAAACTATTGATATATACTTTTAGTAGTAATGATATTTGATATTTTTGACAGTGATTATGTGTCAAACACTGCTACTAATTGTTCTTTAGTTCTAACATATATGAACAATTATAAAACTTTCTTTAGTTCTAACATATATGAACAATTATAAAATTATACCTACTGAATATTTTTAACATTGTTTCATATAAAGTATTATTATAAACTGTTTTTATTGCTTTAATATTTTAAAATTAGTTTTCAAACACCACCACCAGAGACGCGAGCATTTCTATGCTTTTCATCATTTATACAATCATTCTATCGATACTAAAAAAAAGAATTATATTAATAATTAAATATTTTTAACCAAATAAATTTATTTGATAACTTATTTAAAATTGATTAATACTATTTTAAAAAATAACAACTAAAGTATACGGTTCACTTAATTTAATTTTATTTTGTATTCATCAAATTTAACTTTATTTAATTAATTTGAAATATTTATTATTCAAACAAATTATTCTTTAAATAAATTATATATAAAATCTTAATTATTTATATCTATTTTTATTGTTAAAAACATTCTTAATTTATTTATACCAAATTTCTTTATTTTCTTATATTTATTTTTCTTAAGCTTTTTCTTTTAATGTTTTCCTCCCGAATCCATAACTTTCGTTCCAAGCTTCACACGTAACATTTACGCCTTCATTCTAGACTTCCGGTAAGTAATTATAAATTAATTAATAAATAAATAATACTTTTATTCTTCTCCTAATTGTTAAGAATAATAATATAATATAAGAAATTATTAATTAGTTATTAAATAATTAACTAACATATAAACACGTTAATAGTTATAGCCTAGTTGATTAGGATATTAAATTCTAATCTAGGAGATCTAGGTTTGAGTCTTATTACTAATAAATTTTTTTTAATATCTATACATCTATAACAATTTTTTTTTTGTAAGCATGATCATCATGATTCGTTGAGTTGAGATAGTCTTATAAGTGGATTATGGATATATGCTAAAGCGATGGATGTGTTTAATAGCAAATGAACGAACAACTTTAATTTACTTGAGAGAAGTCTAAGTTGACTCAAGTTGAGATGGATGCAAATGTCTGACGGAGGAGACTACGGTAAGTCCGGCGTGCCGGCGTAAAGTAGATTCCTGAGGTCAACCCGTCAATGACATCTATCGCTGGCGACGTCGAGGACTTGGAAGAAGGCGCTGGTTAGCTAGCAATAGCTGCTGCACGTATTCGTACTGCGATGCAATGTGCGTACGTTCTCTTCCGCGGGACATGGCCCATCCCGCTGCGCGCAGCTGTACCGTACGACGGTCACGCACAAGACAGGGACATGAGAGTTTCAAATGAGTTCAAGGTTGGAATTTAACTCGGCAGATACGAGACGAGCTAGTGAATGAAATGGGCCACGTAAAACAAATTATTTATACATAGATATATGCAGGCAGGTGCATGCGTTGGTGTGTTCTATTATATCGAACAAAGACACACACACACAATCACCACTTTCACCTGCACTACCACCGCCCTCCTCTCTCCTGCCTGCCTTCCTTAATTGCAGAATTTGAATTCTATCGACCATACGGACAGCCGCAGGGGCTGCTTCATTGTGCATAGCTAGCTCGCCCATGTCCTCGCCTAGCACTGGAGTCGGAAGGGGAGAGAGAAGAGAAGCAAGTACAGAAATGGCGGAAAGCAGCAGCAGAGTACGCAGGGACGACGAGGGGGTGGGGGGAGGCTTGGGGCGGCGAGAGAGAGGACGAGTTGCTATATCCTCGTATGTGTCACTCATGATGCAACACTTCATTCAATAGCAGCGGCAATTAATGGATTATTGAAGACTTGGGGTGGGGGCATCTTTCCAGCTGCCATTCTGAAAGAATTATATATATATATATATATATATATATATATACCTTTCAACGTAGTTATTGTAGATAATTTTTTAATGTCAAAGTTTCAATGAGTTGGGAATATCTGAGTCGACTTAAATTATCCTAATTTGAAACTATAAATAGGGGAGCAATATAATGGGATTTCAAAGGCTTCAACCGATTCCATAATTCAATTCTCCATTTTTAAAGCTATGTTTTTTTTGGTGTGTGTGTAAGTGCTCTCAATGGCCTAAGACAATATTTCAATAGGTCATGAGTGTAAGTCATGGTACGAGAAGGTGTGCAAAAGCTACCTAAGACAATTGGTATAGAGAAAATCCTTTATGTGATACCATTGAAGTCCATATCCAATTTTTGAGAAAATCGTTTGGCCACACGAGATGCATGCTTTGTGGGGTCTAAAAGAATTATTAGCTGTTTGATATTTAAAGCAGAAGATCTATTTGGAGCCCACGTTAATTAATGTCGAAAATATTATTCGAGAATTTAAGGGGACTAATACTGGATAATAAAGCAGGGTTAGAACATGCTTCTATAGTTCTATTACACGACAATACTTTCTCTCTGCGGAATTATTAATCTCAAGAGTGCGAGAGAGTCAAGAGTATTTAATTTTGAGTTGAAACAAACTAAAACATATTTTACAGCATCAACTGCTTACTTTTTTTTATACAATTAATTATTGTTCTTAGACATTACCTGACAGTATAGTACGAGTACTATGGCCTGCGACACTAGCAGCCATGCATGCATCACGGTCGACCGAGCACGGTAATTAACTTGAGAAATGAATTTCATTTGGGATGAAAGAAAATGTGGTAGATGTAAATCTATCGATCTCGCATCTAGCGCAGGGGCGGATCTACCAAGTTTGTCAACACCCACTTAATTCAAAGCAAAGCAATGAGGTGACGACACGGGTACTGCGGCAATGCATGCATGATGACCCAATAATAACTCACAACCGGCTTCAAGTTATTTAATTAATGCATGCGCCTTCGGACGGTCCCCGGCCCGATGGAGTTAGAGAATGTTGATTCTGAATTCATAGCTAGCAGGGCGATCATGCGAAGCTAGCTAGCGATCGACCTGCCTACGCTCCTCGCTCCTCTAAGCTCCTCTAAGCAACGGCGAAAACGAGCTAGCAATTGAAGATGCGCACGGTCACACTCGGATTCTCCATGCGCGGTGAGTAAGAAACGAAGGGAACCGGCGATCGATCGAGCAAATTAAAAGTTACAGAGGAAGGAGGAAGGAGGAAGGAGCTAGCTAGCTAGCAAGCTAGCTCTTGCTGCATGCATGCACTGCAGACGCATGAGCGAGCAGCAGCGCAGGCTTTAGTGTAAATGGAGAAAGGAGGGGAGGCCACAGTTAAAAAAGTTGCAGCACGAGTAAGGAAAGGGAAATGCTGATCGGATTCCATGCGAGCGGTGCTTGATTAGTTTTGGTTTTAGCTAGTTTGGTTTGTTGGCTTCGGATCTAGGCGCATGAATCTGTGTCTGAGTCAGTCAGGAGGAAGGAAGGGAGGGTTTTGGTCGGATCATATATCCCAAGTCCTAGTTTGCCTCGACGTGTGTGTGGTGGAGTAGTAGAAGAAGAATTCGGGCAATGTGATGGGATATTATTATGGTTGCAGGAGGATTCAAACAGGTTCAGAAAGGGCAAAGAAAAAGGAAAAGGGAGAGAAATGAATTTGGGAAAAAGGACAAAGGCGGTAATAAAGAAGAGAGAGATAGAGGGAGATTCAGATCTGTCTTCTGCTGCTGTCTGTCTGCTCCTTTGTTACTGCTGATCAACGACAGGGGAGGTGGAGCTGTGAGGTCAAATCATAAAAGTGCAAAGCTTTTGTTTTCATATACGAATTACTCGTTTTTTCATACGCTTGATTTCGAGTTCCTCCTTCGAGACTGAAGGGCGAGAGTAAAAATTAAAAAACACACACACACACACACACAAAACACACAAAACAGAGAACAAGACAGAGGCAGCGCCAACACCCTAAGGAGGCGGAGACGGAGGCGAACGGAGGGGGACTACGGCCAGCGCTACAGTTGTGGTACCACTCGCTAGCTTATAAGAATAATAATGCGACTGCTGCAGCTGCTGCATGCTGCTGCTGCAGCTGCAGCTGCTGCTCTACATCTGATCTGAGCTATTGACCAGGAGTCAGAAGAGTGAATCCAGGGACCGGGAAAAGCTCAGCTCAGTTCAGCTCAGCTAGCTATGACCCTCCTCTCATTCTCTGTCTCTCTCTCTCGCTGTTCTTTTCTAAGTTTCTCATCCCAATTAATTACTGCACGCGAAAACAACAGTAGACTTGGGAGTGACCTAAGGGGCCTCATGCAAACGTCCCTTTCTAGCACCTCAAGATCCCCCACCTCTGCCGCCCCCTCTCTCTCTCTCTCTCTCTCTCTCTCTCATTGGAAATGCCGACCACTCAGCGCTCTCTCTCTCTCTCTCGCTCGCTCGCTCTGTTTTCTACGTTGCCAGTGGGGGAGAGAGGGAGCGCTAGGGATCCCAATTACTTTCATGCGCCAGGAATTCTCTGCATGTAACTTTGGCTGTCTGAGAAAACGACGTCGTCGAGATAGTCCTTATCTGCCCGAATCATCGATCTGCCTTTCCCTTTGTGCGGGTTGTTTGGTTTCCAAACGTAAGACAATTCTAATTAACCTCGTTCAATTATTATCTGATGCTCAATGACACCATTAATGATGTCTGGGAAAACATCAAAAGTTTTTCTTTTTTCAACAAAATCTTAGGTTACGTGCGTCGAGATGGAGATTGGGATGCTTGTCGTCGGTCTCGGAATATGCCGGCCGGCGCCGGCCGGATGTCGTCATTCAATTGATGTGTACGCGAGATGTTATGTACACTCACATTCATATAAACTTGACCTTGGGACACCTTTTCCCTATGGCGGCATATCATGTCTCTCTTTTGATGGATTGGAACTAAAATATATGTATTTTATTGTGTTTCTAACTTCTAAACAAAAGGAAATTAAAGCACTATTCATTGAGAAATTCCACAGAGAATTTCTTCGCTAGAACTTGAACAATATTGCAAGAGTAGAATTAATTAAATTCATTGCTTAATGAACAACAACATATGTTTGTATTAATGGAGCTAGGAGGTCACTCTTATGCAAACAATTTTTACGCAAATCATACTTTGGAAATTGAGATAAGGGCACTGCGAAGACAAATTGAGCTTCTATAATGTCTTACTGTTAAATTTCTAATTATTAAATGGTTAAAGATGATGAGATCAATCCTTTGCATAGTCTTATATTAGAATTGAGTATCACGGTCGTGAAGAAGCTTTTTACGGATGAAAATTGTGCGAGCACTTTGTGTTTAAAGAATGGATTCATTATGATCTATAGATTGGTTTGATTTTGTTATTTGCAAACACTTACAGACTTACTTGAAGTTGTGATTGTCTATCGGAGCATCCACAACCCTGTATATTCTCTTAACTAACTTTAGAAGGTGGTAAAAGACAATTCGCTCACCTCCAACGTCTTCGCTAATCTGTCCCAGGGCCAATACGGAATAAGTAAATCAAGAGGACTACTAGTCCGGATGCTCTGGCTAATGCGTGGGGAGGACGGACACACTAGTTTTGTCAGGTTTTAACCTTTAGACCTCAAGGTGGCAACACCCACTCACTAACCATTAGTCCATCCCATAGAGACCTCTTAGCTAGCTTTGGAAGGACAATGATGTAGACGCTAATAATCATTCGCTTGCATCAACATTTTTAATCTTGGGAGGATGGTGTGGGATTTTCTCATGCAATTTTCCACTTTTCCCTTTGTTCGCTTGACTACTCTTCCATATCTTATATCTTTCGATAGTAGAATTCAATAGAAAACAGAGCCGGCCTTGGGCCAAGGCAACCAGGGCCCAAAATTATTAGGGGCCCAATATATATATATATATATATATATATATATATATATATATATATATAAACCCTCAACGCATCCCTATTTCTCTAATAAATTTTTTCTCTTTTTCCGCCGAATTCCCCAATGCTCGAACCTCTCTACTCTCTGAAAACCCTAGCGTGCGCTGCCTCTCGCCCTTTAATTCTCCTCGGCGTCCTCGTCAAAGTCCGTCGTCGCGCCTTCCCTTCCTCGCTGTGCCTACTACAAGTCTTGGCGACGACAAGACAAGTCCTCCCCGGCTCTCTCAGAGTCTCAGTCTCTCTCGGACAGACGGTAAGGAGATTAGCTTGGAGTCTTGGACGCGATCAAGAACGAAACGGTCGATCTGGTGAGTGATCAGATGTTTTTTCTCAGTTTCTTTTGGCGACAGATCTGGAGTTTTATTAGAGATTTTTTTCTCGGTTTATTTTAGGATTTTTTTTCTTTGATTCTTCTTCAATAATCAGAGACTTGTCATATATCTAATCTTTTTCTTGCCCGTAAGATCTTATGGTTGGGTGATCTTCTATATTTCTAGGAAAGTCGAGAATAAGACGAACAAATATTTCATCATTTTTTTTCAATTAGAAAAATTGTTTAAAACTATAGGATACTGATTCCCACAAAATGGTCTTGGCTGAGAATGAGCACAAACTATCCCTAACCTTCTAAAGATTCTTAACAGAAATTAAGATTTTCAGCACTTGTAAATCTGTCATGTAAAAGCAATTTCTAAATCTATATCTTAGCTTTACTGTAGTTTATTTTCCCTACTGTCATCTGTTTGTTTCCTTTCTATAGCATTTCTAAGGAGTCACGTTAAAAAAACACGATTTTTATAGCTATATATTTTTTTCATCAAGGATTATTCTTCAGTCTTCACTCACCTATATCTTTTATATTGTATCATTTTTTTTAATCCGTAACACTTTAAATACTATTTTTTTTCTTATTCATTTATGTCGGCTAATAGCTACAAATTGAACAATACCAATCTACGAAGTAGATAAGGTTAGTCCGAGTTTGTTTCTGTTTTTTCAGTTGCAAATTCTAGTGTAGAACTTTCAGGACAATATTAGAACATAAATTTTCTTTTCTTCTTTTTTAGTGTCTCAATACCAATGGCTTTTTTTAGAGGAATGGAAGGGGTTAGTGAGAGGTACTATTTGGTAAATTTCATTACTAGGGTGTGATTTGGTGAAACCAAATAGAAAGTAAATGTTTTAGTACATTACCCTATTATTAGCTAGACATGCCTTTTCAGTTTGAATAATTAGTGAAATTGATGTTCATATATGTCTTCTCATGTATGCTTATTTTTTTCTTATCTTATGATTTTTTTGGTGAGATACAAGAACTTTCTTATTGGTTTGCTCTAAAACATAATTGAATTGTTGTATTTTTTATAAACTTGCAGGATATCTGTGTACGGTCTTATATAAGTGGATTTCAAATCGAAGAAAAATTCTTCATATCATGTTTTATTGTTCTTTGTTTATTGCTTATTGTTCATAATTATCTTTCATCATGAAACAACTCTTTGGATATTAAAACAAACAAAAAAAAAGAAAGAGAAGAGGAGATAGCCCAAAGTTTAAGAGGTTCATTGAATAAATATTTTAGTAATGAATCTCATAACACAACGGAAAGCTTAGTTCAAATTTTAACTAATGAATCAAATGCAAATGTAGATTTTGTTGAAAATAAGAATGATGAAAATGAAGAATATGTGAGAAACGAAAGTGATGAGAATGAGAAATTTATAGAAAATGAAAACAAAGATGATACAGATTTTAAAGATTTGGATGAAACTGAAATTCACAAAACTAAAGATATTGATAATTGTTGTAATGATGAGCTTACAAACCAATATCAATGTTCAACACTTAGATATGATTTGAATATATTTGATCCAAGAGTTTGAGATAATCTTGATACAAATATGAGAGATTTACTTGTGAAAAGAGGTCCTCAAAGAGAAGATATTCTCGAGTTTTCTTTAGATAAAGAATCTCGACACTTTGCTCTTACTTACTATGTTCAAATGTTACCAAATGGTTAGACTCGTGATCAAAAATGGTTAGTGTACTCGAAAGAGTTAGATAAAGTATTTTGTATTTGTTGTAAGTTGTTTAAAGTAATGCACACTAAAAGTAATTTAGCATGAGAAGGAGTTAATGATTGGAAACATTTATGTGACAAACTTAAACAACATGAAAATAGTGTTGAACACCTCACTAATTTAAGAGCTTTTGTTGAACTACAAGTGAGATTAAAGTGTTAGATCGTGATCGTCAAGCTAGAAGGGGGGTGAATAACTTTTCGTTCGATTCTCTCTACCTACAACGTTAGCGTGCGCAAGTGGAAAACTAAACAATAAGCTAAACAACGCTAACACCAACCTTTACGTGGTTCGGAGATGACGCTCCTACTCCACGGCTGTCCGTAAGGTGGACGATCCCTTGATCCTTCAGTGGATTACTCCTCGGATGCTCTCCGGCTAGCTTGTGTAGCTCCTTGTGGGTGGAGAAGCCTCGCCACAAACCAAACTTCACCTCTGAGCTCTTAGACTACTATTTGGCCTTTAACCAAAGCCAAATTCGTTAAGAGTTTCAGCCAAAATGAAGCCCTTTTAAATAGAGCTCATTTCTATTTTGGCCGCTACCAGTCGACTGCCTCCACTCAAATTCGACCGTTGCAAGCCCAACGTTCGAATTCTCAGCCACTACTAGTCGACTACCCCCACAACAGTCGACTGATATTTCTGTGGGGTTTACTAGTCAACTGCCAGAACACCAGTCGACTGCTACCTAGGTTTTCCCTTCCCAAGTATATTTCTCTCTGCACTCAACCCCTAGGATTTCCCGAGTACATTTACTCAGCACTCGACCCCTCACAACTCAGCTGACTCTTCACCAGCAGCCTCGATCTGTTGCCTTCACACCCTCTTCGTCTTCGGCCCTCGTCCCTCAGATGTGCACACAAGTCTCCAGCTTGCTTCCATGCCATCCTTCACGTACGCCTCGAAGTCCGCGTCCCTCGACTCATCGTCCCTGTTATCCATGGTCCCTCGGGTGCACACAAGCCCACGGCTTACCTTCATGCCACCCTTCACCGTACCCGAAGCCGTCCATCTAAGTCCATGTGTATCCTGCAAACTTGTACACTTAAATACACATATCAAAACACAAGGGTAAACCTAACTTAAATCCTTTGCCCAAACATCAAAACACATGGTCACTCCGGACCATAGATTGCCCCAACATAAAGAAAACATTGACAATTGATAAGGAAATACAAGAACAAATTAAAAAGGACACAAAACATTATAAACATGTTATGCTAAGAATAGTTGCTGTTGTCAAATGTCTAGCTATACATAATTTGGCATTTCGGGGTACACATGATAAAATTTATGAAGACGGTAATGGTAATTTTTTGGGTCTACTTGAAATGATTGTAGATTTTGATTCAATAATGCAAGAGCATTTTCGACTCATTCAAGATAAAAAGATTCATTATTACTATCTTAGTCATAAAATTCAAACTGAGTTAATATCTATTCTAGCCTCCAAAGTCAAGAATACAATAATTAGAAAAGTAAAAGAGGCAAAATATTTTTCAATAATTCTTGATTGTACACCGGATGCAAGTCACAAACAACAAATGACTCTCATATTAAGATGTGTAGATGTTTCAGAGACTCCAATTAAAATTGAAGAGTACTTCTTAGAATTTATAAATGTAGAAGATACAACTGGTTTAGGCCTTTTTAATGAATTGCAAGTTGTTTTACGATCTTTAGAACTTGATATTGATAATGTGAGAGGGAAAGGTTATGATAATGGATCTAATATGAAAGGCAAAAATCAAGGTGTGCAAAGGAGATTGCTTGACATTAATCCTAGAGCATTTTACATGTCATGTGGTTCTCATTCTCTTAACTTAGTTGTTTGTGACATGACAAATTCTTGTGTTAAAGTAAAATCATTTTTTCGAGCATGTCAATGTATGTACACCATGTTCTCTAATTCAACAAAAAGATGGAATGTTTTGCTTGACTATATTGATGGATTAACTTTAAAATCATTGTTAACTATAAGATGGGAAAGCCATATTGAAACAGTCAAAGCAATATTATCTCAAGCTTCCCAAATCAGAGAAGCTTTGTTCAAATTAGCAGAAATAAGTGAAGATAGCAAATTAAGTAGAGATGCTGAAACTTTAGCATCTGGTGAACTTTCAATTTTTGAATTTATATTAAGCCTTGTTATTTGGCATGATATTTTGCATAAAATTAACTTAGTTAGCAAAAAAATTACAATCAGAGGATATGCCTCTTGATGTTGCTATAAAATAATTATCTGGTCTTGTTTTCTTTTTTGAAAATATAGAGAAAATGGTTTTGCTTTTGCTATGGTTGACGCAAGAAAAATAGCACTTGATATGGAAATTGAGCCTGTATTTCCTATAAAATGTAAAATTTGTAGAAAAAGACATTTTGATGAGATTGCTAATACTGAAAGGGAAATTAATCACCGAAAGAATCTTTTCGAATAGATTATTTTATCTTAGTGGTTGATATTGCTCTTGGGCAATTGAAGAACAGTTGCAATATTTTAAATCTATATTTGGGTTATTGTATGATGTTACAAAATTAGTTTCATTGGATGATGATGAATTGATGAGTTCTTGTGTGAATCTTGAAAACACTTTAAGAAATGGTGATACTTCTGATATTGATGCAAAATATATGTATTCAGAACTACAAGTTTTGCAAGCAATGTTACCAAGTGAATCTTATGAAGCAAATAAAAAATGGTCTTCCATTCAAATATTAAAGTTTTTAAAGATAATGGATATATTTCCAAATGTGATGATTGCTTATAGGATATTATTGACAATACCTGTGATGGTGGCATCTGCTGAAAGAAGTTTTTCAAAATTAAAATTAATAAAATCTTATTTACGAACCACAATAACTCAAGATAGGCTAAATGGATTAGCAATTTTATGCATTGAAAAGAATATTTTGGAAAACATTGACTATGATGCTATTATTGATGATTTTGCCTTTAAAAGTACATCACGAAGGCATTTTAAATGAGTTATCTCTGTGTTTTTTAAGATATATTATGGTTGACAATTTAACTATATCCTCTGTTTTCATTCTCATTCTCATTTGAAATTTTGTAAGTATTTTTTTTTCATCCTTTATGTTTTTTACATCGATTCAGATAGGCTTGGCAAAGGACGACAACTTTGGCCTATCAACTCCTTCCCCACAGTGACTTTAGTCTCCTACTAGTATTATTTGACTGCGGTATGGTACACAAACATTTCTCATCTACTTGTACTTTCTGAATGAGTTCAAATTGTATTCTGCTCACAATGCTAACCTGTTTGGTTTTTTATTTTTTTCCCCCCTTATCTCAAGTGAGCACTTGTTAAAAACTGATCCAAAAAAGCACAGACAAGGATTTTTTTTTGTTGAAAAATCTGAAGCAGACGAAGGGAAGAGCTGGAACATGTTTGTTACTATCAGCATTTAGAAGATTATATATATATGTATATATATGTCTTATCCTTCTTGTAAACTGTCAGCATTTTGATTCCATAAACGATTGTCGAAGCAAGGATCTAGGAAAAATTGGCCATATAGGAAACAGAACAGTGAAAGGTTTGCTGGAATGTCTGGTTACACCGTTGAGATTTTGAAGGGAAACTCCGATATGTTCTATGATTGCATTTATTTTATCACCCAGCTAGGACGAGAACCTCTTGGAACATCCTTTCTCATGTAATTGAATCTGTTGTAACATTCATTTAATTTGCATCTACAATTCACTGGTGGTCGAGTGCAGACTACCATTCTAATGGTATTGTAACTGAAATTCATCTATAATTATTTGCATAGTTCTAAATTATTGTGTCTTGATATATGATTGGAAATGTATTCGATGAATAAAATTAATAAAAATAAATATTTGGAAGAAAAAATTAGGGCATAATTTATAATTTCGCCCAGGGCCTTTAGACAATAAGGACCGGCTCTGATAGAAAATTATAGCAATCCCTTGGATAGTATGTCAAAGTTACTTATGTTAAATAAACTTTGGAGGAATAGGTGGTTGTGTTGCATCAACACTATGAAATGACTTACCCTTTTTGCCTAAGCCATTAAAATTATGATTATAGCTTGCTTAATGAAGATAGTTTGAATAACTAAATTATTAGCTTATGCTTTTCTAAAGATGTATTTCTATATATCTCTTAAGTAAATGAATTCTCTCTCACTTTCTTGAATTAAATTCCTTTATAGTTACCGTCTTTATCTTCATGTAGATTCTTTATGACAAGAAAACTTTCTCTTGTTGTTATAGGACTATCTAGTATAGCACTATAATTAATAACTATCTCATTGTCAATTTATTCTTACTCCCCAATCTTATCTCATTTCCATGCTTTTGTTTTATCCATCAAATCATTCAAATTTGTTGAATTATATATAATTATCTAAATAAAATCTATTACTAGTCTCATCTATCTTTCTCACAATCTAAAAGGATTTTATAATGATAAGAAATGTGGATGACTATTGGCGTATGTGTAGTTTGTCTTATTGTTTTTAGTCTTTATCTTACTCACCTAGCTATATGTCACCCTATATGTCCTGATTTTCTTGGGTAGAAAGATACAGGAGGGGCACAATTGGGTAGAGTTCTCCAAAACGCACATGAATCATAAATCAATCATAACTATTTTAAAAAAATATATATTTCCTCTCACTCCTTTTCTTCCTTAATTATCTACTTAAATTAAATGCAAACCAATGTTACATCATGATCACCTTTATAGATTTTATGATTTGCTTGTTTTAATTCCATATATACTTATGCCTAACATCCATATATATTAGTTTTTGAAATTTCCCTCTATATCCATCAATCATTTTGCTTTAATTGCAAGATATATATCATCATTTTGCTTTAATTGCAAGATATATATCCTAAATTTTACTCATCTCTTTAAGTACATTTCTATCCTAGTTAGTTGATACGACAAAATTATGATGTACGTAGCTGAGTATCCCTAGATGTTGATGGACGAATGCTCCTTATGTTCTATGTATCTAGTAGAGATGGTTCCTTGCTTAAGGTCAACATACAGTCAAAAGGAGTCAATCTTATCTTGGCAAGACCCCTTGATATTTAAGTGAGATGTCGAAAGCAAAAAAGAATGTAGACGAAATAGATGATTGTATGAGAGTGAGCACACCTCCTTTTGAATCACGATCTTTCTTTTATAGTTGTTAGTTGTTACTACGTAATGATGTCTTTTACAACATTAATATTCTCTTTCTGTAACGATCGTCGACTATCATTATTATCTTTCTTCTTAGCAATGAACACTCGAAATCTCTGCCCATAATGATCATTATTAATTGCTTTTATTGCCCCTAAACCAATCTAAACCAAACCAAACCAACACTTCTGTATCTAGAGTACTATTGGGCTTTACCCCCACCTCTCAGACACTCTCTAGGTCTGAACATGTTTCTTGAGCACCTCATGGTTCCATCTCAGACTCTCTAGTAATTTTATATTTTAAATCCGACTCTTGAGCGTGCACTTTCAAATTTTGAATCTGATTTCAAAGCACCCTCTAACTATGGACCCGACTGCTAATATGTTAAGTTTCTCAAACTTAACTTCTTCTTAAACCCATGTACTGAGCCCAAACTCCTCTTTCCTTATGGTCCAACCCGGTGAGCACATCCCTGATAATCACAATTATTATGGAGTATCATTAGCAAAGAAGAAAAATGAGAGTTTGTCTTCAATTACATCACAAGTTGGAGGAACCTTAGCTTAAATGAACTATTCACGAACAACCTCAATTAAATGAACAAGATTCAACAATCCGTTAAACTAAACAAATAAGCTTGAATACATATGTATTCAACACATTAATTTTCGTGAACATTGTTCATGAATAAAATTCATGAATCATGTTCATTAATAAAACTTTTATCAATATGCTAAATAAATAAATACACTTTCAAATCAGTAAACAAACAAGTTCGTATTATTAAGCTCAATAACCAACCAAAAAAGTTTAAAATGAAAAATTTTTAAACAATCAAACCAATTTAAATTGAGAGCTCGATAACATCTAAATGAATAAATCTCAAGCTAAACTTGAATCAAGCTCAAGCTTATAAAAAAGAAATCAAACCAAACTTAAACAATCATTTCAATGGCTTGATTCATTTTAGGATTTTCTTGATTTGGTTTGATTACCTTATCAAACAAGCTTGAACACAATAAAGCTTAGATTAGCTTGACTCGTTTATAGTCTTAACTTAGCATAAAGTGTGAGTTCCCTCACGAACAAGTAGGTTATGATCTTACTAATTGGTAGCATTGACAATTAAACGACGTCATTATTATGCACAAGCAATATCAGAGCTTTCTAGCTCCTGATCACCCAGTGGCAAGGTCAGAAAGAATGGAATTTATAGGTTGTTTCTAGGTCACAAGGTCTTAGAGCTAAGAGAGAAGACCCAATATTGGGCTACGTCTTCAACTAGGGTTAAAAAAACAATACTAACATCAACTAAATTCTTTGAAAGTAAGTTTTGGTGGATTGTTCTACCATAAACCAAGCAGATCATGAATCATAAACAAGCTAGCATTAGCATGGGGGAACTTAATGGACTTCTTGGGGTAAAAGAACATCACCAAGTGTGTTTCTCCTCTCACTTGAGATAATATTTTATCTTTCCAAATATCTTTCTCATCTCAACAAAGGTAGAGAAAATATAAAAAGAAAAAGTGAAAAAAGAGTAAAATAGCAAAATATATATTTTAAAGGTAAAATACTTTAAAAAGAAATTTTAGATGTGTTGAAACTTACATAGATAAAAATAAATAATAATATTATGGATTAGTCTAATTAGTAGACAAAAGTTAGCAAATGAATCCATAATTGGTGAATGTCATAGAAATACATAAGAGTCACATTAGACACATTATGTCTCTCTGTTGGATAAATGTGAATGGAAAAAAGGTGAAAATAAATGAGACTCATTTATGAATGAGACTTTAGTCCCACATTATAAGTTTCATGGCAATGAGGTTGGTTTATAATATGTCAAAACCATTGATATTGTAAACATATGTATGAGAAGAGAATTTCTCTTGCGCACCCACAGAAGGGTATGCAAATCCAAGGCTTAGATTGTACAAAACCAAAGGCGACTCATATATGAGCACAACTTGAGCGTGACAAATGTTGAATTGGTTAGGGCAAAATTTGCTCAAACGAATCAACCTTTGTTTTGCCACATGAACCTTTTTTTGCCAACGCTTTAGTGTGTAACAATGGCGATGTGGTGGATAGGGGAGCCTTGGTAGAGTCGGGTCAGAGGTCAACTCAACTAGTCACAAGACAAGCAGAGGTGGAGATCAAAGTAGTCCACCAGACTTCTCTTATTCGGTCACCCAATTCCTTTAGCAAGGTCATTCGACCTCTCCGACTCAGTTCACTCGACTCCTCCTACTCGGTCACTAGACTTCTCCGACTCGGTTCACCCGATTCCTTCAGCTCTATCGCCCGACTCTCTCAACTTAGTCACCCCCGGTTGGGACCAACATCCTTCATGGCTTACCGTACCATACCATTTTTCCCGGTGTACGTGGGCAATGTAGTCGTTTTTCCTAGAAGACATGGGCAATGTAGTTGTTTATTCTGGAAGACATTGGCAAACATGTGGGCAATGTAAGAACACAACTACAACCCTTTAAAAGGCCGTCTGCTTGTGCGGGATAGGTACACGTACATAGGCATCTAAACTCTCTAATACTCCACAGTTTTTACCTTTCCCTAGCTCCTATTCCGACTTCAGCGTTGGAGTGGTCACGACGAGTCCAACCTCGGTGCCCATTATAACTTATGGGTAGATATCCCAGATATTTTCCTCATCACCGAAGCATCCAAGATCTTCTCCTCAACCCTTGTCTCTCGTTGACTTGCTAGACCATGATCTTAGATAGGAACAAATTGACATCATATGTGGGAATCCCCTGAATTGAGACGTTGAGATGGTGGAACCTGAAAGAACTATCGAGGGTCCTAGTTCTACAAGAGACATAGTTCGTGGTGAGGCTATCAGCATGGCTAGAGAAGAGTTCTAAGTATTGGTTGATCAGGCGGTGCAATATATTTTGCAAAGACTCCCACCTATAAACCCGACTCCTGAGGAAGTACCTGCTGCCTCAACCAAGGTGTCTCTCATTCCTCGTCAAGTACCACAGGGTCCAATGAGTGGTGTTGGGGCAATCGACCCAAATATGATCGAGAGAATCATGGTTTTAATGTGTGTGTGCCAATATGGTTAAGTTAGAGTGTTATGCTGTTTTGATATGTGTAATTGAGTCATGTAGGACTTGGTGAGTCACACATGGAGTACACATCCGAGGGACGAGAGCCGAGGGAAGAGGACTCCAAGGGCAAGCCGGGGGAAGTGGACTTCAAAGGGCATACGTGAAGGATGACATGGAAGCAAGCCGAGGGCTTGTGTGTGCTTCTGAGGGACGACAACCGGTGGAAGAGGACTTCAAGGGGCAAGCCAAGGGAGTGAACTTGAAGGCATACGCGAAGGGTGTCTTCGGAGTGAGGGAGAGTGGAAATGTAGGCTGGGCAGTCGACTGGGGTTAGATCAGTCGACTACCAGTGGGGAACTCAAACTCACAGAAAGATCAATCGACTGGTCCATGACCAATCGACTGATCCGCCTGAAAAACTAGCCGTTAGACTGGTTACTGCGGTGGGACCAGTCGACTGCCCTGGGGGCAGTCGACTGGTATCAGGCTGGACAACTTAAGGAGCTGTCCTTTACTCTATTTAAAGGGACACTTTTGAGTAGGTCAAGGTTGCAGTTCTAGAGAGTAGAATCAAGTCCCAAGTGCTCAAAATCTCCAACTCTTCCTCTCACTTTTATTTTCATCTTTGTAAAGAGGAAGAGTGCTATTTGTGAAGGTTTCTCCACCTTGAAGGAGATATTCATAGTGGAACTTGTGCGTGTGTGTGGATCCTTGGACTAGTCACCTCTCTGAGGTGGATACCAAGTAAATCAGGGGGTTAGCATTGCTTCTACTGTTTTTATTGATTTTGTTTATGTTTAGCTAAACATCTTTGTAAACAAAATCAATCGAAAGCTATTCACCCCCTCTAGCTTGACGTCGCGGTCTGAATAAGTGGTATCAGAGTCGGTTCGTTTCGGAAGAACTCACTGTCGATTGGAGCATCAAAATGGCGTTTCAAGAGGGTTATATCACTGCGCGGCTACCTTTCTTTAACGACAACAATTTCACATATTGGAAAGGTAGGATGAAGTATTATTTTATGAATGACATTGAAAATTGGTGTAGCATTGTAGATGGATTCGAAATACCAATGAATGAAAGGGGAGAGCCTCTACCTATAAGAAATTGGATAAAAGAGATGATGAAGAAGGCATAAGCAAATGCAAAGGCTACAATGACTCTTCAATGTGGACTATCAAAAGAACAATTGAACAAGGTGGGACCGTTCAAAATCGCGAAGGAGCTTTGGGAAAAGCTCATTGAGCTCAATGAAGGATCGAATGAATCAAGGATGGCTGAGAAGGACCTCTTGGTGGCACAACTCCAATCTCTCACCATGAAGGCCAATAAAACGGTAAGTCAATTACATGGAAAGGTCAAAGAAATCGTCAACGAACTTCATGTCATAGGTGAGAAGGTGGAAAATAGGGATCTTGTGAGGTATGTACTTCAATCCTTCCCTAAAACCACTTTATGAGCTTCAATGGTTGATGCCTATAAAGTTTCTAGGAATCTTTCTTTGGTAAAATTAGATGATTTATTTTTTGAATTTGAATTACATGAACAAGCTAACTTGTCTACTAAAGAGAAGGGTGTAACTTTTGTTGTAGAAAAAGAAAGAAAGAAGAAGAAAGAAAAGAAAAAGGTGGTCTACTCATCATCCTATTCGGAAGAATCAAGTGCCTCCATGGATAGCGACCAAGAGGCATACATGGTAAGAAAAATAAGAAAAGCCTTTAAAAGTTTTTCTAACAAATCTTATGATAGGAAAAGCTCAAAAGGGAAGGGAAAGGCAAGAGAGGTCATTTGCTACAATTGCCAAAAGGAAGGGCACATGAGGAATGAGTGTCCACTCTTGAAGAAGGAGGAGAAAAAGAAGGATGAGAAGAAGAAATCAAAGGAAAAAGGAAAGAAGGTCACAAGTCTAAAGGTCACATGAGATGATCCATCATCATCGGAGGAGAAAGAAGATCATATGTCTCATTTTGCATTGATGGGAGTGGACAACCTAGCAACATCCGAAGACGAAAAGAGCTCAAGCGATGATGAAGAAGGGAGCTCGAGTGAAGGGGGAGACCAATCCTCGAATTCGGACGTGTCGGTAAGTGAAGTATACAAGCTTCCCTCCACTACACTTGTCAAAATTATTTCAAGTACGAATGATGATTTGTTTGATGCAAAAAGGAAAATTAAGAGTTTAAAAAATAAGGTTTGCATGTTAGAAGAACAATTAGCATCCATGACCACTAAGGATAATATGCATGATCCTTCTCCTAGCCTAGATGAGTCATTTTTGGAAAAAGAAAATAGAAATTAAGGGAAAAGGTAGAAAGTCTCACCAAGGCCCTTAGGAAGTTTCAAATTGACTCAAGAAATCTTGATATGATAATTAATAGTCAAAGAGCCGTATATAACAAGGTTGGGATAGGGTATAGACACAAGACTAAGGAAGTGACATTTGTTTCTCTTATGGGAAGGAAGGGTGCCCCTAGGAAGCAAAGTGTTAGAGGAAATGTAAAGAAGACATGGGTACCTAAGAAATACTTAAATGATGTTTGTGGATTTAACATTTGGGTACCAAAAGATTGTGTTTTCGTGTTGTTTAGGTAAAGGAGAAGAAGGGCTAAAAAATGTGGATAGTGGATAGCGGGTGCTCAAGGCATATGACCGGTGATGTAAGCAAATTCTCCACCATTAGCTATCTAAGAGAAGGAACGGTGTCTTTCGGGAATAGTGGAAAACTCAAGATAATAGGTAGAGGCACAATTGAGGTATCTCCTACAATCACAATTCATAAAGTGCTTCTAATTGAGGACATGGAATTTAACTTGCTTAGTGTGAGTCAACTATGTGATGCCGGGTACAGAGTGGAGTTTCATGCAAGAAAATGCTTGATTAAACATAATTGCTCTGAAAATGTCATGTTAGAAGGATATAGGGAAGCAATTCTTTATTATCTTAATCTCTCTTATGTTTCTAACATTTCTACTAAGTGTTTCATATCAAAAGAAGAAGAAGGATGATTATGGCATCGAAGGCTTGGACACATCAACATGAAGAACATAGCAAGAGTGACCAAGATAGAATTGGTGAAGGGACTACCAATGATAAAATATGAAAAGAACAAAATGTGTGATGCATGCCAAGAGGGTAAGCTATCAAAGTCATCACATAAAGATAAGACGTTAACTAGTACTTCTCTACCTTTGGAGTTATTGCATTTAGATTTATTTGATTGTCATAGTACTCCTTCGATAGTAGGAAGTAAATATTGCTTGGTAATTGTCGATGATTTTTCTAGATATACTTGTGTGTATTTCATGAAACATAAGGATGAAACTTTAGAGATTTTTGAAGGATTTAGTAAAGGAGTTGAAAATGAGAAGCATCTCAAGATCAACCGAATTAGATGTGATCATGGTTGAGAGTTTGAAAATTCAAACTTCTCTCATTTTTGTCTAGAGAATAGGTACAAACATGAATTTTCATGTCCAAGAACCCCACAACAAAATAGTATTGTAGAAAGAAGGAATAGAGCTTTACAAGAAGCGGCTAGGACTATGCTCAATGCATATTCCTTACCCAGCTATTTTTGGGCGGAAGCGGTAAATACCGCTTGCTACATCCAAAATCGAGTCTTAATTCATATATTTTTAGGGAAAACACCTTTTGAATTGTGGAATGAGAGAATTCCTCAAATTCACTATTTTAGAGTTTTTGGGTGTAAGGTCTATATTTTGAACACTAAGGATGATCTAAGAAAATTTGAGTCTAAGGCGGATGAAGGAATCTTAGTTGGATATTCATCTACTAGTAGAGGGTATAGAGTGTATAACAAGAGGACTAGAGTGATTGAGGAATTTTCCAATGTGGATTTTGATAAGTCTACTAGCACTTACCCTAGGAAGTCCTCCATTGACAAGGATATAGAAGAAAATCAAAACATTACCCAAGAAATGCAAGACTTACATTTAGGGGGCATTGATCAAGGGGGAGGGAGAAGTGCATTGGAAGAAGAAAAAGACAATGATAATCATGTAGTAAATGAGTCTATAAACTCTAGGACTCTAAGACACATCAAGATCATCCTATTGACCAAATAGTTGGAGATGTTACCCAAGGAGTAAGGACTAGATCCTACTTCAGAGATCGCACTAGTCAAATTGCCTTATTTTCACAATTAGAGCCAAAATCAATTGATGAAGCCTTAGGTGATGTGGAATGGATTCTAGCCATGCAAGAAGAGTTGAATCAATTTGAAAGGAGTGTGTGTGAGTTAGTTCCTAGACCCAATGAAAGTACCATTGTCACCACAAGATGGGTATTTAGGAACAAATTGGATGATCAAGGGAAAATTACTAGGAACAAGGCTAGGTTAGTAGCAAGGGGGTTTAATCAAGTTGAGGGCCTTGATTATGATGAAACATATGCTCCCGTGGCTAGATTAGAATCCATTCGGATTTTATTAGGATATGCTGTTCACATGGGTTTTAAGCTCCATCAAATGGATGTGAAATCGGCATTTTTTAATGGAGTTATTAAAGAGGAGGTATATGTAGAACAACCACCCAGGTTTGAAAACACAAGTTATCCTAATCATGTCTATAAACTAAGAAACCATATATGGATTAAAACAAGCACCCCGGGCTTGGTATGAAAGGCTCTCATCTTTCTTAGTTTCTAAGGATTTTAGAAGGGGAACAATTGATCCAACTTTATTTCTAAAATTTAAGGATAAGGACATTTTTGTAGCCCAAGTTTATGTTGATGACATCATTTTTAGGTCAACAAATAGTGAGTTTCTTCATGAGTTTTTCAAGTGTATGGAGGATGAGTTTGAAATGAATTTTGTTGGGGAATTGACCTTCTTCTTAGGTTTACAAGTCAAACAAACAAATGAAGGGACTCATGTTTATCAAACAAAATATGCCAAAGAAATTATAAAGAAGTTTGGGTTAGAAAATGCTAAGGTAGCATCCACCCCCATTGGCATAAACGTTAAGATGGATAGTATATTATTTACGGTAGGTATGTGTGCAAGGTATCTTGTTGTAGATCCAAAACAATATAGGAGCATGATTGGTAGCTTGTTGTACATAACCGCTAGTAGACCGGATATATTATTTGCGGGCACAAAATAATAAAAACACAGCGGAAACAAAAACCCACGAGCGATCCATGCCAAAGAAAACTCGTACAAAGTTGATCTATATCTACTTCTAAAGAAGATATACCTTTGGAGCGTGCCCTTCGTTTATCCCGCTCGTCCAAGATATGCCGGATCTCTTGCACGTTCAAGCGTCCGCGCCTCTATTCGTATCCACACGGACACAATTTCTCAACTTCGGGAGAACTACCTTAGTTGTGCTAGCAACTTGAGGTAGCTCGAAAACACTAAGAACCTTACAATAAGGTTTCGGCCAAGAGTGGAGGAGAGGAAGAAGAGAAGAAGGGAAGGGGAAAAGCTAAGGCAAGAAGAAGACCTCATGCAAAGTCACAAGGCCCTCTTTTATAATCATCCCATGAATATGAAGAGGTTTGTGTCTCTTTGGCTTCCCAATAAAGAGCACATCTTTTTATGTGACTCTTTATCATTTCCCATGCAAGAAAAGAATCTTTTCATCCAATGAAGAGAGACTTTTATTTTTCCTTCATGCAACTCCGACCGGGCCTCTCGGGCTTCCGACTCGGTCTCCCGACCAAGTCTCCCGAGTGGCGAGCTCCTGACCCAGTCTGCCGAGCTCCGACCCGGTCTGCCGAGTTCCGATTCGGTCCGTCGAGCTCCGACTCGGTCCGCCGAGCTCCGACTCGATCTCTCTCAAGTTCCCAACTCGAGTCCTCCGAACTGACCTCCCGAGTTCCCAACTCGGGCTCAGGTCTCCCGAGTTCCCAACTCGGGCTCAGGTCTACCGAGTTCCCAACTCGGGCTCAGATCTCCCGATTTCCCAACTCGGGCTCAGATCCGCCGATCAACTTTCCCGAAGCATTGTGTCCTTTGTGTGTGACCCAATAGGTTCTCGTGACGTTGGCAATGCGCCTAAACACTTTAGACACATAAGCAATGAGCGGCATCTAGCAATTCATCATTGCTACCCAAGTAACAAGAAAAGTCGAGATCCGACTAAACCTCTGTGACTATGATAGTGTATGACCTTGTCCTTCTATCCTTGATATCTAGATTGACCAATGAGGCATAGACCGTGTCATCCTCAATCAATCTTGTGTTTCTTGATCCCCGAGTAGACTCACTCAAACAAATGAGCTTAATATCTCATATTGACTCATTTGAGCATGACCATGCGTTTCAGTAGTCCTACTCGATCAAGGGGCCCACAGATATCACTCCCGTCATATAGGAGGGATAGATCTCATCTCCATCACTCACATCCCTTCGCATAATTCATTACATACCCAGTGATCGCCTTTATAGTCCACCCTGTTACGGGTGACGTTTGACGATACCAAAGTACATAACTCCTTATGTAGGGAACCGTAGTGACTTCAGGTCTAAGGACTATTCATACCAATAGTCACATGAGAAAGTCTATGACACTCATATGACAATCTATGAAACTTTCTCATGGCGGGTCATTCAGTACACATTCTCCAATATATACCCATGTGTCAACTTGATATCACATATCGATGATTTGTGAGCTCAAGTCATCAGTTGACCTACATGCTAGTCTCCATGTATCAATATTGTCCCTGAATAATTGATGCTTGACTAGGAATAATTTAGTGTAGTGTTCTCTACATTATCTCACTATCGATTCAACCAATCGATATAATGTAGATAAGAACCTACTACACAAAGACATTATTATACTTAGTCATTCGGCACAGAATACAAAGTAAGTATAATAACCAAACATGCCTTTATTAATAATAGAATATGATACAAAATGCCCCTAGTCAATCATCACATAATTGGCTCTAGGGCTCCTACTAACAGGTATGTGTGCAAGGTATCAATCTTGTGCCAAAGAGTCTCACTTAGTGGTAGTAAAGAGGATCTTAAGGTATATTAAGGGTACTCTTAATGTCGGTCTTTGGTATCCTAGAACTCCAAACATTGAACTATTTGGATACACTGACTCGGATTATGTGGTTTACAAATTAGATAGAAAGAGTACTAGTGGTGGATGTCAATTTATTGGATCATCTTTAGTTAGTTGGAGTAGTAGGAAGAAACCATGTGTTGCCTTATCAACAACTGAGGCCGAATATGTAGCAATGGGTGGTTGTGTGTCTCAATTACTTTGGATCATGCATACCTTAGAAGATTATGAGCTTCATTACTCCAAGGTCAAGGTTTTATGTGACAATATGAGTACTATTAATTTGACTAAAAATCCGGTGCATCATTCTAGGATAAAACACATTGAAGTGAAACATCACTTCATTAGGGATCATGTGGCAAGGGGTGACATAGAATTACATTATATTGAATCAAAGTCTAACCTTGCCGACATATTTACCATACCTCTTCCCGAAGCGGAGTTCACATTTTTAAGAAGAGGACTTGGTATGTGTTTTGTAGAAGTGTAGGATTAATCTTGGAATAATACAATAGGAAGGTAGTGCATGATCCATTAGGATGATACAAATGATTCACTTATACTTATGACATATTGTTGGGTTATTAGATGTATCATATTATTGAAAATAGATCAACTATGGGGAAAGTAAATGTTTAATTAATGGATATCTTGCCCAAAGATCATAGTTAGACATTTCAAATATTTCAAAAACATGTCTGTGTTTATTTGCTATGGCATAGGTTTGGGAAACACATGATTTCAAAACTATGTAGAAAGTTTGTTACAAAATTGAAGTTTTTCAAAGTTTTTGAGGTTTTGTCAAAAAGTCAAACATGATTGGATTTTTCATGAACTTATATTTTTCTCTGCTAGAGTATATCATATGAAACATGTTTGCAAACCTTCATGATTTTTCAAATTTTCTGGAATTAATGGTGTGTTTCTGGAATTCGGCCCATAATCTAAAATATGCAGACTAAAGCGTATCAGTCGACTGCCCCCTGGGGCAGTCGACTGGTACCTCTGATTTCAGAAATCTGGGATTTTTCTGAGGAAGAAAAGTATCCCTAATTGATGCCAGTGTTTATTGTTGCTTCGGGCAATCCTTTTGATGGTGTCAAAGGGGGAAATTTGGGTGTTTAAGTTAGTGTTTGTAACTTAACTTATGATTTATGCAAATTGAAAATTGGGTGTGAGGGCATAGGTTAAGGGGGAGGTTACCTCTTGTTTTTGCTATGTATATAATTTTCAATTGTTGTTTTTTTACCAAACTTAAACATATTGCCACACATCAAAAAGGGGGAGATTGTTGGGGCAATCGACCTAAGTATGATCGAGAGGATCATGGTTTTGATGTGTGTGTGCCAATATGGTTAAGTTAGGGTGTTTTGTTGTTTTGATATGTGTGATTGAGTCTTGCAGGACTTGGTGAGTCACACATGGAGTACGCATCTGAGGGACGAGAGCCGAGGGAAGAGGACTCCAAGGGCAAGCCGGGGGAAGTGGACTTCAAAGGGCATACGTGAAGGATAACATGGAGGCAAGCCGAGGGCTTGTGTGCGCATCATAGGGACAACAACAGGTGGAAGAGGACTTCAAGGGGCAAGCCAAGGGAGTGAACTTGAAGGCATACGTGAAGGGTGATCTTCGGAGTGAGAGAGAGTGAAAATGTAGGCTGGGCAGTCGACTGGGGTTGGATCAGTCGACTGCCAGCGGGGAACTCAAACTCACAGAAAGATCAGTCGACTGGTCTAGGACCAGTCGACTGATCCGCCCGAAAAACTAGCCGTTAGGTTAGCCGTTGGCTGGCTACTATGGTGGGACCAGTCAACTACCCTGGGGGCAGTCGATTAGTATCAAGATGGACAACTTAAGGGACTGTCCTTTACTCTATTTAAAGAGAGACTTTTGTGCAGGTCAAGATTGCGGTTCTAGAGAGTAGAATCAGGTCCCAAGTGCTCAAAATCTCCAATTCTTCCTCTCACTTTTATTTTCATCTTTTTAAAGAGGAAGAGTGCCATTTGTGAAGGTTTCTCCACCGTGAAGGAGATATTCATAGTGGAGCTGGTGCGTGTGTGTGGATCCTTGGACTAGTCACCTCTCTGAGGTAGATACCAAGTAAATCAAGGAGTTAGCATTACTTCTACTATTTTTATTGATTTTGTTTGTGTTTAGCTAACCATTTTTGTAGACAAAATCGATCGAGAGCTATTCACCCCCCCCTCTATCTTGACACCGCGGTCCTAACATTTTGTCCTTTTTGTCGATACTAATCAACATTACAAGATTGTGATCTTGCCTAAAGAACACTCACACGATCGATGGCTGGGGAAATGCCTCCTAAAAATCGAAAAGGCAAAGAACCCTTTCAATGCCGAGGAAAGGAGTCCCAAGACACGCCTTTCTTGAGCTATGCCTGGACAATGAACTACTACATAATTTTTGGGCACATTAGTTAGGGGAGTGCATTGGTTCAACCGATCCTGAGGATCACCTAAGCCAATTTGAGAATGCCTCTCTACTTCACCGGCACATCGATGACATCGAGGGCCAAGTCTTTCTGATGACTCTTTTTGGCTCTACTTATTGATGGTTTAATCAACTACCATCCTCATCCATCCGAACTTTCTCCGACATCAAGTCTGCATTCCTGCACCATTTTGATAGAAATAAGTGGTTTCATAAGACACCTCTCAATTCATTCGCATTGAATCAGACAATCAAGGAAAGCCTAAGAGAATCCATACAACAGTTCAACAGAGTTACACTAGACATTCCCTTGGCCACTTCTGAGGTGCTCATAAGTGCTTTTCCCAAGGTCTACAGGAAGAATACCGCTTTAGATCTCTAGTGAAGAAACCTCTGACGAATTTTGACAATCTCCTAGGTTAGGCAAAGAAGTATATAAGTGTGGAAGCAACCCAAGCAGCAAGGAAGAAAGAGGTCATGACACCAACAACTATAATAGTTTGACCCAAACACAAAGCTCCTCCGCCACCTCTTTGACACAAGAAGTCATTCACCCACCATCAGTATGTCCCGGGCAGGACATGTTTGACAACGATACAAACTATGGAAGCAGTCTCGACTTTCGACCTTGAGTCAAATAGTTCTGATAGTGAAAAGTTAGAGCGATATTGTGCTTTTCACCACTATTGCCCATGATTGTCGACAATATGCTAGAGAACTTTGTCGTGTAGCCAAGGAGTGTCTACCTACCTAAAGATCACTTCTAAGGCTAGCTCAGTGATCAACCCCCCACCTCTCCCCCCCTAAACACCAATATGTCCATGGTGAGAATTCAGAGCACCGAGCTAGTCACAGAAGGGAATCACAGGATCATCGAGCCAAAAGTCAAAGGGACACACCCCTGAGAAGGAGGTCTCAGTCTTGGGAGTCAGCTTAGTGTTGGCAGGTATCCAGCCCAGAAGATGCCTAGAGGATCCCTTACACCAAGGGGATATCAACATGATCTCATGAGGCTCGTATCGATGGAGACTCAAATCGTACTAGGAAGACTCACGATCGAAGGCTTGAGAGTTACGAGATTGACACAAATCTCGAGCGAAGACAGGTTCCCCGATCAATTTCATCCTGTGAGACCTAGAAGAGGTAACGACTCCCCATGAGGATGCACTGATGATACGGGTTGTCATCGCTAATTACAACGAGGCAAGGGTCTTTATCGACACAAGGAGCTTGGTGAATGTGCTTTTTAAAATTACCATTGATCAGATGTAGATAGACTGGCAAGAGCTGCGACCCATCTCTACGACATTGTATATTTGTGGTTATCGGACATGAGGTAGAGTCGTTTAAGCAAATCAGTCTCCTACGTACTGTCCCTGGTAGACGAACCTTGGAAGCGAACTCAGACTGTTATCTTCACGGCGTTTAACATTCCATCTGCCTATAATGCCATCTTAGGATAACCCACCTTAATCTAGTTTTTGAGCCATGGTTTCTACCAATCACCAGATGATGAAGTTTCCTGTAGACAACCAATTGGGCAAAGTCATGGGTGATCTGGCAACCATAAGGAAATGCTATGTTTAGGTGGTATGGGTCAACTCACGAAAAAATCGGAGAACTAGAGGAGCCAAGATATATCTTATCCACAACATCCCTTTAACTCGGTTGACTGGGGGACATGAAGATGTGTCATTAGCGTCCAAGCAACCAAATGGGACTACTCGGATGGCCACTGACCTCCCTCATGAGTTGAAGCAAAAGATAATCGTCTATCTCTCTCATAAATAGGATGTTTTTCTTGGTTGGTCAAGGAGGTCACAGGGATATCGCCCACAATCATCGAGCACCAACTCAACACTCACACGGAAGCTAGTTCAGTCTAACAAAAGAAGCAGCACTTCGGGCTTGAAGATGACAAGATAATCAGAGATGATATTACAAAGCTGATAGAAGCTGACCACATTCGAGAAGTTTATTTCCCAATATGGTTGTCAAATGTGGTTTCGGTTTCCAAGCTAGGGGCAAATGGAGGGTCTGTGTAAACTTTCGTGATCTCAACAAAGCTTGCTTGAAAGTCTGCTATCCCCTATCCTAAATTGACCAATTAGTCGACTCAGCCTCTGGCTGCAAGCTTATTTTTACGCTGGATGCATAACAGGGATACCACTAGATCCCCCTGGTGATTGAAGATCAAGAAAAGATTTGCTTCATCACCTCGGACAACACTTTTTGTTACATACTGTTATGCCCTTCAGACTAAAAAATACAGGGGCAACATACCAACGATTGATGGACCGCGGTTTGGGTATTCAAGTATCGGGATTGGAGGAATCTCAAGGTCTACGTTGATAACATTTTGATCAAAAGTACTCGAGCCGAGAACTTGATTAGTGGCATCGAGGAGACATGTGGAACATTGCGTAAATATGGTCTCAAGCTGAATTAAAGTGTTTGTTCAGAGTTAAGAGTGAACACTTTTTGGGACACATAGTAATCAAATGAGGAATTGACACTAACCCAAACAAAGTCTAGGCGTTGCAAAATATGTTATCTCTTCCAAATCTCCAAGAAGTGCAACAATTAGTCGACCGAGTTATAGCTTTTTTTCGGTTCTTCTCTAAATTGGCTTACTAAAGTTTACAATTTTTTAAAAAGTACTTTGGAGGTTAGCTTGGTCTGCATGGGACGATAAGTGTGAATAGGCTTTCGCGGAGCTCAAGCTTTTCTAACGAGTCTGCGCCTCCTCTCCAGACCTATCGCAGGGAGCAGATCTGGTTATCTAGAGAAGTGACTGAGAGAGTCATTAGGTCGGTTATGTATCGAGAAGATGGTGCTACCCATCATCCCATATACTTTGCAACCCATCTTCTAAAAGACGTGGAGACCTGATATTTAACCCTGGAAAAGTCGGCGTTGACTTTGGTTGGGATCGCTTGGAAGATAAGGTCGTATTTCCTATCTCATCCCATTATTGTGCTCACCAATAGTGGCCTGAGGCAGGCGGGTGCTGACTAATACCGAGGTCCTGTGATGACAATCAAATCACTAACATAGCTTAGTGAATATGACATCTAATACCAGTTTAGAATGACCATCAAGACACAAGCGTTAGCTGACTTCTTGATTGAGACCATATGTCAAGAGTTAAAAGATACTTGGAGGATCTTCATAGATGGCTTAACTATGAAACAAGGCAATGGAGTGGGAGTATTATTGGTATCTCCTCAGGAAGACATATTATAGATAGATATCAGACCTCCAATAGTGAGGAAGAGTACAAGGTGCTACTGGTCAGACTTCGAAATGCCAAGTTCACCTTTCCAATCACCTAGATAACACAGTTGACTGATAGATCTCATTTATCTCCTTTCTAAAGTGAGGAACCCTTCCCAATCACCCAGATCAAACTCGCCTTCTCAAAAGGCAAGCGACCCAATTCACATTGGTGGGAGGTAACCTATAGAAGAGATCCTTCTCTTGGCCCCTCCTAAGGTGCCTTGGCACCAAGGATGCCAAGTCCATCATGAGTGAGATACATCAAGGCAGTAGTGGAAATCACGTAGACAGTCGGACCCTACAGACTGACACTATTAAGCTCATGGGCGTATGCTTTTATTATCAAAAGCATCAAAATTTTTCCCAACTCTCCACGAAATTTCTCAAGGTCTCTACTACTTCCTGTCCTTTTGACTAATGGGAGACGGATATCATAAGACCCTTCCCAACGGGGTCATATTAGAAGAGGTTCCTCTTGGGGGCGGTCGATTATTTCTCTAAATCAGTGGAAGCCGAGCTCTTAGTTTGGATAATAAAAGAAACCGTGCTCAAGTTCTTATGGAAAAACAATGTTTGTCTGTATGACCTCCCTTGTAGTTTAGTGTATGACAATGGTCGATAGTTTCTGGGGCGCAAACTCAAGGAGTGTTGTGATGGCTTTGGCATTTAGCAGACTTTCACCTTGGTCGATTACCCTCAGAATAATGGGTAGACTCTAATGAAATCAAAGACACTAGGGTCAAACATTGAGTCATATTGGCCACACTCTTCAGGAGCTTCTATTGGAGATGCATCAACTTGGGTAGAGCCGATTTGGAGTGCCTCATTTGCTTAGGTGGAGTTGAGGGAGGGATCTCATATTTTGGTTTTTCTTTGGGGTGAGATCATGCATTAGTCTTACCGAGAGGGTTTCACATTTTGTATTTTTAGAGGTGGTATCACACCTTTGTTTTAGAGAGGGAAAGAGAGAGAGTCTCACATTTTATTTTATGTGGTGAGACCGTACTTTTCATAAGGCTTAACAAGATGTTCTCCCAATTTTATTTGAGAGGGGGGGGGGGCACATGCTTGTGAGAGGTAAGTATATATATTTTATTTTATTTTGGGGTGTATGGGTGAGAATAGTGAACATATTTACCATAATGATCTAGACAAATCGCTCATGCTAAAGACATTCCAAATTCGTTGATGACTAAAACTTTGTTAAAAAGCCTATAAGGATGAATAGATCCATTAGAAAGGTTTATCTAATTCAGAGCAAACGGTTTATGGTAAAAACATGACAAATTTGTTGATAGCTAACCACTTGCAAAAAAACATGTAGAAGGGTTGACATGTAGATTAATAGGATTAGAGTTGATTGGGCCAACATATAGAGATGATCAAAGGTGTGCTTCAAGATGCATCTATATATGACCAATCAAACCTAAGCTTACCCCCTGTGACCATTGGAGGCTTGCACTACTGATGACTGATATAAAGTATGGGGGGCCACAAGTTGATTGGTATGGACTGAGATGTTAAATGTGTTGGCAGTCGATTGAGGAAGAGGATGGGATGGTTGTCGACTAGAGCTTGGATTCTATAGCTACATGCTCTGCGGCAGGGCAAACTTGGCCAGCTAGTTAGTATTCTAGTTTTATGTTCTAACATAGTGTTGTTTGTATGAGTGGTTGGTACTTCAGTTTTTGTTTGACAGTGGCTATTATGTGAGATTGATACCGTGGATCTGATACTTTATTAGAAAGAATAGTTATCTTTGGACATGTATTTGGTTGTACTTTGTTTGATGGTATATAATTTACCTTTTATATATAAAAAAAGACACTTAGATCATGCACCGAGTCCATGTGTGCTACCTCAAAATCGAAGACACTAGGATCATACATTAAGTTCATGCATGCTCCTATGAAATCGAAGACACTTAGGTCATATACTAAGTCCATGTGACTCCCACGAAATCGAAAACACTCGGGTCATACACCAAGTCCATGCTTGATTCCATGAAATCGTAGATACTTGTGTCATATATCGAGTCCAATCATTCTTTCACGAAATCGAAGGCACTCTGGTAACAAATTGAATCCAAATCGCTGATTCGTAGCTCTTAGACCCTCACTACCTTACATGAGATCCATAACATCATCTAAAAGAAACTTCAAAAGTAAGGTTTCCCATTCCATTTCAAATTTCATTAAACACATTGTCTTAGGATTACAAAAAAAGCAAACAACAAAAGCTAATAGTAGTCTGTAAGATCCTTCTCTGTGATGTCTTGACAGACCTTCTGCATGCTTATAATGGTTCGGGCCAAGTCAATAGGTAGGTTCCCAACCTCTCAAAGCTGCTTGAAGGCTCCATCAACTCCATGCTTATGCATCTTGAGAGTGCGTATGCCGAGCAAATCATAGAGCTCTTTTGACCATGGATTCTCCCTTCTTGGCAACCCAACACTCCTCTTCTTTGACAAAATATTACTTGAGCTTCATCTCTTTGCTCTCTAGCTTGCCCTTCTAGGCTTCCGGATCGACCTTTAGGGCCTCTATTTCAGTCAACCGAGTCTCAAACTCGGTTCTCATCGCCCCAACTTTGTCTTTCGAGTCTCCAACTTGACTTTGCCTCCTTTAATATAGCTGCAACCTTCCTCTACCGTTTCTTCTCCGGGGAGGCCTGCAATTTTGATTTCTTTAGGTGGGCTTGGAACTTGCCCAATTGCCCTTCGAGGGACATCACCATAATCTTGGCCATGTTTAATTAGCTCTTACAGCATCAGACGTAGTTGTTCTACTTGGGCTTTGATTTTAGCCTTATGTTGCTCCGCCTCTGTCTTTGCCTTATCTACTGAGCCTCTAGCTCATCCAACCGAGCTAGCATAGCTAGGTGGGATCGAAGAAAGTCGAATATTCAAGAGTTTGCTCCATCATCTCAGCCCATAGCTACAACAAAGATTAGAATTTAATCACAACATGAATAATAACCTCATCCCGACACCATAAAGCCTACTAGTTCTTACCCTAGTAGAGTCTAGAGCTACCGACTTTGCCAAAGACCTGGAGAATTTGCACTTTGTAGTGTTTTTAATGTTGGCCTAGATCCTTACCATACAGTCGGTTAACCTTATCATGATGGAAGAACGAGTATCTTGGGATATCTCCTGTCGCCAAGGCACACTCCATGTCGAAGGCAAGCCCCTGCCTACCCTTTGACATGATGATGATGACTCGGGGTGACTAGTGGAGCGGGTAGAAGGTCTCCATGGGAGGGAAACGGGGAGACTAGGCCTTGAAGTAGACATGAAGAACTCGGATTGATGGGACAAGGAGATGACCTGACCTCCACTTACTGAGACCTCGACTCACCAAGATGGAGACCTAGCTAGGCCAGTGGGGATCCTACCTCAAAGGAATGAGTGGGTGCAGGAAAGCTATTAAGATGCTCAATTCAGTTGAAGTCCTTGTGGTCGACACATTTTCCTATTTATCCTCAGTGGCTCCCTCGACTTGTTGGAGGGGATGAACACCGCTAGCATCAAAGGGTGAGGTGGTGGCAGATCCCCTATGTTCGTGGCTACATCACTCGAGGAACCAGTGAGAGGGACACCTTGCTCCTCCAACTCAGACTCGGTCGCTTCACACATTGGTCGAGGGACACTTTCAACATTGTCTGAGTTACAAAAACGAAAAACTTTCTAACACTTTCAACATTGTCTAAGCTACAAAAATGAAAACCCTTTAGTTAGATAATACAATAGAATAAGATGGATAGACTCTTACCGAAAGAGTACTGAAGCTTGACACCAATCATCCTCAACCCGAAATGGAAGAGAAGATCCTCTTCAAGCAACAAATTCACATTGAAGTGAAGGCTAGCCAAATTTTCCACAGTTGCCATGTAAGTGGATTCCAACTTATAATGACCTAGAGTCGGTGGTTTTAGGAATTCCATATATGCTAGCTAGTCGGCCAAGAGAACAAAGTGGGCATACGGATGAATAAACAATTAGATTTCTATCCTTTGTGAGAGGTCGAGATTTTCCCTAAGAAACTACATTTGGGCCTTACCGTGAAGTAAAAGACCACAACCTCCATTTTCTTTGGGTAACTCAAGCATTGAAGTGAATTTGATATTGGTGAAAGATGATGATTGCTCCACAAAGTAGTCGAAATGAGTTGGGAGCCAATTGATTAATAGAGATATGGAAATATTCAGAGAGCTCGAAGAAGAAGGTTGGGATTGGAAATTGGAGGCCGCTCAATAGTTGACCTCTAAAGATGGTAATAAAGCCTAATGGTGGATGAGTTGGATGATCTAAAGCACTAACGATTACCAAGTGGTAGACGGCAGGAATCTCAAACTACAATTGTATTTGGTCTAAGTTCCCCATAAAGTCTAACACCATGGACTCATACCAAAAGGTGGAAGAGCTTTCAATAGCTATTGATTGACTCAACAATAAGCAAACTAAAGATGAGAGGATCGTTAGAGGCAAGAACATAAGGACAAGAAAACTCTTACGGAGAAAAAGGAGTTCGCGAGGCTGCAGAGTTTGTCGAGGATGGAGTTCAAAGGTGAATGAAAGGCTAAATGAGACAGTGATTGTCTATTGCCAATCCTAATATAGTCAGTGCTCAAAATTTCAGCCATTAGATCTAGAAGACAAAAGGAGGGTTACTGGACTTGGTCATTGGATCACACACCCGAATTCACAAAATCTCAACAGTCATCTCGAACTGATCTCCCAACGTGGCCTCAACACCTTGCATCCTCTAACTCATTGGCATTAATTGCAGGCCAAGACATGCCAATCATGATTTGGATACACCATCACGTGTATCGCTTGCATTAATGGTGCTTGGCTTGTGTATCATACCGAGGAGTACGGAGAGTAAGGCGGTGAAATTGTGATGCCACATCATCCCTAAGCTCAAATTGGTGGTTGAGCCGTGACCAGGTTAGTCTAGTTAGTCGAACTCGGGCCTCTTTTGACTAGACTTGGAGGGTAGGATTGTGATGTGGCGAATAGGGGAGCTACATGTGGCAGGGCTATGTCAAAATCAAGTCAATTGGTTAAAAGTTAAGCAAAGGTGGAGGCTAAAGCGATCCACCGTATTTCTCCTACTTGGTAACTCGGTTCCTTCAGCTCGGTCATCTGACTTCTCTGACTCGATTCACTCGACTCCTCCTGCTTGGTTACTAGACTTCTCCAACTCAGTTCACCTGATTACTTTAGCTTGGTCACCCTACTTTTTTAGCTCAACCACCCTTGGTTGAGACCTACATCTTTTATAGTTTACCGTACCATTTTCCCCAGAGAACGTGGATAATGTTGTTGTTTCTCCCGGAGGATGCGGGTAACATAGCTGTTTCTCCCGGAAAACACACGAGTAACATGAGGGCACAATTACAACCCTTTAAAAGGTCATTTGCTTCCACGGGTGCAGGTACACACACCTAGCCATTTAAATTACTCTTCTACTACTCCATAACTTTTACCTTTCTCTAGCCCCTATGCTGGCTTGAGCGTCAGAGTGATTAGTCCAACCTTTGTGGCCATTCTAATCTCTGGGTGAGTGTTGTAGATGTCTCAGGAGTTTTTACATCACCAAAGAATCCAATATGTCCCCCTTAGTAGTTGCCTTATGTTGACTTGCTAGACTATGATCTCAGACATAACGTGTGACATTAATCGATAATTAATAGATAATCTGTAATTGGCTGAGTGAAACACTAACGTTTCGAGCTTGATCAGTAATGATAATAAATGGTCATTAATAAGCCATTAAATGACGATGACTAAATTGACTCAACTCTCAACTTCTCAACTTCTCAACTCGGAACTCAACGTTCCAATTTGACATTCTGCTTCCCACTCGAGCTTGGGTAACAGACACTTTCCTTTGTAGCATTTGATATTTCTTGCCTATGATGGAACATTTAGTTCCTCATGAGTAACTAATCAAGTATCATATCTCCTAAGTGTGTTCTACTTCACTTAGGAAGTATATTTGTCCCCAAAATGTCTTTTGCATCCTTCAAAGAAGAGCAAAAAGGTAAAAAACTAAAAGAGAAAAATAAAAGATAAAACTCAACTAGGCTAAAACACACGAAGGCAAATTGAGTAGTTTCTTTATAGGTTATTCCTTAAAAAAAAGTTAAGGACATGAACTTTTGTGATGAAAACCCAAGCAAGCCCCAATTACGAGGGAGCCATAACATAGTTTCTCACTATCATGCCAATAAAGTACGTTGAAATAAGTAGACACTTTCCTTTGTTATAAATTCCCCAATCTGGAGGAGAAAATATATTTCTCAACTGTGCTTCTAATCATCGTATATCAATAAACCATTGGGAAGACATTAAAATAATTCCTCACTAACAGATATCATTCTGCATGATTTTTTATATATATCAATACTCAACAGCTAAGTTACATATCTATAGTGATGCAGAATGGTCATTTGATTTTAATCCCTTCTCTTTGAACTATATTAGTGCACTATTATTGCACCTAAACTTTGATATATAATATTACCACATTGAAGTGACATATCTTGTTATAAATCCAATTTTGATGCTTCCAAAAGCATGTGAAATTTGATGTCTAGCGAACCAACTATTTGTCTTCGGTGTCTCGATCCATGCACAATATGATTGTTTATATCTTCATCAAACTATTAACTAAATAATGCATTATCAAGAAGAGGATGATTAAGACCTTATTCTTTCATTATTTGTTTGATGTAATGACTTGATATTGGAGTTGGAGTCATTGCATGTGGCTAAGAAAGTAGAATCCATTGTTTTCTTTGTGAAAACATCTTCGTTGTTTGACAATATTTTCTCAATATATAATTTTAAAAAAATGCTATTTTATCATTCATTCTTTATTTCAAGAGAGTTTATTTGCTATTCATGATCACTCAGAAGTACATCAATTGATATAGAACACATGCTTAATTCTAGACAATGGCTTAACTCTTCATGATGGAAAAACTAGCCCGATTCAACTTTATAATCATCCAATATCAAACACTTTGGATGATTATATTTGACTCTTATTTGTTATATGTAATTGTAGGAGTTTTTGCGATAACTTAAGAAACCCCTTATCATTCTCAAACATCGGAAAGAGTTATATAATCGACACAAAAGATGAACGAGATGAGAATTTCTTTTCAATGACTTTAAAGATGGTTCATGATCAAGATCAATCCAAGATGACCTTTTGAATTTTAAAGGGTCATAACTTTTAACTCGGGGGTTGAAATTAAATTCTGTCGGCGGTCATACATGCAAATTCAAAGATCTAGATTTATAACCGAGAAACCCATAATCGCTAAGTTTCGGACCCAAAAAGCAACGTTTAGGACATCGTCCAAGCTTTCAAAAATTTTATTACTATTTTTAGAACTTTTCATTTTTATGGTATTTACGATAATTTTGGTATTCCTTATATTTATGGGTCTTAGGTTATCTATATCAGCTGTTAATTTCAATTTTTGAAAAGAGTTTTTCTACTTCTATTGGAATTGAGGTCTATATATTATGATTTCTTTCGTTTTAAAAAAAAATCTTAGGGTATATAGTCTATATAAACATGTAAAAAGCTGATTGAAAATTAATCCGCTATTGATAATAAAAATATTTTTGGCGATTTTTTTTCTTGTCTTCTTAGCAATTCCATCTTTTCTTCAGCTCATAGGATAATCGCTATCGTATCCGCGTCAGTTCATTCTCATTTCTCGATAAATTCCTTTTAAGAAAAACAAAACTTTCCCCACAAAACTTGATTTCAATGTTAGCATTGCTCCCCAACTCTATGGGCTCACCCACAATTAATCCTCTGCAAAGAAGAGTCATTAATTATTAATTAGCGAGGGCCACATACCAAGCATACATAATATTAATACAAGTCATGATCAAAAAAAAATAAGGTCGTAGATCACAAAAGAAATGGTCAACATCCTTAATTATACTCCTTAATTACTCGAGACATGCAGGAACTGAAATTTGATTAGCCCTACATAAAGATACTAAACATTCTTTGGCTGAAACAGTGCTTGGGAGGCGACCATTCCTTAACACTTCATCCACATACCTTAGTGTTCTTTAAACAGTGGATGTGTGCTAGCTGCGGTGGCTGTACTGTGTTTCATATGTTGCAGTTGTGAGAGAGGAGAGGAGAGAGAAAGGGTCTTTGCCTTGGTTTCTTTGGGCCTATATGTTTACTACTACTACTACTCTCTGTTCTGTGTCACGCAGGCAGGCAGGCAGGCCTGAACCATCATCTATCTCATCACCTCCACCATTTTCCTTTCTTCGCTCGATCTCTTTCTTATCTCCTTTCTTCTCTCTTTCTTCTTTCCACCATCTTTCCATTCCTCCTGATCTCCACCTCTTTCTCTCACTCCGGCTCGCCTGCCCGCCTTCTCTCCTCCCATTTTTCAAATCGGGGAACTACAGATCCGAGGAAATATAGAATCATCCATCAATCAAAGCATCAAATCAAAGCATCAAATCAAGAATCATAGCGAAAGCAGTTAGGAAGAGAATCTTATTCGCTCGTCTCAGCTCCCTCCCTCCCTCCCTCCCTCAGGCGACAAATACTACCACCACTAACTACAGCACCCGCGCGCGGCGGCTGGCTGCAGGGAGCTAGGGGAAGGATTCCGTCCCCTCGATCGATCGCTCTCCTCCTCCCATTCCATCGATTGATCGCGTCGGTTGGCCACCCACCCGACCACCCATCACCCGTCAAATCCCACCACCATGTCATCCTCCTCAGCCGCCTTTTCCTTGGACCACCTCTCCCCACCCCCTTCCGAGCACCTCTGCTACGTCCACTGCAACTTTTGCGACACCGTCCTCGCGGTACATATGCATATGCCTATCCATCTCGCTTTCTGATCTATTCCCTTCCCGTCCACCTCTAGATTTTCTCCTGCCCTGTTCCTCTTCGATTTTGCTGAGTTTCAGGTGATTGATTTCTTCCCGCTGATGATCTCCATGCAGGTGAGCGTTCCCTACACCAGCTTGTTCAAGACGGTGACGGTGAGGTGCGGCCACTGCACCAACCTCCTCTCCGTCAACATGAGAGGCCTTCTTCTCCCCGCCGCCAACCAACTCCACCACCTCAGCCACGGCTGCTTCAACCCACCTCATCAAAACCTCCTGGTATGTGATATGTCTCCTCCATTGGCCTCTCCGTCAGCTACCTCTTCGTCTGCTCGTGATTGTTTGGTTCGCTGACTCCATCTACTGCGTCAGGATGAGCTGCAGTGCCAGCCGCCGAGCTTGCTGCTGGATCCCTCCCTGCTGTGCAATACTAACAACAGCAACAACGGCAGCAGCCTCATCGGCAGCAACGCCGCCGGCAGCATTAACAACGGCAACGCTATGGCGCCCGCAATGAAAGGGGTGGAAGACGACCAGCTCCCACGCGCCCCAGTGGTCAACAGACGTGAGAGCTTCTTCCTCATCTTTAAAAAAAAAAAAAAACTCTTCCCTTTCCCTCTCTAATTACGATATGCGCAAATATTACACTTGCACTTGTAGTAACTTGAAACCCTACACACCACCACCATCTTCCTCCAGCCTGCAGCAAAAGGAATAATTGCGAGGGAGGCATAAGACTGTGCAATCGAGTAGAATGCAAACAAAATAGCGAGAATGTGTTGCAGAAGCAGCTCATTGCATCGCCACACAGGAGCTTGTCTTCTGGTCTCTGGTCTACCAGAGCAAAGCCATCTGCTGCAATAACTGCACTGCGTACCTCGCCTTCAAGCTCTTCCCTGTAGCAATAGTGCCTTCCCTCCTCACTCTCTTCTCCATTTCTGTTCCCTTAGCTTCATCATCACTCGCTCGTCCGCGACTATACTATCATCCTAATTGCTGATTAATTACTGCACAACATACATTAAAATTAACGACCGAATTAAGGTGCATGTAATTAAACTTGTGCAGCTCCGGAGAAGAGGCAGAGAGTTCCATCCGCGTACAATCGATTCATCAAGTAAGTGAGCGAAGAGCGTCCATGGCTAAATTATAATTACAAGAGGTTCGCCATTAATAATTCTTGTACATGCATGGTCAAATGCAGGGACGAAATCCAACGCATTAAGGCTGGGAATCCCGACATCACTCACAGGGAGGCCTTCAGCGCCGCTGCGAAGAACGTAAGCTTCCTAAAACCCTAGCTCCTGTGCATGCGATCGATCGATCGATTGATTTAAGTTTCATGGATATATGTTGAAGAGATGATCAGGCACAATATTATTTTCTGTTTCAGTGGGCCCACTTCCCGCACATCCATTTCGGCCTGATGCCCGATCAGGGTCTGAAGAAGGCCAGCCTGCGCCAGCTTCCGGTAAACAAGCGAAACTATGTTTTCTTTTGCTCTAAAAACCTAAAGTTAATCTCTTCCAGAGCTTGTCAATCCCCTGGTCACATCTCTTCCTCTCCTTCTTTACTACTTTTCCTGGGTTTTAGCTCGAATACACATGCACCGTAGATCATCTAAGCAGAAGAATCTTGCAAGCCCACTACTCTACCACTACTAATACTACTACTACTACTACTACTACGACTACCCTCAACTTTTTCTTTTCCTCTCTTGTATCTTTAAATTTGCAGGAAGGGGCTGAGGATGTTCTTCCCAAGGAGGGCTTCTACCCCACAGCCGCTGCCGCTGCCGCTGCCGCTGCTGCTGCAAACACGGGAGTCACTCCTTTCTAAGCGTCAAGGACGACACACACAAACAAACACACCTTCTCTCTCCATCTCCCCCCTCTGCTGCTACTGCCGCTACTGTTGTTGTTCTTAGGGTTACTACTACCCCCTTACTTTGCCTGATTTTCGATCTCTTCCTTTTTTTCTTTCTTTCTTTTCTTCTTCACTTTTTTTTTCCCTTTTGTTTTCTTGTGTTTCCGAGTTGTTGTACTTTAAATGGATGTCGAGTTTGGGCCGGCACGGCCGCGGAGGGTGCAAACGCCTGAGGGGAATGGTTGGTGTGTGCTCGCCCGTGGCTAGCTAGCCGTGCCTTAATTTGTCGACCAACGCGTGTGCTCTCCCACTCTCTCTCGCTATGTGGAAAGACTTTGAACTGTTTGGCAAGTGCTATATTTCTACTGTTCCTATTTGCTTTTAGATGCTTGTCGTTAGGCTTTGCTCTTCATCAATGTTCGCCACCAGGTATACATGCATGCATATCCAGGCTTAAAAAGATACTTCAGATTTTATCATCCCTGTGGTTGCTTTTGACTCCTGACTCATACTCCTGAATTCATAATTCAGTATACATGCGTGTATTATTATATATACTAGTTAGAAATGTTTTGGAGCTAGTTAGAATCAATGCTACTAGTTATTGGAGTTTGATTAAACGAATTAAAGAACTTGATTAATTGTTGATGTCCCCATATTAATTAATTAGTGCATTTGCTTTATAACATCTATCATGTCCACAAACATTTCGCAACTCTAATCAACATCATGTAAACCATGCTAAAAAACATTCACCTTGATGATTAGGTTAAGAGTCAAGCCTATTAGGTTCAACATTCTCCACCTTGATAATATATTGTTCTCTTACTTTATCTAAAACGCTAATATGATAACAAGAGTACTGGTCCCAAACTATACTGAAGCCATATGCTTCACTATTGACCAAGTATGTGTGTAGTTGATTTGGTTGATGGCATAACTTGACATGTGTTATCCCTAGCTAGCTAGACAATAAAAATCGATGTAAGATCCAATTATGTAGATCCACCTACCAAAAGTCACTTTGAATCCGTTAGCTTCTTCGTACGTACTTGTACTCGTCTAGCTATATGTAGTGTTACACTACGTTACAAGAGAATGTTTTCGCAATTGGAACTCGTGGTCACAAAGTCATATTGCAATAACTTTATCATTGTGCCCCTTCTAAGTTACTCTTCTCATCTATAAGAAAATACTATATATTTCCAAATGTTATGCGCTCCTCAATATAAATAAGTTTCATTATATCGACAACATAAGTCACTATATCAACTAAGAAAGTTGTAACAAAAGTATGAAAAGACTCAAATAGTTAAGTAAACATTGTTTAGTTAAGTTACAATATAATCTTCTCCCCAACCTTAGCCAATTCTTCCACAAGGCCTTGAAATGTGTCTAGGTGTTTCTTTAAGCCTTAGAAATCCACCATGTATAACATGTACAACCTTTTTTCATATGGAACTAGTTAATTAGACTACTCACCATCTCGATATGGCTTAAACCTTCTTTTTATTAAATCAAGATATAATATCTTCATCCTTTTGAAAGAGAATCATGAACATTCTCACCATTAAAAAAATCTTTTTTACAAAAAGGCATCTATATAATACCTTCTGGTTAATTTAGAACATGAGATTGGGGAGAAGAGGACAATCTGGCTACTGTTGTCTACGTATGAAGCTTCATTTATTGCAAGTCGACCCTCAACAGGCAGAATCGACACAGACTTTGCAGGTTAAATATTAATCTTATATAACACGCACCTCTAAAAATTTAAGTTATGGCAAACGTTTGCCAGAGTGCTAATTAACTAAAACATGAAGATTACGTTTTGATCAGTTCCATCTAGATCTTCATGCACTCACTGTGGCTAATTATAATCAACTTCGACGTCTCTATAGTTACTGTATTTTTTCTGACATCGATATTCAAGCATATACAATTAAACTATGAGCTCGAGTTACGTACTGATCTCTAGTTTTATGACAGTGATCTCCATGGCATGGTTTAGCAAGTAACCCAAGCTTTACTTAATAGCTGCAAGCGAAATGAAGAAATGGCTATGAGGTAGCCTGTACTAGCAAGAGGACAGCTAAAACACTGAATTAATTGTCTCCAAGAAAGAGGAAGAGAGATTGAAATGGTAGAGCCTAGTGCAGTGTAGGCTCTTCAGTGGAATTAATTCTCAGCTGTCATATCAGGAATGTGAACCCTCAGAAGGTAATTGTGGTGTTTTTATTTGTTTATATAGGATGTAAAATTTTCATGTACAAAAGCTAGCCAAATTGAAAATTTATTATTTTAAAATTAATTAATTATTACGCCCTATTGGATTCCTACTAATTCGCTTTTCCAATAGTTTGCCTTCGTCCATATCCAACCAACGAGGGCCCATCGAGATCCTCAACCTCTTCTTTAAGTATGAAAAAACAAAAACTATATTAAAATTGAGACTTACTTTAAGAGAAATCATATACAAGAGGTTTATTTAATTTCATAAAAAAAGCTAGCTCTTAGTTAAATTAGTACATCAATTCGTGGTTATCCATTAAAATCTCATTTTGTTTGCTTTAAATTAGAGATAATTTTACAATCTATTGTTAATTAAATAGAAAGAAAAAAAGAACAGTTCACTTTCACATTTTTGGAGTGCCAATTTCAGTGATACACTGCCCCAAACAATAGATGCAGGAAGAAGGAAAGAGACCTCCAGTGTCCCACCTGTTGTCTTCAATCATTTGCAGCAACATAGTCTTTGCTCGATGGGTTTGGTTAGGGACTGACTCTCCATGAAAAGACTGTTGATACAGAAACAGGAGCGAGGCATGGGAGAACGATGGGCCATGCAATAATTGATTACATCCGACCCCCCTCCCATGAGGTTGCACTCGAACCTGCCCACAACCCGCCAGATATGTATATACATGATTAAAGGAGGAGAGAGATGGATAAGAAGACATGGCAGATGTGTTTAAATGAATACTTTACGCAGAGGTGGGGATGGACTGGAGCATTGAAGCAATCAGATGTACTGAGTTGGTGCTGTAGCTAACCATGAGGAAAAAGATGCATGGAGATATTGGATTGGATGGGGGGCGACGTCGTCGATGGCATGTTGATGTGATTGATCCGCGGCATGGATCCCTTTGCAAAAGTCTAATCACCATGTCCGCCACCGGAGATACTCTCGATCGCCTTTTCCATGATGCCTGCTTCTTGCGTTCTAGCTAGCTTCGTGCAGGCACTGCATGCCTTCGGGCCTCATATTCTTCTCCACCGTCGCATGGCTTTAATTTGCTGGTGCTTTAATTTTGCATCTCGGCATGACATAAACTGAAAGGTGGCTTAAGATCAATAAATTTGATGAAGATAAAATGGGAACTCTCCCGGACGAAAGTTTTTGATGATAATAAATTGACCAATGATTGGTTACTGTCCTAATCGATCACCTGATCGATCAGGAGTTTTTGATTTTTGAAAATAATTTCAAACAGAATTTTAGAAACTCCTAAATAATTCTATAAAATTCGAAAATTCATTAAGTTTTCTGTAGACATAATTTATAACATATACTATTAAGGAAAAATAATTTTCTATGAAAATACAATCCATTTTCAAAAATTGATATAAAATTGGAAACCATTGAGATACTTCAATGTTTGACTTTATTTTGTAATTGATGAGTTTTATCAAAAGATAGTTTTCGTCAAGGTTTTTGAAGATAGTTTTGAAATGAGTTTCAAAAATAATTTCCAACCATGTTCTTTGGGCTAAATGCACATGACTTGTACATTAGCTTTCCCAATAATTGGAGTTTACTTAAAATTCTTATTTTGATGAATCTAATTCTCAACAAGATCCACTTAATCAATGCCTTGAGTTTTTATTCATCAACTTAACATCTCACTTATTTCTAATGTATCTCAAAACACATTCAAGTCAACTTATGGTCTTGTGAGATGTGAAAATCATGTTTTCCTTAAACCAACGATTCATTTATTTCTATCTAGATATTATAAACTTTGATCATTCACCTAGGGTGTCAAGTAATGCTAATGTTCTTAATTTCAATATAAATTAAACAATGCATGATAATGACTATTGTTGGTGCAGGAAGCACCATATCGAACCTTGTTTTGATATTGACAAAGGATTCAAAGTTAAGTACCATTTGTGTCTAACGTTGTTCACTGAGTGTGCAGAAAAAGTCCTAGCGAAGGGCTGCTAGGCACCTGGCGAAGGACTGCCAGGAAACAAAGTCCTAGCGAAGGACTGCTAGGCACCTGACGAAGGACTGCCAGGAAACAAAGTCCTAGAGAAGGGCTGCTAGGCACTGGCGAAGGACTGCCAGGAAACAAAGTCCTAGCGAAGGACTGCTAGGCGCTGGCGAAGAAATGCCAGGGTGAAAAGCCCTAGCGAAGGACTGCTAGGCACTGGCGAAGGAATGCCAGGGTACAAAGCCCTAGCGAAGGACTGCTAGGCGCCAGGCGAAGGACAGCTTGGGACTGAAGCCCTAGCAAAGGAATGCTAGGCACCGGGCGAAGGACAGCTCGGTATCCAAGACCTGGCGAAGGACAGCCAGGCAAAAGTCCAACCAGAGGAGCGGTTGGCATCAGGTACATTCTCCCGAGAGGAGTAGGTGAGGACGCGTTCCCCCGTCGAGGGAACAGTAGGCGTCGGTTCGACCTAGGGTTCCATTTAGGAGACCCAAAGTCAGAACCAAGATAGCTAAGGCTGTATAAAATAATATAATACTGCCTTTTGGACTAACCCTGGATGCAGGATCGAAGGACTGAGTATCTGCAGCTCAGAAAGCCTCAAAGGAGTGAGGCAGAAGCTGAGCAGGGCGCCCCGGATGTTCCGGGCGCTCCCAAGGTCAACCCAAGTCAGCAGGAGTGAAAACACGCCTTGACAGTTATATGTCGGGACGCCCCGGATGCTCCGGGCGCCCCGCCTGTCGCGGGCGCCCCGCCTGTCGCTGGCGCCCCGCCTGTCGCGGGCGCCCCGCCTGTCGCGGGCGCCCCCAGTGCCAGCTGCCGAAGCACACCCTCGCGAAGCCAAAAGGATGAAGGCTTGACCCGATCAATGCGGGCGCCCCGGTCAAACCTGATCTCGATTTTGAAGGGATCAGATGTTGACCGCGCTGGAGACGGATCGACCGCCACGTGGGGGGGGGGGGCGCCCCCGACGTCCCGGGCGCCCCCAGGCCCTATATAAAGGGCCCTCGACCCCAGGCTTCAAGCAACACTTTCAATCAACGCTTCTACGCTCTTCTGCTCTCGCGCCTCGCTCCAGAAACCTCCCAACTCGAGCAGACGACGTCCCGCTGCTCTGAAAAAGACAACCTACATCGGACGTCGGTAAAAGAAGAGTTTTCTTTTTAATTGTTAAGTTTACTGTGCTATATTTGTAAATCAATCTTTGTAAACTATTATTGCGCCTCATATAGAATTGCCCAAAGTAAACGGTCAACGACCGTGGGCCTTGGAGTAGGAGTCGACCTAGGCTCCGAACCAAGTAAAAATTACTGTGTTCGCGTGTTTGTTTTTATCTTCCGCTGTGTAATTTCTCTTTCCCTAAATCCGAACGATTTCCGATATTCACCCCCCTCTATCGGTTCTCTCGATCCAACAACTATGACATGCATCATATGAGGATTTTCAAAAGAAAACTTATTATAGTTAGATGATGCATGTATGATATGACATGTGATAGTTTCATAATAAAATATGAATGATTAATTATGATGACATGACATATGATAGGGCACACAAATCTTGGCATATTATCATAAAAGAAAATACCTAGATTTTCTAAGTATCAATAACTTATCGCTAAGCCATTGATAATCCTAGTTTTGCTTCCTAATTTTCTAAGATAATGCCAAAACTTTCCAACTTGGCATATCCTTGGATTCTAACCTAGTTGTCTAAACTTTATCAATTCTAATCTTCAAAATCATAGTTTAGCACAATTTTATTCCTCAAGAGTAAACAATTAACTTTTTCATTTTCAAGGGTAATAGTTCCTTGAAAATGTCCCAAAGTGTCAACTTTATCAAGGTTGAGTTAACTACACTTTCAATTTGAGTTGACACTCCCTATACCTATGTAGGATGTGACAAATACACTCTTAGGAACCCAAAATATGTTGGTGTTTCTTGAGTGCTCTAGGTATTCACTAGGGATAACTTCCCTTGATACATTCTTAATTACTTTTTTAGGCTTCTCGGAAGCCTTAGTTATGTTGGTCTTGTCTTGGTCAATTCTGGGGATGGCTTCCTTGTGATCTTGACTTGACTTCTAGACCTAGATTGAGTTCCATACCTATATGGAACTCTATGGTAAGATGGACCATCATTTTTAGTTTTAGGTTTGTACCCTAAACCTTTCTTGCTCCTAGAGGGTCCTTGATTTCCTAAATCTAGGTTTTGATCCTTAGATCTCTTAAGAAGATTTTCTATTCTTTTGAGAGATTTTTTTAATTTCTCAAGTTTTGACCTCAAAATTTGATTTTCAATCATTACTTCATCAAAGCTTGGTTTTCTAGTATAGCCTTGGCAATTTTTTTTCTTGGCTTTGAATTTGTTTGGCCTATCATGAAATATTCTGACTTGTTCCCTATCCTTAGATGTGATAGTCCTAGCATGGAAGATTCTATAGTTCTCCTTAGATTTTTCATGCCTCCTATGTTCATGATAAATGACATTAAAATTATAAAAATGAATTTTAGCATGCATTTTATTATGATGAAAATAAGTACCATTACCTAATGGTACCTTAGAGTTACTCTTGGAGGCTTGCCCTGGATTTAACCTCCTTCTCTTGGCTTTGGTTGGATCATTCCCCTTTGGACATTGATTTCGATAATATCCTCTTTGATTGCATGAGAAGCACACAATGTGCTTCTTATCCTTCCGTACCTCGGGGTCGACTTCCTTTGACTTCTCCTTAGTCTTGGGTGCCACTTGCACCTTTCTTTTGACCAATTTGGGGCACTTACTCTTGTAGTTCCCTCTTTCCCTACACTTAAAGCAAATGATATGATTTTTATTTTGATAAATTGAAATTTTTATACCTTTGCTTGTAGGTGTGACACATGACTCTTCACTCAATCCGGAAGTAGAGGCTTCTTCTTTTTCCAGAGTTAAAGATCTTTGCTCCCCCTCAATCCTAGAGGTAGAGGCCTCTTGAATTTCCTCCTCGGCCAATGCTTCTTGAATTTCCTCCTCGGATGTTGAACATCTCTCAACTTCTGAGTCCTCTTTATCTGGTGAATCTCCCTCTTCGAATTTGTCTTGATTTGGTATAGTGGAGGGATCTTCTTGAAGCTTGGTCAACTTGCTCCAAAGCTCCTTGGCATCTTGATAGTGTCCAATTTGGCTTAAGATTGTGCTTGGTAATAAATTAACCAAAATTTTGGTTACCTTGTCGTTGGCCTTATACCTCTTGATTTGCTCTTCATTCCATTTGGTCTTCTTGAGAAGCTTTCCTTTGCTACCTGTTGGAGCTTCAAAATCTTCCATTAGAGCAAACCATTGCTCTATCTCCATCATGAAGAAATTTTCAATCTTTGTCTTCTAAAGATTGAAATTGGCATTGTCGTATGGTGAAGGTGCCCGGATGTCATTGCCGAACTCCGTTTTGAAGTTGAACTCGCTTGATGATGATTTCTTGAAATTAAGGTTTCTTCAAACTTCCTTCTTCTTTCTTTAGCTCTTGCTCCGTTGGCGATGAGTCCAAAGAAGAGTGACCTTGCTCTGATACCACTTGTTAGGACCGGTAGGAGAGCTAGAGGAGGGGGGAGGGTGATTAGCTCCGATCTTTTGCTCGATGAAGATTTGTTATGGAGGAAGACTTAAGCAATGCTAACACCTCGATTTACTTGGTATCCACCTCCTTGAGGTGACTAATCCAAGGATCCGCTCTTCCTCACTCTCTCATACACTATGAAAGATCTTCTTCTTGAGATGGAGAAACCTCTTACAGCCTTATAAGAAGAAACACTCAAGAACAAGCAAATACAATAGAAATCTTACAAGATTTACACAAATTAGCTCTCTTTGCTTTTCTTACTTTTTTCAAGCTTGGAATCGCCTCTTGATCCTTGGAAATGCAGCAGCACTGAGCTCCAATGCCTCACTTGAAATGACGATGAAGAAGATGAAGAGCGTCGAAGGAATGACGGAGCGATATTGCTTCAAACTTGTGTGAAAATCCTATATACCCGCAACCTAGGGTTCCCTAATCGATCACCTAATCGATTACCATGTCAAACTTAGTCGTTTAACGGCTATTTTTTGAAGCTTAATTGATTATTCAATAGATTAAGAAGATCTTAATCAATTGCTGAATCGATTCAGCACCTCTCCGTGCCTTGCGCAATTTCAATGTAATCGATTTACCAATCGATTACCATCCTCCTTAATCGATTGCTTAATCAATTAAGAGGAGGCTGAATCAATTTCCCAATCGATTCAACCTCCTTCTGTTCTCGTAACCCAATTCTCCCAATCGATTCATTCCCTCCTTACTCGATCTCTTAATCGATTAAGAGTGCTTCAGTTTATGAGAAATCAATACCAATCGATTACCTAATCGATTGGCCCCAACCCTAACTTGTGTGCTTCCTTGTTTAACCCCGGTCAACCGTGACATGTTAGGACTTCCTTTTCAAGTGTCTGATCAAACCTTTGACCGATTTGAATTTTCCCTTGCCTAGATCCCAACTAGGACTTAACCTAGTCCCAACTATGTTTGCCTAACCCTTGAGTTAGGTCTAGTCTCTCGATAGACTTTCATCTTACCAATGCACGATCTCCCCGATCCACACGGACTTCACCTAGTCCCACTAGGATTTTTCCCATGCCAGCGTGCAATCTCCCTGATCCACCTAGACTTTACCTAGTCCCAATAGGTGTGCCTAGGCACACTAGGTCTTTTCTCATGCCAGTGTGCGATTTCCCCGATCCACTTGGACTTCACCTAGTCCCACTAGGTCTTTTCCAGTCAAATCTCTAGTCAACCTTGACCCACTTGACTCACACGATATTCAAATATCTTTATCAAACATCGAAACTTATGCTTACCAAATATAAACTCACCCGAGCTTAGTCAAACTAGGTCAACCCTGACCTAACAAAAATTGCACCAACAACTTAAATACAAGGCATCAAACCAACATGACATAATTTGACTTGGTTGACCACATCAAAACTATTTCAGAATACTTACAATCTCCCCCTCCCGAGTCAAGTTAGGGAAACACAAACAATATATAAAGAAACAAGTATTTTTTTTTTGCAATTGAGTACAAAAATTAAAGCAATTTAAGATCTCCCCTTAACTTAATTCCCATTATGGGATCGTTGTGATCGATGGAGGGGGGGGGGTGAATATGAATTATGTATTTTCGGATGTAAATCAGATTCGATGCAGCGGATATAAGACAAATAAAAAACAAGGCTAACATTTTATTTTTTAATTAGTTCGGAGTCTGTGACGACTCCTACTCCAAGGCCCACGGTTCTTGACCATTTTCGTTGGACAATACTATAATTCGTAAAATGAAATACAAATATGTAGAACTTTAAGTACAGAAATGAATGAAAATATTATACCAACGATACTTAAAGGAAGAGACAATCTTTTCATCGTGGAAGTGGAGTGTCGTCGATTTGAACTTCTTGGGCACAAAGATCTTCAACATGGAGGCTTTATTATAGTGTATTCGAGTGCTTGAATTGATGTTGGGAGCAAGGGGGTGAAACCCCTTATATACTGCTACTCGGGCGCCCGAGAGGCTATAGGGGCGCCCTCCACATCGACGATTTGGCCACGTTATTATCCTCTGACTCGACCAAAATCTATCCCTTCTCGGGCACCTGGGATCACTGGGGCGCCTGGGAGCTGACGTGGCACCTCCAACTAGCGACCGCTAACTAAGCTTTGCCAACATTGAGAAAAACACCTCTGGGTGCTCTTAGGCGCCTGGCTCCTCGGGCGCGTAAGACCTCTCAAGTGTCCCTGATCACAACCAGCGGATTTCATTAGTCTGCAATCAAGGTTAGTCCAGAAACACAATAATATATAATAAATACATGATTGATTGACAGCTAGAGCTGTCTGGTTCTGTCTTTGGATTTCAAATGAAATCCTAGGTCGAATCGACTCCTACTGTTCCCTCTTTCGGGGAATGTGTCCTCACCTACTCCACTTTGGAGAAGTTACTTTTTACCAACCGGCACCTCCAATTGGACTTTTGTTCGACCTCCGAAGCTCTCGAATCTCGACACGTCCATTCCTTGATTCGTCTCTATTTCTGTCCGTAGTCCTCACTCGGCTAAGTCTTCTTCCCGATCTTCCGGATCTGGTCTTCGGTGTCTAGTCTTCGACCAGGTCTTCATGCCCAATTCCTTGAACCAGGTTTTCATGCACAACCCTCGGTTAGGTCTTCGGTGCTTAGCCCTTGGCTAGGACTTCGTGCCCAGTCCTCGACCAGGACTTCGTGCTTAACCCTGTAAGTCAAGACTTCGTGCCTAAGTAAACTAGGCTTTTCCTACACACTTAATAAAACACATTAGATCACCACACAAACTTAACCTTGAACCCTTTGCCATTATCAAAATCAAGTTCGATTTGGTGCTTCCGGTACCAACACCCATTTCTTTCTCTTTGATCACATAAAAAAAATGGCTAAGGGAAAAAAATCTTAACAAAAGCTTTAAAAATTTAGAAGAAAGAAAATAGAAGAAATAGTTTTCTTTGTTCAAAACAACTTATTATTTTTCTGTGTATGTAAGATTTAATCAAGAGTCACGGGAAAAAATTATTTTGTTTATAAATCAATTTTCAAGATTTTTTGAGTTTTAAAACTCAATTTTAGATAAAAAATTCATAGAAAATTATCTTTTTATCCGAAATTAACGAAAATTTTTGAGAATGCGTCAAAATATCATATCTAATCAATTAAAGATTTTCAAGTAATATAGTTTTTCATTGAGTATTTAAAAATTATTTATTGATAGATGCACAAAATTTACAAAATAATTGCTTAAAAAAGCATTTTGACTTTGGCAAAACTTGATAATTTTTTGTAAAAGTCAAAATCTAATAGCTAAGCTTTGAAAATTTAGATTTTCAAAAATCAACTTTGAAGTATTTTTAAAATTAAAAATTTAATCTAAAAAAATTATAAAAATTCATATAAAGATTGAAAAAACTCTCAAATATTTTCTGTAGATAGATATGAACAGTTTCTATCACACAAAAATTTCAACATAAATTTACTAAAAAAAGGGAATTTTAAAAAAAAATTCCAACATAATACAACAAAAATATTAATTTCTAGTATGCTTGAAAATAATAACTAATAGTTCAATACCGATTAGGAACCCAAAATAAATTTTTACCTACGGGATGAATTATGACTTTGGGTGCAATGTAATTTGTGGGCACTTTTATAATTTGAACCCTATGATTTGTGATATACAAATTTAATGCCCCATTATATCGAATTTTTAAAGTTTGCAAAACATTTGACTTTGAGCATATTGATTCTTTTTTCAATAATTCTATTTGTTCCTTTAATTTTGTATTTTCAACTTGTACTTTATCATATAATTCTAGTGGAAATGTATTAGATAAGTTCAATTTTAATTCAATGTTATCCTTTTCTAACTTTATATATATATATTTTTGTAATTTGCATAGTGATCTACTTAACATCTAGATGACATCATACATTTGATCAAGAGAGATGGTTACATACCTCACTTATCGTGTTGGATTCATAATCTGACACTCCCCCTTCATCGATGCTCTCAATGCTCATCTTGGATGAGCTTTCATCGTCCTTTGCATGATGGCTTGCCATTAGTGTAATACCGACATATTCTTTAAGTTCGGATTTCGTGGAATATGATTTGCTCTAAATCTACTTTAGGCTCTTGTGCTTGCTTCAATTCAATATTTTTTCCTCGTCTCTAATTTTCAATCTAAGACAATTATCCTTGATGTGTCATTCTTCTTGACAGTTGTTAGAACCGAACCTTTCTTTTTCTTTGAAGTAGCTTCTTTGTCTGTGACTTATTAAAATTGTTAGTTTTAAGAAACTTTGAAAATTTTCTTGCTATGTACGATTTTTGATCCTCGTCTAGCGATGTGTACCTGAATCTGATTCATCTTTTTGGACTTTTAGTGCTATGTTCTTGCTAGAGTGTTCTTTTTCATTTTCAGTTCTGCACATTGGATTTCATGTAATTCCAAGATAAAAAATAAATTTTTTTTAAGGAACTTACCTCAAGATCCTTGGAGAAGTAGTAAGAGTCGATGATACATGACTATCGGGGTCCTCGAGAAAGCGTTAAGTGCGTATCTTAAAGAGTTGTGATTTGTTACTGATTCTCCGAGGTTATTGAGTCCCGTAATTAGCTCCTTAAGCTTGGCATGTAGTTAAGCAACTATTTCTCCTTCTTCAAGCTGGAGGTTGCTGAGTTGATTTCTGAGGAGATCTCTCTACTTTTACTTCAAAGGTACTTTCATGAAGTTCTAGAAACTTTTCTCAAAGTTCCTTAGATGAATTATAGATGTTGATCCAGTTGATCTCCTGAGCCGATAACACGGTTAGCAGATGAAACTCTATTTTTTCGTTGGCTATGAAGTCGGCTTGCTCCTTCTTTGTCCAGAGATGCTCTTCCATGTCTTTGGGTGCTACAAAATTATTTTTATTAACAATAATTCAAAATCAGTTTTAAAAAATATCTTCATTCGACATTTTCACATTGTGAACTCCCCCTCAAACTTCAGTGGGTAAATGCTCGGTCTGGTCATCGTATGGTTGCTTTATCTAGCGTTAGTCCTTCAAAAGTTGTTGGGTTCTAATACCAGTTGTAGGTCCGATTAGGCTGACTAGGAGGGAGGGGCATGAATAGCCCTGAAAAGTTAAACTTTATCTTTTGTTAGTTCTTAACAAAGATAGAAATTAGTTGATCAAAAAACATAAGAAAATAATAACACAAAACTGAAGAGGAATCAATATTTTACTTGGTTTGAAACCTGGATGGTTGCTAATCCAAGGCGATGAAAGCTCACTAGAATTTCTCCTTCTTCGTAGGTAGAGAAGCCTCTTACACTCATTGAAAGCACAGTAGAGATGACAATGGGTCAGGTTCGGATAAGATTCTATATCCTCTGTACCCATACTCATCGGGTATCGAATACCCATCCCCAACCCATATTCATTAAAGGATCGGATATCTTCTATACTAATAAATTTTCTTATTTCAATTCAACTATTATTTAAAAAATAAATTAAACATATCTATAGTCTACTTTTAAAATCAATAAAAATAGTTAGTGAGTTTCGTAAATGAAAATTTCCTTTAATATATACACATATTATTTAATCGGATATTCTGATCGGATATCGGATATTGATAGTCCCTCCATACCCTCATCCGTTTGGGTCAGATGTCAGATCCTCAATTCAGGTCGGAGGAAATTGTCATTTATAAAACATAGAATACTTAAGCGCAGAATTACAGAAAAGATTACAATTAAATTGATGAATAATTTTGAGTTAAGGGGCTCTATTTATAGAGCCTGAAAGACTTATCGAAATGCTGACGTGACACCTCACAGGCGCCCGAGTGCAACACAAGCTCCTAACTCAGGTCAAAGCTTATCTACGTCGCAACGGCTAGTTGACTTCTTGGGCATCCGAGTGCAACACGAGCGCCTATATACTGAGCGCTCGAGTTTACTCGGGTGCTTGAGTTCACTCGGGCGCCTGGTTCCGGTCAACCTTTAGTTGATCAGTCTTCTGGTACAACTTTTGGGTGATTCTCCGATTGCCTGGAGTTGAGCTCACCCGAACCCAACTCCGTCCTTCTTCTCGAATGGGCTTCCTCCCCGTCTTCTCGTCCCTCGAATGTAAGGTGTGTTTTTCTCGTCGACCGCTATACTCTTTCATAGTCTTTTTGTCCTTCGGATGCATCGAGTCCGTCAGCTTTCTTCCTATGCCATCCTATTCATCTGTCACATTTTTTGCTCGATTCTTGTGCTTCTAAGCTCTTGCACACTTAGACACAAGGCATCAACTAATAGGGCCTAACTTGACTCGATTAACCACATCAAAATTATCCCAGAGTATTTACAGTAATTAGGTTTTGCCAACTTCATCCCACAACACGAGTGATCTACGCACTCAACCATATAATGCTTCAAAAGGAGCCATTTGGATAACTAAATGAAAACTATTGTTATAGACATTCTACCAATGTAGGTGGTCTTCTCAACTATCCCAAAATCAAGTACTCAAGCTCGTCGGAGGTCGTCTACATGTCAATATGTCAACTGACCATCCATTTAAGGTTGGACAACCTTGTAACTCAATGTCTAAAGTCATTTGAAAACTTTACCAAAAGTCTAGATGTGAGACGAGAGTCGCAGTCTAATATGACAATGAAATTCTATGTAGTCTTATGATTTCTTAACTATAGCATAGGATCATCGAGTGAAATGATGGTGAATCAACTCGATCATATCTTTCTTATTTGTGTTCAACTATAACCACATCAGTACCTAACAAAATATTCAAATAACAAAGCACACAAACACAACACAAGCACAAACAATATAAACAAGCACGAGCATAAGGCATAAGCACAACATAAACACAAATACAAACACAAATAAACATGAACTCAAACAACATAAACAAACACAAACACAAGAACAAGTGATAGCAATCCATAAGTGCATGAAAATGTCGTCAAGTAATAAAATATCGATTCCACAGGGACTAAGGATTGGTAACCACTAGAGAGGTTGCATGGTTGAGCTAGCTAGGCAAATCGAGTGTTAAGTGCGCAAGGACTTGCAGAGAGAGACAGAGAGTCTAGACTCACGGAGGGTTGAAAACTATAAGAGGTATGTCCTAGGGTATAGGTTTTCATGTGACGATCTTCGAGGTTCTATGAGTTACAAATGTCTTGGTCTCAATGGTTTGGGATCATAGGTAGTCTAACTAGATTATTGACATGAACGAGTCCCCCGTTAGCTACCCAGTGCCACTAGATAGGAAAGGTAACTTAGGATGTCCGGTTTAACATGGCATACCTATGTCACTTAGGCTGCCCCGGTCATATGATTTTAAATTACACAAGTCATCTCCTAATACGAAACTAGAGGATTCCCATTAAGCAAGCCGAAGTGTCTCCTCCATTAGCTATTCAGTGTCATTAGATAAGTAAGGTAATTTAGGATGTTTGGTTTAGCACGGTATACCTGTGTCACTCAGGCTGCCTCGGTCATACGATCCTAAATTACACAAGTCATCTCTTAACACGAGACTAGAGGACACCCATTAAGTAGAGATTAGATCTAACCGTATGCGGATGCAATGCCCAAGTCGATGGAGTGTTTAAGGTTTTCCAGTTAGAACAGCATACCTCTGTCACTAAGGCTACCCCGGGCATACAATCATGAGCATCACCCCCTAATAGGCATTGGTCCACACAATCTATTCAATCAATATAACAATCATGCAAGTACTCAAGACATCTAAGCACAAAAAATTAATAGATGCATTTAATCAAACAAGAAATGTTTTAAAACGACATCATCAATCCAAGTATATTACAAACCATAGAGTTATCATCAAGTGCACATTACATATACTCCCTAAGCCTTAGGACATGGAGAATCTACTCAAGAGATATAGAAAGGAACGAAGACTCAAAGAAATAACAAGCTTCTAACAAATAGAGAAGAGAGAGAAGAGAAGCTTAGCCGTCGTCAATGGAGAATCTTTAGAACCAATCCAATGCCCTTCAGAGATGTGGGAGCGTCGAAGATGAGTGTGAGATGTCGGAGATCACCGGAGATGAAAGGTGGAGCCTAAGGATTGTTCCCCTCAAAGGGGGAAACTTCTTCACCAAGAAAAGGGGAGAAGATCTCCTTTTATAGCTAGGGATGTTCTGCTCCCCATGGCACGGGCCGTGCCAAGCATGGCCGGGGTGGCAGAACCATTCCTAAGGCCGTGCTTGGGGGCACGACCCAGCCGTGCCATAGTCGCTTGGTCGAGCACGACCTAGGCCAGGCCATGCTTGTGTGGCACGGGCTGAACTACGATGGTGGTGTTAGGACCGGGTGCATGTTGACATGGATGCGGGTTCGTAATTTTAAAATTAATTACGTGCAGCGGAAGGTTTAGCATAAATAATTTCTCAAATTATTTAACCACACATCTAAGCATGCAATTTTATCTTGTGTAGACATGATCATATATTTAAAATTTTGCAGAAAAATAAACTAATTTACATATTACCTCGCGTAACTCGAAGGAAGGGACGAGATCCAACCGTAAGCGTCCCTTGGAAGCTCCGCCTCTATTTGCGTCCACGCCGAGTGTCTTCGGGATGACTTCGCAAAGCCACGAGTTTCGTGTTCTCGAGAACTACTAGATTCTCCAAGAACGCGACAAGAAAAACCAAGAGAGAAGTCGGGAGACTAACCACAAAAGGATGGCCGGAATCAAAATTCCGGCGAAGCAAAAGAAGAGGCTGGTTGGCGCACGACAAGAAGGGGAGAAGAGAAGGAGAGAAAGAGAGGGAGAGAGCCTATGCCTTCATCTCTACGATTCATACCCAAGCCTTGCCTTGGGTCCTTTATATAGTAGCCTCTCAACCATCAAGCCTCTCAAATATGGAATAACTTATTCCATCATGCCAAGTTTGATTTTATATCATGGTTAAAATCATATTTTAATTCATGATAAAAATCTTCTCTCCTATGGAATAAATTTCCTTATCATGGTAAATCAATCCATGATTGATTTTATAAAATAAACCAATCCATGGTTCATTTTAATTTCCATGAAAAATAAACCAAACCTTGGTTTATTATATAAAAATTTATATCATCCATAATTTTATAAAACAAACCACACTTGGTTTATTTTATAAATTGAACCAAAAACTTGGTTCTCTCCCTTTGTTGTGGCCGGCCAAGCAAAGAGGATGGAGGCCCTCTTTGGTCGGCCCATCCAAGCCAAGCCCCAATGAATTAAACTTATTTAATTCATCTATTAAGTCTTCAAAAGACTTAGCCATTTTACGCTTCCGATGCGTCTCTGAAAAATTCAGATTCGACTTATCGTTTGGCTCAACCAAACCTAATCTCTCTTCATTGGAAAATCCAATTTTCAACTCATTTTAAATCCCTCGGTTTACTCGTAGTGCGTGTGACTAAATAGACTTTCAATTTATGTTGGCCATCTATAATTAATCAATTGTAGAACGATCATGAGTGACACCTAGTAGTACATCATGATCCCCAATTAATCGAAAAATCAACGGTTGACCTCAAAAACAATTCTGAAACCCTTCAGCAGCTATAATGAATCGTGCCCTATTCCCTTCGCCATCTTATACCCACTTGGTTCAGGACATGGTCTATGTGTGTCTACGTCACACCTAGCCCAAGTAACGTTTTCTCGTCCTACGGATTCTAATTACTCTCATGTATTTAAGAGATTCATACTCTGAACATGTCATGGTCTGGCCAGAGGCTTCGAGTAACAATCCGACGATAGGCCTCGGGTATACATCTCCTCGCAAGGAGTGGTGAATCCTTTGTAGGCTGTTCAAACATCTTCGGGCACTTCGGCTTATACCCAATCATCCTGGGTCCACACCTCCTTGGAGATGCTTGCTTAAGATGTCAAAGTATAAGTCTCCATGACCAAGATGACTTGAACACCGCAAGTCAAAGGAACATCGCACTTAAACTGCAGTAAGAACTTCACTGACATATCTATATGTAGACTACCATATGAAGTTTTACAGCCAGTCACTCCAATGAACTAGTTCCCTTAACTAGCATTCATGTTTATTTCCGGACATCTCAATGTCACCAGCCAGTGAGAATCAGCTGATTAGAGAATAACCCATGCTAGTCTCAACAGAATTGATAGTGTCCGTATTTATCAATTCATCGACTAGGGACAATTTCAATACTTCACAATTGCACATGTAGAGATAATCACTAGTTGTGAATTCATCACAAATTCTCTCATGCTGTGAATTGTATTGCGGACATTCAGTAAATGAGTTTAAGATCTCAATCAAATACACAAACATGTATACTTAAATAGTGAATATTCATTTATTAGAATAAATGATTACAATCATAAGGCGATTGCCTTAGGACACTTCTCTCATATCACTAACAAACTCCCACTTGGCCTAATGCCAATCGCTACGGTACCCAATACCACAGGCTCTAACATGACCCTCAAACATGCTTTGAGGCAAGGCCTTAGTTAAAGGATCCGCTAAATTCCTTTCAGTGGGAATTTTCTCAATTTGTATATCATTCCTACTTAGAATCTCTCTAATCAGATGATAGCGGCGAAGCACATGTTTGGATCGCTGATGAGACCTTGGTTCCTTTGCATGTGCAATAGCTCCATTGTTGTCGCAGTAAATCGATATTGCTTCATCAATGGTTGGAACCACACCAAGTTCTGAGACAAACTTTTTGATCCAGACTGCTTCCTTTGCTGCTTCCGAAGCTGCAATATATTCCGCTTCCGTGTTAGAATCCGCTACGGTGTCTTGCTTGGAACTCTTCCAACTTATTGCGCCTCCATTCAAAATAAATACGTATCCGGACTGAGATTTGGAGTCATCCTTATCTGTCTGGAAACTGACATCTGTATACCCACGTATTACCATATCACCTTCTCCATATATTAGGAACACATCCTTAGTGTTTCTTAAGTACTTGAGGATTGTCTTGACAGCCGCCCAATGATCCATTTCTGGATCAGACTGGTATCTTCTTGTGACGCTCAGAGCATACGATACATCGGGCCTAGTACATAACATAGTATACATGATAGATCCTATCGCGGATGCATAAGGAATCTTATTCATGCAAATCCTCTCATCTTCTGTGCGCGGACACATAGACTTCGAAAGGTTGATCCCATGCCTGATGGGAAGGTAACCTTTCTTGGATTCCGACATGCTAAACCTTTCTAGCACTCGGTCTATATATGTAGATTGCGAAAGACCAAGCAAACGTTTTGATCTATCTCTATAGATTCTAATCCCAAGGATATATGTTGCTTCTCCCAGGTCTTTCATGGAGAAAGTTTTGGACAACCAAATTTTAACTGGCTATAAGACTGATATATCGTTTCCTATAAGTAATATGTTATCGACATATAACACTAGGAATACGACTGTAGTCCCACTAACCTTCTTGTACACACAAGGTTCGTCAGGATTTTGTGAGAAATCAAACTCTTTGATTGTCTCATCAAAACGGATGTTCCAGCTCCTGGATGCTTGCTTTAGTCCATATATGGATCGTCGAAGCTTGCATACTTTGGTTTTATTAACCGATGTGAAACCTTCAGGTTGTATCATGTATACATCCTCAAGCAGGTTTGCATTAAGGAAAGCTGTTTTCACATCCATTTGCCATATCTCATAATCATAATGAGCTGCTATGGCCAGGAGCATCCGAATGGATTTAAGCATAGCTACTGGCGAATAGGTTTCGTCATAATCAATTCTTTGTTTCTGACGATATCCTTTTGCCACTAATCTAGCCTTAAAGGTAACAACATTACCTTCCATGTCAGTTTTCTTCTTGAAAACCCACTTGCACCCTATGGGCATAATCCCTTCAGGTGGGTTAACCAAGTCCCATACTTGATTTTTGTACATGGAATCCATTTCCGACTTCATGGATTCAAGTCATTTATCCCTTTCTGAATTTTTCAGAACATCTTCATAACTAATAGGTTCGTCATCGTTAATGAGTAACATGTCGTTCGATTCACTTATGAGAAATCCGTATCTCTCTGGAATATTGCGTGTCCTATCAGACCTACAAAGAAGTGGTGTTGTTTTAGGTTCAACTGATAGCTCATCATTATGAGTTATTGGTTGTGAGTCTAGACTAGGTGTCTCTGTAATGTCTATTGGAGTTTCTTGAACTTCTTCAAGTTCAATGCTACTCCCACTGTTTTCTTGTAAAAGAAATTCTTTTTCTAGAAATACAGCATGCCTTGAAACAAACACCTTTTGTTCCAAGGGATGATAGAATTGGTAACCTTTCGTTTCCTTAGGGTATCCAATAAATAGACATTTATCAGACTTAGCATCCAATTTGTCTGATACAGTCCGATTTACATAAGCAGGACAACCCCATATCTTTAGGTGAGATAAATAAGGTTTCTTACTATTCCACGTCTCATATGGAGTAGTAGAGACTACCTTGGTCGGGACTCTGTTTAGTAAGTAAACAGCTGTCTTAAGCGCATAGCCCCAAAAGGATTTTGGAAGAGTTGCATGATTCATCATAGATCTAACCATGTCCATCAAGGTTCGGTTACGCCTCTTAGATACACCATTATGCTGTGGTGTATATGGCGGAGTCCATTGAGACAATATCCCATTGTCCTTAAGATAATCTTGAAACTCTTGACTTATGTATTCACCACCCCGATCGGATCGAAGTATCTTAATATTTTTGCTAAGCTGTTTCTCTACTTTACTTCTGAACTCTTTGAATTTCTCAAAAGCTTCAGATTTGTGTTTCATTAAGAACACATACCCGAATCATGAGTGATCATTGATAAAGGTAATGAAGTAGCTATAGCCTCCTTGTGCAAGAGTTGACATTGGTCCACATACATTAGTATGTATTAGACCAAGCAATTCTCCCACTGGTTTACCTTTTTCGGAAAAGGGTAATTTGGTCATCTTGCCTTTTAAGCATGATTCGCATTTATCAAATGAACCAGGTTCAAATGATTCCAGAATTCCACATCGGTGTAATTTGGTCATGCGTTTCTTGTTTACATGGCCAAGACGACAATGCCACGTATAGGAGTCTATTTGATTATCTATTCGAGCACGTTTGTTGCTAACTTCGATATTGAATACGTCACCGGATAAATCTAACGTGTAGATACCATTGCATAAAGTTCCGGTCCCATAAAGAACACCAATTAAAGTTATGTAACAGCAATTGTTACTAAAAGTTAAATGATAACCCTTTTCATTCAAGCATGAAATAGATACAATGTTCTTTATTAACGAAGAAACAAAAAAACAATTATCCAATTCTAAGATAAGTCCAGTAGGGGGCTTTAGCAAATATGTTCCGATGGCAACGACAGCAATCTTTACTCCATTTCCAACTCGCAAATTCGCTTCTCCCTTGACGAGTCTTCTTCTATTCCTTAGCCCCTGTATGCCATTACATATATGTGAGCTACACCCAGTATCAAGTACTCAGGTGTCCGAGGAAATAGAGTGACATTCAATAACGAAGATACCTAAAGAGGATGGGGCATCAGATGCCTTCTTCTTCAAGGACTCAAGATAAACCTTGTAGTTTCTTTGCCAGTGGCCCTCCTTGCCGCAGTGATGGCAAGTGCCTTTTGGTGCCTTTTCAATCTTTTTGGTCTTTTTCTTCCTTCCCTTATTTTGTTCTTTGGGCTTCCTCTTAGAGCCTTTCTTTGAGGAACCAACTAACAGTACCGTCTTCTGATCCTGCTTTACAGAAGGCTCTACAGTCTTCAGCAGGTTAAGCAACTCAGGAATGGTAGTCTCCAGTTTGTTCATCTGATAGTTCATCATAAACTGTGAGTAACTCTTGGGCAAACAATGCAGAATTAAGTCAATACTTAGTTCGTGATCCATTGCAAATCCGAGTGTGTCTAGTCGCTTAATGTACCCCAACATCTTCAACACAAACTGTGAAACAGAAGTGCCTTCCTGCATCTTAGAGGTGAAGAGGAGTCTGGAGACCTCAAACCTTTCGGATCTCGCCTGCTCGTCAAACAGCTCATGAAGATGGAAGACGATGGTATGAGCATCCATATGCTCATGCTGCTTTTGTATCTCAGGTACCATAGCGGCCAGCATGATGCAACTCGCAAGTTCAGAATCGGCCACATGTTTCTGATAGGCCACTAACTGGTCTGGAGTTGCATCTTCAGGAGGATGGTTGGGAAGTTGTTCTTCAAGGACATAAGCAAGCTTTTCTGCGTTGAGGACTATCCTCAGGTTTCGAAGCCAGTCCATGAAGTTTGGCCCAGTCAGCTTATTGGTGTCCAAAATGGAACGCAAATTCAGAGAAGACATGATCAGGTGATTATCCTAGAAATACAAATTGAGGTTATGTGATGAGAATGATAAAGAATGCATCAATATACATTAATTAAATCCTATTTATTTTTTGAATTGAATAACCCTTTTTATCAATTCGGGAGATTGTAGGAACATCTCCAAATAGGTTGATATCCAACCATAGATAAGAACAACCATGGCTAGAGTCCATCAAGTTATTCTTAGCTATGAAGGTAGGTAATTATACCGATTACATATTATACATATGTAACTATCACATTATGCTATCAACTAATTGAATGTTTGCATAAATCATTGGGTTGTTAACTCATTAACAAGTATGCAACAATATACATAGCACCCAACTTGACCTCTCTTTACATCGACCTTGGCTATGACACAACAAATCGATGCTCCAAGCTTAAGGCTGACCCATTAATCAAGAAATAGTTTTAATATGGTTGGAGCTCATTCAACCGTTTAGTCAGGCTTGGATGTGTCCAACAACCAAAACTAAGGATTGACCTCTGACTCCAACTATATTAATCATAAACTAATTCCATGGTTTGAACATGTTGAGGTTCAAGCCGGGTATGGATGTGTCCATCAACCCAAACGAGAAACAAAACTCCGGTTCTAACCATATAAATGGAAGGTGTTGGCCTTAATATTTTGTAAGGGGTTTTGGGTCTCATCCTTTTCTTTTATGCACATTCATGACATATAATTATGTCATGTTCTAACGATTTCCTTAATAAAGTATGTATGTGGCTTAATTTATCAGGTCTCATTAATTGAATTAGGAACCGGATTTCCTAATTCTAATTTCATACTTTATTCAAGGAATTGTTTTGGGAACAATTTCCTGAATTATCATAATCAATTTCGGAAATAATATGTTTAAGACTTTGATTTCTCTAAATCAAATCTTTATTA